>OY757021.1:9922555-10159216 GCA_963580285.1 Lucinisca nassula | reverse complement strand
AGTAAGTCATCATGTAAACAAGTGTATGGAATGAACACCCCACTAAACCCTACTTTATACACAGAAAACTAGGGTTTTCTGGGGTTAACATCATCTGCCTTATTTGTGCTAAAAAACACAGATTGTGGGACCCGTTAGAACCACCTCATTAAGGCGGTTCTAACGAGCACTCACAATCCATTTTGAAAGCAGAAATAAGAAATATGTTGTCATTTTTACCTTCTGACACCATGTTGGACGTCATTATTTGACACAGTCATGTTTTCATAATGGCTGGCTAATAAAATAGATCAAGTGTTGCAAACTCTAAAATAAAAGTGAAGGCAATTATCAGGAATCGATACAATTAACCCACAGCTCCCATCAGAGACACCAAAGGGAAAGAAACCCAAACATGAAACAACAGACCCTAATGGAAACATCAATTACGGAAAGCCAAAAGGACAGTTACTTTCCCACAAAATGGTCAATAGGCTATCCAAAATAAAATAATATAAGAGACACAAACACCCAAAGACAAACCATAACAAAAATAAACCGCGACAGAAGAACCGCCTTCGAACGGTCAGCGGAAACGAATTCCACTGGGGGCTTAAATCGATTTTACGTGACCAAAATCCTCTTTAATCCCTCGTTTACGGGTTTGGATTCTTTGATTAAACTTTGATCTAAATAGAAACCAATTTTATCAGTTACCCCTATACATATTGCATTGCAACGCATTGACCTGATAAAGATATGCTATCTCGGGTCATGTGAGCTTTATCACGTCAACATGACATTGCACTTTTATGAATGAACCGGACCACTGAAAAAATGACAAAAATGTTATTGCTACTGAGAAAAATGGAAAATATTACATGAAAAAAAAATATCATAGGAAAAATATGGTCAGCTGATACTAAATATATCGACGGCCAGACTGCTGGGACGCACTGGGGACCATCAATAACTGATCGTAAATTGCTAATTTAAGAGTGTACAAGGGGATAAACTGATAAATAGAATACCAGATTCGTATCATTTGATATCAAGTTTATCAGGCTCGGCTTCGAGAACGCATGTAGAATCGCTCGGCAAGCCTCGCGATTCTACAAGCGTTCTCGAAGCCTTGCCTGATAAACTTCATATCAAAAGACACTCACCTGGTATTCTCTGTATATTGGCCACCAAATTTTGGACCCAATTTTTTATTGAATTGAGCTTTAACGTCTCCGTCAACACTTGTTCGGCATTTTGGAGACGCTACTTGCAATTTTGTTGGACTTTTTACCCTAAATAGAGATGAAATGACACCTTAAGCCATGAGTTAGGCCTAAATCAAGAGGACCATGATGGTCCTATATCGCTCGCCTGAGCTAACAAATTCAAAGTTTCAGGAAGTTCGAATCGTTACCTGAGGATTTATGTTGGTTGGAACCTGGTTATCTATCTCTGATCGGGCCCATCGGAGTTTAACTGTTGGTTTTCTTTTGCTCCAGCATTTCAGTGGTTTCTTGCTGTTGATTCCTCTCTGTGATTGTTTGATTTGTGTGTTCACGGAGATGTTGCACTGATGAGTTAGGAGGCCTTAATGCGGACTGAACAAATACTTTGTCTTAATCGCGACGGAAGTAAGGGCGAGGATTGTGGCCAGGTAAAATCGATTTAAGCCCCCAAGTGTAATTCGTTTCCGCTGACCGTTCCAAGGCGGTTCTTCTGTCACGGTATATTTTCGTTATGATTTGTCTTTGGGTGTTTGTGTCGCTTATATTATTTTATTTTGGGTAGCCTATTGGCCATTTTGTGGGAAAGTAACAGTCCTTTTGGCTTTCCGATATCGATGTTTCCATTAAGGTCTGTTGTTTTATGTTTGTGTTTCTTTCCCTTTGGTGTCTCTAATGGGAGAATTGGGTTAATTGTATCGATTCCTGATCATTGCCTCTACTTCTATTTAATGCTGATAACAAGGTAAAAAAACAGGTATTTTAAGGGGATGTAACTCTATGAAAGATAGGCAGACATCACCAGTTTTCAAACTCATCCGAACTTTCATTCCCAACCTCCTTACATGCTAGTTTCAGGAAGATTCAATCAAAACTAAAGTACGCATGGTGATGACAAGGTACAAAATATGCATTTTCAGCAAAAAGAAGACTTAACACTATGAGTAATGTGCCAACAATGTTTGTTAGCAAATACATTCAAGCTTTTATCCCTAACTCTCTTATATGTAAGTTTCAGGAAGATCCAAGCAACACTTAAGGACTTATGATGGCAATGTCAACTAGATCGATGACAAAGTTTTTCTAAAAGTATCTACAGTGACCCTGACCTTGAGCTCATAGTCCTGGAAATCGAACTTGCTTGATATATTATCATACCCAACATTTGAATGAAGTTATAGTAAAATCTATCAATAAATGTAGGCACTAGAGTGATGTAAAATCTTTTCTAGAAACAGCCAAAGTGACCATGATCTTAAGCCGAGGAGCCTGAAAGTCAAACTCGCTCGAGATAGTGTCACAAGGAACATTTGTGTAAAGTAATATTGAAATCGGTGAAGAAATGTAGATGCTAGAGCGATGGCAAAATTTTTCTAATAATAGCCACAGTGACATTGACCTTGCGACCATGGTCTGAAAGTCAAACTTGCTCATAAGGAACATTTGTGTATAGTTATATTTAAATCAGTGAAGAAATGTAGGCGCTAGAGTGATGACAAAGTTTCCCTAAAAATAGCCACAGTGACCTTGAGGCCACGACCTTAAAATCGAACTTGCTCAAAATATTGTCATAAGGAACATATGTGTAAATTATATTGAAATCGGTCGAGAAGTGTAGGAGCTAGAGCAATGACAAAGTTGTTTTTTTTCTTCTAAAAATAGCCAGTGACCTTGACCTTGCGACCATGACGGTGAAAGTCAAACTTGCTCATAAGGAACATTTGTGTGAAGAAATCTAGGCCTTAGTGTAATTGAAAAAGTTCCCTAAAATAGCTACAGTGACCTTGACATTGATGCCACGACCTTAAAATCGAACTTGCTCAAAATATTGTCATTAGGAACACTTGTGTGAAGTTATATTGAAATCTGTCTAGAAATGTAGGCGCTTGAGCGATCATAGATTTTCAAAAAATTGCCATAGTGACCATGACCTTGAGGCCATGACCTTGAAAGTCGACCACGCACGAGATATTGTCAGTAGGAACATTTGTGTGACGTTATATTGAAATCGATCAAGAAATGTAGGACTTAGAGCGTTGCCACAATTTTCTCAAAAATAGCCACATTGACCTTAACCTTGAGGCAACCACCTTGAAAGACAAACTCGCTTGTGAAATTGTCATAAGGAACATTTGTGTGAAGTAATATTGAAATCAACAAGAAATGTTGGTGCTAGGGCGATGACCAAGCATTTCTAAATATAGCCAAATGGACCTTGACCTTGAGGCCAAGACCTTTAAAGTCGAACTCGCTAGAGATATTGTCATAATGAACATTTGTCTGAAGATATGTTGAAATTGGTCGAGAAGTGTAGGCGCTAGAGCAGTGAAAAAGTTTTTTTTCTAAAAATAGTCACAGGGACCTTGACCTTGAGGCCACGACCTTGAAAAATACTATCACTGATAGTGACATAACAAACATTCGAGTGAAGTTATATTGAAATTGGTAAAGAAATGTAAGCGCTCAAGCGATGACAAAGTTTTTTTCTAAAAGTATCCGCAGTGACCTTGACCTTGAGGCCACGACCATGAAAGTCGAATTTGCTCCTTATATTGTCATAAGGAACGTCTGTGTGAAGTTATATTGAAATCGATCGAGTAATGTAGGCGCTAGAGGGATGCAAAAGTTAGTGGCCTTGACTTTGAGGCCACAACCTTTCTCGAGTTACGTTTTTATGAAGTTTTATTGAAATCATTTAAAAAATATAGGCACTTGAGCGATGACAAAGTTTTTTCTAACAATAGCCACAGTGACCTTGACCTTGAGATCACATCCTTGAAAGTCGAACTTGCTCGAGATATTGTCTTAAGGAACATTTGTGTGAAGTATTATTGAAATCGATTAAGAAATGTAGGCGCTAGAGCGATGAAAAATGTACGTACGGAGATGACACGGTCAAAGATAGGCATTTTCTGTAATCAAGGATGACTTAACTATCTGAAATATTGATCGACCTCACCATTGTTTTTAACTTAGCCGAGGTTTTATCCCTTACTTACTAACATGAAAGTTTCAAAAAGTTTTTCTGAAAACTGAAGGGGCTACGGTGATGACACGATCAAAAATAGGCGTTTTCAGTAATCAAGGGACAGGCCAACCTCGCAAGTTTTCAAACTCATCCGAGCTTTTATCCCTGACTTACTTGTTTGTATGTTTCAAGAAGATCCGATCAAAACTGAAGCGGCTACAGTGATGACAATGTCAAAAATAAAAAAAAAATATAAGTGAAGACAACGATCAGGAATCGATACAATTAACACACAGCTCCCATCAGAGACACCAAAGGGAAAGAAACACAAACATGAAACAACAGACCCTGATGGAAACATCAATAACACAAAAGGACAGTTACTGTCCCACAAAATGGCCAATAGGCTATCAAAACAAAATAATTAAAGCGATACAAACGCTCAAAGACAGACCATAACAAATGAACCGCGACAGAAGAACAGCCTTGGAACGGTCAGTGAAACGAATTCCACCCTTACTTCCGTTGCGACATAGACAAATAATTTGTTCAGTCCACATGAAGGCCTCCTAACTCATCTGTGCAGCATCTCCGTGAACACAAAAACCAAACAACCACAGAGATGAAACAACGGTGAGCACCCGACAGCAAGAAACCACTGAAATGCTGGAGCATAAGCATTTTCAGCAAAATAGGGGAAATAACTCCGTGGGTAGTTGACCGACATCCCTAGTTTTCGAATTCGTCCTGGCTTTTAACCCTGACTTACTTGTATATACGTTTCAGGAAGATCTGATCAAAACTAAAGGGGCTACGGTGATGACAAGGTCACAAGTACGCATTTTGGCAATCAAGGGGACGTAACTCTATAATTAATGGACCGACCTTGTTAGTTTTCGAACTCACCCGAGTTTTTATTCCAAATCTACTTATCAGAAATATCCGATCAAAACTGAACGTGCTAAGGTTATGACAAGCATTTTCCCATTGTAAGTCAATGGGACTTTGTGGTTGTCATATCAACCAAAGTTTTCATTCGATTTCGATAAAAAAGCTAATGGCATCAATGTCCCACCAGAGGCATGCTACAGATAAGAAATGATTGAGATCAGCCTACAGGCTGCAGATATATAACTGGCCAAAAGTGTAGACGGACGGACGACGGAGGGACTACCATCCTATAAGCTCCCCTGGAGCCTTCGACCCAGGTGAGCTAAAATAGCCGTGTTTCCGCTAACCCGACCCACCCTGCTTCAGACCCCCGTACTCTACTATTTTATCAATAAAAGAACAAAATAAAAATTTAAACACCGACCCTACCATTTTCGATTTCCGACTCACCCAGTGTCGCCTTTGCATTTTCTCATAGTAATTTCGCTGTTTAAGTACATGTTAGTAGTTTTTTTTTGCATTTAGTACCTTCCAAAGTACAGAGATGATTTTTAGCATCGAAAATGAATTATGATATACAGTACAAGTCTCAACATGACACTTTTTCAACAAAAACATGTACAAAAACAAAATCACATAAAAATACAGGCCCGACCATGTTTTTTTTTTTTCGGGTGAAACAATAAAATAATAAAAACAAGTTTCTCCTACCTACCGAAACATTTTTTTTCAGCATGTTATTAGAAACACAGATACTTTTTACGTATTATATACATGGATGGTCCGTCATGCCATGCACTACTTCGCCTGGGCAAACTAAGTCATGCTAAGCGTTTTACCATTATACACGTATGCGGTCGGTTACATCCTTGTATGGAAGCGCCTTGCAGCCCAGTCTATTTCTGCAGCCCCGATGGGCGGGGGCCTTCAAAAGTATTCGGTATATATTTTGGGAAATACCTTGACAACGCAAAATGAAAGACTGGCAAAATGGAAACAAGAAAACACTGGTTATTCGATTGATCAGACACAGGAAAACGATTTCTTGCACACCAGACAAGCAGATCCGTGATTATACCCTGTGATAGAAATTTATGTTCTGACCCTGGTGTTCCGACCCAGGCAACGTATATAATTGCGCTTCAATTCTATTCAACTACCAGAACTACTTTCGCACTGCTTTCATTTTGTAAACAATATACATGTGCAAGCTGTCAAAACTAACCGGCAAAACAGTGGATGAATATCATGAATATTGTTAAATAAAACATAAATTAAAAGTATAATGCACAAAAAATGAAACGTTAGAAAATAAATAACAAGGAAATGTTTGGGAGCTGTGTGCAAGAAAAAGAATCCAATATGGGGTTAGCCAAGGTTCCGCTCAGCACGGTCATCCCTCGGGTTTGAAACGCCCATCTACAACAGAACCCCTGTTGTAGATGGGCGTTTCCAACCCGAGGGATGACCGTGCTGAGCGGAACCTATATCTACAACAGAACCCCATATCGGATTCTTTTATTCTTTTCGTCATTTTGTGACTTTTGCACAGCCTTTACCTCAGAATCCTTAAAATATTGTCTACAAATAATAGAACATGTGCTTACTCTGTACTTCATTTTTTTCACAACTACACGGTAATTTTCCCGCATAAGTCTTGATAGTTTCAGCATATTCGATGGAGTGGAGTCTAACTGTTGGTTTTCTTTTGCTTCAGCATTTCAGTTATTTCTTCCTATCGAGTCCCCACCGTTGTTCCATCTCTGTAGTTGTTTGATTTTTGTGTTCACGGAGATGTTGCCCAAAACTTCATGCGGACTGAATAAATTATTTGACTAAATCGCGACGGAAGTAAAGCGAGGATTGCGGCCGCGTAAAATCGACTTAAGCACACCCTAGTAAAATACATTTTACTGACCGTTCGAAGGCGTTTCTTCTGTCGCGGTTTATTTTTGTTTTACTTAGGTCGTCGTTGAATGTGTGTATCGCTTATATTTTTTTTTTTGGTGAGCCCATCGATCATTTTGTGACAAAGTAACTGTCCTTTTGGCTTTCCACAATTGATGTTTCCATTAGGGACTAGTTATTTCAAGTCTGCGTTTCTTTCCCTATGGTGTCTCTGATGGGAGATGTGGGTTACTTTGATCGATTCCTGATCATTGTCCTAACTTCTATTTTTAAACACGTTATATTGGCCAATAGTTTCTAGGCCAATGTTTTATTGCCAAGAAACTTGGCAAATAATATGAAAGTGTCAACGGACATGTATTTTGCACAAGTTTTCAGGATTAATGCGAGGGATTATGTAACAACGATATAAGCTGCCGCACCCCAGTTAACACAGTCTACTGAACAGTCCAATGCCGCGGGTGCTTCGGTTGGTTAATCATTAAAGCTGAATTATCGATTATCAGTCCTGTCATTGTGATCGATAATCGATCACTGAGTGTTTGTCATAATTTTACCTGTCTGGCTTTCTGTCTCAGCATGACTCCTACCATATGTTGTTCTTTACATATGTATTTGAACAGGCAGGCCTTAGCAAACAGTGTAGGTCCAGATGAGACGCCACAGAACGCGGCGTCTCATCAGAGGCTGCACTGTTTGTTACTCATCCAGCTGTTATAGACATACTTTTGGGTAGTAAAAATGTACTTATCAAATAATCAATTACAAGCAAATCAGTAAATTTAATGATATTTATTTTTGTGGAATTCATAGATCGATCCATCGATTATCCGATTAATTGTGTCAGCCTTATCTATCATTGCGGTTGTTTCTCCTTGCACATATGTACTGATGATATACTTCGTCCTGGATAGTCATTTGGACGTTTAATGGAAATACTGTCCTATTGGCTTTCTATCTGTTTTGTTGTAATTACTATTCTGTCGTTTTATGTTTGTAGTTGAAATAAACATTTATGGCTGGTGTGGCATTATTCATTAATTGCCCTTGTGTCAGGGGAATATGACGAGTTGGAGGCCTTCATGCGGACTGAACAAATTATTTGTCTAAATCGCGACGGAAGTAAGGGCGAGGATTGCAGCTGCGTAAATTCGATTTAAAGTCCCCCAGTGGAATTCGTTTCACTGACCGTTCCATGGCGGTTCTTCTGTCGCGGTTTATTTTTGTTATGGTTTGTCTTTGAGTGTGTGTATCGCTTACATTTTTTTGTTGTGGATAGCCTAATGGCCATTTTGTGGGAAAGTAAATGTCCTTTTTGCTTTCCGCTATTTATTTTTCCATAAGGTCTAGTTATTTCATGTTTGTGTTTTATTTTCCTTTGGTTTAACTGTTGGGAGCTGTGGCTTAATTTATTGATTCCTGATAATTATCTTCACTATTTTGTTCACCCGAGCGGGCAATATTACCCGCCGAGGGTGAAAAATTGTCATAATTCCCTCACACAAGGGCAACAAATGATTTTTTAAACCGCATCATGTAGGTGATACTTCAAAATATGGAAAAAACAAGTTATTTAACAAACACATAAGGCTTGAATGTTAAAATTTGATTTATCCAATTGTGCAGTATTTCTTTTGAGCAGTGACATCAGAGGGGAAAATTTCAAGGGAATATGATAATTTATTGCCCCACGCGTGGCATGCTCTCGACCAAACAGAATAGCTCATGCATATTAATGAGGTATTATAAACTCCAATATTCAGAATGATTAGATCGAAGTTTTTGATTATAAACGCACTTTAATTATTATATTACTGGCAGAATAATTATTAAATTAACAACAGACAAAATAAAATAAGCTCTGCAATCGTTATGTCTTTGGTTGTCTTGTTCCAACAGTAACCCTTTCAGGCTGAAAATACTAAAATGGGACATTAGAATAACGTATAGAACAAAACTTATCATCCTAGAACGTGGTGTAAAATATGCGTTGCTCAGTCTGCTTAAAGAACGTGTTTGTTAATATTACAATATATCAATGAAGCCATGTACAATATTTCAATCTGAATTCATCCTAAACTTGGAAACGCACCACGAAAGCACGCCTATATAATTTTGACCCCTATAAAAATCGGCGTTTACATGGGTATAATTTTATTTTTCCTATTTCTGCTCTAAACTATAGATTGTTTGTACTCGTTAGAACCGCCATGAGGCGGTTCTAACGAGTACCAACAATCTATATTTTGAACAGAAAGAAGAAAAATATCGCAATATTTCATCTTAAAATGTTCGTATTTTCAGCGATAGAATTGACAATGTATTTGTATAGGCGGGTTTGCGTAATGGGGGGGGGTCGATTAGGCCTTAAAGGTTGACATAACATAACCACCTATAATCGATAAAGCCGGTTATGCGCTACTGAATACGCTAATATCTCCAAGTATTTTATGTTTTAATTATTTGAACGAGGTGCATGAACAGGCGAAAAGCGCCAAGTACTAATAAGAACTTTCACGTGCTTTAAAAAAACCCTACGTCGCTTTCAAAATGTGCGTACCGTGGGCATCGATTGCTACCGTGCCAAATTAAAACTATGGACGCCAATCTCTAATATAGTTTAAAAAAATCGGCAATATTGACTTTTACAAGGGCAGAGGAGCATATGAAACAAAGTATTAGCCTTCGGGAAATCGTCGTTTGACAAAATATATCATTCAAACGAAACGTACTTAAGGCTGACAAGCGATTGCAATTAAATATATGATCCTACTTTTTTACCTTAATTTTTATCACACAGTGTACAAAGATTCACAAATTACAAAAACAAAAACAACAAAAAAAAAACAACAAAAAAAAAACTATAACTGTATAGGTCAACCAGTTGCAACTATTCTATACTAAGTACAAGACATTTAGCAACTCCTAGTATATTTAAAACAAGAGCTGACACTATAGGTGACCAACCCCCCCCCCCCACACACACACACACACTCGTGGGAGCCAATTTCTGAGTTTTGCAAATTTCAAGGGAAGATAATTCAGCGCCAAAAATGACAACAGAGTTATTGCCCTTGGTCAAGATGTAGCCCTTGTGATGGTGAATAAGTGTGTGAAGTTTCCTGGGGCTAGGTCAAATACTTTTGAAGATATATCAAGGTTAAAGTTTTTGTGACGGACAGACATACAGACAAACAAACAAACAGACATATAAATGCCCTGTCCACCCCCCCCCCCCCCCACACACACACACCCGAATCAAAGATTCCTGGGAGGCATTAAATACATTCTAGCTTAGGAGATAGATATCAATCCTTTTTTTATACAGTACATGAACATCTTAAACAGAAGAAAACATAAATTAAAAGAAGTTTATCTGCCGATGCAAAATGGAAGTAGAGGCAATGATCAGGAATCGATGCAATCAACCCATAGCTCCCATCAGAGACATCAAAGGGAAAAAAACACAAACATGCAACAACAGACCTAATGGAAACACCAACAGCGGAAAGCCAAAAGGACAGTTACTTTCCCACAAAATGGCCAATAGGCTATCCAAAATAAAATAACACAAGCAACACAAACACCCAAAGACAAACCATAACAAAAATAAACCGCGACAGCAGAACCGCCTTGGAACGGTCAGCGGAAACGAATTCCACTGAAGGGCTTAAATCAAGTGTAGGTGGCCACAATCCTCGCCCTTATTTCCATCGCGATTTAGACAAATAATTTGTTCAGTCCGCATGAAGGCCTCCTAACTCATCAGTGCAACACATCCGTGAACACAAATAATCAAACAACTACAGAGATGTAACAACGGTGAGGACTCAACAGCAAGAAACCACTGAAATGCTGGAGCGAAAGAAAACCAACAGTTAGACTCCGATGGGTCCGAGTCCAGAGATAGAGAATCAGGCACCAGCCACCATTACCTTGAATAAGATCCATCTAATTCTCAATAAGCAGTATTTGCAATAACGAGGAAGGGGTCTTCAAAGCGTTTGCATTACATGCATATCTTGTTTCAGATGTAATTGGAGGGGTTAGTGCAAGAAGGGCCCCAAGTCCATTTTTTGGAAAAATCTGGGATATTATCATTTTCAGATACATCATTTCAAGACCTACAACCTGACATATAGTTTGTGATACCCTATTTCTTTACGGGTATTAAAAATGACGGTTAGTAAAATTTTGGCAGGGTCCTTAGTCCTATGTCGTATCTTCGGTGCAAGAAGGGGTCTAAGTCCGTTTTACCACATAAAACTTGGAGTTTCCATTGTATGTATTGTTCGTTTGGTTCAGATTTTGTTATAATAAACTAATAAAGAGTGATACGATAAAATATACATGACAAAGGTTTCTACTTTTTATTGAGAAAACGTTGTTGTATTTGTTTAGTGCAAGAAGGTGCCTAATAGAAGTAAAGGCAATGATCAGAAATCGATAAAATTAACCCACAACTCCCATCAGAGACACCAAAGGGAAAGAAACACAAACATGAAGCAACAGACCCCAAAGGAAACACCAACAGCGGAAAGCCAACAAGACAGTTACTTTCCCACAAAATGGCCAAAAGGCTATCCAAAATAAAATAAAATAAGCGACACAAACACCCAAAGGCAAACCATAACAAAAATAACCGCGACAGAAGAACCGCCTTGGAACGGTCAGCGGAAACAAATTCCATTGGGGGTGGGGATGGGGGTGGGCTAAAATCGATTTTACGTGGCCACAATCCTCGCCCTTACTTCCGTCGCGATTGAGACAAATCATTTGCTCAGTCCGCATGAAGGCCTCCTAACTCATCACTGCGACATCTCCATAAACACAAAAATCAAACAACCACAGTGATGAAACAACGGTGAGGACTCGACAGCAAGAAACAACAGAAATGCTGGAGCAAAAGAAAACTAACAGTTAGACTCCAATGGGCCCGACCAGAGACAGAGCATCAGGTACCAACCAACCATCAGCCTTTACGTTGGAACCTGAGGCCTGACCCAACGGCGTGCAATTAAAGAGGGAAGCAAAGTTGTCAGCCATAATTGGGTTAACTACCATACATGCAGTCTGTCGTATAACATTTATGTTGTACCAAATCTTTTTATTTCGAAGAATTATTTTACGAAATTGGGTGCTGAAGTCATTGCGGTTATAAATTTTTCTAAATTTATATACTAAGTCACCGAACTTAATATCATTTTTTTAGATTTAAAAAACTGCCATATAGATGTTTTTCGAGTGTACATTTTCATTCGAAAAGCTTCTTTCTATTTAGTTTCTGACTTAATTTCCTAAATTCTATTTTACTTCATAAAACAACCGTATATTAATTTGTTTACGTGATCACGTTTCTTTGTTTGCCCCGGTATTTAAGATTCATTTGGAATGTTTGGATCTTCAAGTTTGATTTTGTATTTCCAGTCTTTTATAATTAAGAAATTCTGTGTATTTTTGTCTTCAGCAACGAGTCTTCAGCTGATGAGGAGGAAAGGGAACCCACAACACCAGAGATTCTCCGATATGTTCCTCCTATACGTCGAAGCCCTGGACAAACTGGTGTATTGCCCCGAACTAAGCCAATAGACAGACCATTGGCACCATACTCAGATGTACAGAGGGGTGCAAGAAATAGAAGACCACCTCAGAGACTTAGAGATGAGGCTTGGGTGAGAAATCAACGCCCTTCAACAAACCCGTCAAGGCAAGTCAAGCACTTGTAATAAAAGCAAGTGTCACAGGGGTGGAGAAAGAACATGGCTCGACCGGGACTCGAACCCAGGGCCTCTCGCATACCGTGCGAACACTCTACCGGCTGAACTACCGAGCCATACAGTCGACCTGTTACATTAGGAAAGTGCTTTTTTTCTTGTAGCCTATTTAATGAATAATATCTTTCTTGTTCATGGTCAAATCAATCTTTTATATATTTTATGCCTGACTGGTTTTGAAAAAAATGTCTGTTCATCTTTTCTTACACTTGTGTTATTCCGAATTATTTCATCGCCGTTATTGTATATAGTTTGCTTATAGTTAAGTTTTGACCATGCTAGTAATATGTTTCTGAGTAAAATGCTTCATTATGTCTGCTGTTCTGAAGTTACTTTCAAACAAAATGTTACCACCGAACGATCTAAGATCTTTTTCATATGGTGTTTTCAGAAAACTTTTGTTTTCTTGTTGTAAGAGATGTTTTATCCAACTTACTTTTAGAGACCATATGGTTTTTTCCACATCAATCATTCGAAGTCTGCCCTTTTCCTGATCAGAGATTAGTATGCTTCGGTTTTATTATTCTGGTTTATCTTCCCACATAAAGTCATGAATTAAATTTTCTAAACGTTTATTAGTTTCCTTATCCGGATTTTGTAGGGATGTAAGTATGTCAATCCGTTTTGGAAGAGCAAAGTTTTTTTATCACAACTATCTTACCCATCAGTGTCAGTTTTCTATGTTGCCACTGGAGGAGACACCTTTCATATTCATTAATGTTTGGTTCTTGGTTACGAGATAACAGATTTGACTTATTTGTTTAAAAATTAGTCCAAGACAGCTTGCTTCATTTGAATTCCAAAAGAACTTTCTATGTTTGGTAAATTCTATATTTGTTGATTTAAGAGAACCTATTCGAAGAACTTGCACTTTTAGGAATTTAGTCTTAATTCAGAGATGTTTCTAAAATTGGCAAGTATGCTTAAAAGAGTTTCGAAAGACTTCCTTGGAGCATCCATTATAAACGTTGCGTCATCTGCGAAAAGAGACGTTTTGTATTCCGTGCCAGACATATACTGACCATTGAAATCTTGATTCTTTTTTTACTTGCTTTGACAACAATTCATTACATATAACGAATAGATATGGGGATAAGGACATCCTTGCCTTATCCCTGGCCTTATTTGAAAAAAAAAAACAACAACAACAAAAAAAAAAAAACAACAACAACAACTCTGAATGATAACCACTGCTGATCGTTTCCCTTATTAATTAAGCATTTGTGTATAATAAATTAACCCAGTTGATTAAATAATTTTCAAAATTAAAATGTTTTAGGCACTGAAATATATATACACAATCAATGCTATAAATAGCATTTTCGAAATCTTAGAAAAATTAAAGTCCAGGCAAATTGTATCATTGGCATGATCTAACAGTTAAAAAATAATCTTATATTTTCACTTATATAGCGTCCTTTCATAAATCCTGATTGCGTTTCAAATGAAACGTACTAAACGCTGGAAAGCGACTGCATTTATAAATATGATCCAACTTGATAAAATGATCGTTCTATCAATATTGTAACTGTGCTTCACACATGATAATAAAATCCTGGAAAGTCGTCACAGGGTGTATTCAGGTCATTGCTCCCCTTATGTTTGCGGAACGTTCAAAGCGATTAGGTGTTTACTGTCTTGACATGGAACGAATATGATGGCGGATTAAAGGTGAAAACAAATAAGACAAGAGAAAGGCAAAAGTAGCAAACGATTTCAGTTTTATATATAATAACAACCAAACATTTTAATGTATTGGAATCTGCCAAATTACGAGCTTGTATTACAATCGGTTTACATATCCACACTTTCCCTGGATAGGCTTTTATTTTAGCGGTTGACAAGTACAGTACACATTCTTTTACCTGAAACTGATAACTGTCATTCTTGGATCAGCGGAAGGGAGAGAATGACCACGGGAAAGATTTCATGATCAATATCTACGAAAGCATTTTGCCGACCCCGGCAGGTATCGAACCCGCGTCCTCGGGTGCGCATCCGACTGAGCTACCGAGGCCGTCATAAGAATTTTCCATCAAACGACGTCTGTTTGCTTCATGTTCTCCTGTTCTATGATTTGTTGCAGAATAAAACTTAGTTAATTTCCAATGTCCTGTAATGGCGCCTTGTGCTAGAACTACTCATCAAGCCGGTTCTAAATGGTAACTCCAAGCTTAAGCGTGAATAAAAATTAAATTAATATATTTACCTTTCCAAACCCTTCTTTTCTCAATATAAGGTTATATTATTTGTTTCGGATAGCCAATTAGACATTTTGTAGGAAAGTAATTGTCCTTTTGGCTTTCCGCTGTTGGTGCTTCTGTTGGGGTATGTTGCTTCATGTTTGTGTTTCTTTCCCTTTGATATCTCTGATAGGAGCTGTTGGTTAATTGTATCGATTCCTGATCATGATTTCAAATTGCAAAGGGCAAATAACCTATGACAATCATCGTCGCCGTACGAACACTGCCTAAGCATAACACGCACGGCCATCTTCCTTAAGCCTTAAACGAGTGTTAATAACACGCGTGTTATTGACATCACGAAAACACGCCAATATAATTCTGAGCACCTTGATCCCCACTTTTATATAGGA
Source organism: Lucinisca nassula (assembly GCA_963580285.1). NCBI lineage: Eukaryota > Metazoa > Mollusca > Bivalvia > Lucinida > Lucinidae > Lucinisca > Lucinisca nassula. The sequence continues at coordinate 10,143,874 of OY757021.1, read as the reverse complement.
AAACTGGGGTTTACAGGGGTAAACCTATTTTTTTTTATTTTTCTCTAATATATATATTGTTGGTACTCGTTAGAACCGTCAATCTATATTTTGAGCAGAAATAAGAAAACTATTACAACATTTCATCTTAAAATTTTCATTCTAGTTTGGCTGTAAAATCAAACATGTACGTAAATGTATAGGAGTTTTTCGTATTGAAATATCAGAAGATCTAACATTTTCCTTTAAAAAAATCATAGGTGACTAGAAGGTTAAATGTTCTGAGAAAGGGGGTAATCCTTCGGAGGAAAGGATCACAGCACAGAATCGAAAATCTTCTGGTTTACAAGATTTTCCTCGCCAGACTAGCTAGTTTCGGCCAATTAGGTCTATCAGTGACCCTCAAATATTTCCTAAATTCCGCAGATAAATCAATGGTCCCGAAAGATTAGAAAAATGGACGCAAGAGCTAGCTAGCTTTACGTAAATGAAAACAAGTAAAAAAAAACCACCTTAAAAAGGGGATCTTTTCCCATTTAAATTAGTGGTTTACTTTTAAAAGCGAAAAATTCATTTCTGTTATAGTAAGCCCTTTTGTGAAAGAGCCTGATTTACTAAAAACAACCAAACAAACAAACGTGAAAGTCATGATAGCTGCCCTATTGTTGAAAATTGTGGAAACGACTCCCTTTTAACGCTCTCATGCTGGGTAGTTTTCATGACACGATATTTTGAAATATTTCATATTTCATTTTAAGAAAAATACCCACAATTAGTTCTTTGTAGAATCAGCCTAGAGTTTGGTAAAGTTAAACTACTCATGATATCATTTGCCGCAAATGAATACATAATTAGTAAGCTGGTTGTCTTTTGTCTGACACAATTATGCTCTGGATCTTTTTGTTTTGGAATTTTCTTCTGTAAACAAACATCACCATCTCCACGATGAGCTGAAGTACTTCAACGAAGCTTAATAAAGATGCTCCCATAAACAATCCCATTGCTCCACCAATATCGGACAAGAACCGAACACCCTGAAATGAACTTGACTAATTGGAGAAGCAGACATTTAAAAAATGAATTAATCATATGACGTGGCGTCTGAGAGTGTAATAAAGCCATGTATTATTTTCGATAATCCACTAGTGGATTAAATATGCAAATAAGCTAGATACGTCCCGTAACGTTACATGTACGACGTCCTTAACGACGTCGCGTTTATTAATGGCGGAATATTGATATTTTTGTAAACAATCGTGAATAAAAAGCGTTTTAAACGTCATATGATAAATAGAATCTTGCATTCGTGCTCATGTATTATTGAATTTATTAAACTCGTTGAGTAAAAGGGATAAAATGCTCGGCAAAGCCTCGCATTTTATCCCTTTTCCTCAACTCGTTTAATAAATTCAATAATACATGAGCACTCATGTAAGATCCTCTATGTAATATATTTAACCAGAATATTTCGTCACATAATGGATGTAAAATTATATGAATAGAAGAGAAAAGGGTATTTTATTATTATTGACATATGAACAACATTGAGTCACGAGTAAAAGTTAGTTCACTTAAACCTCGCTCGGGACACGATGTTATTCATACATCAATAAATTACACATTTTCCTTTTTATTTGGCGGCCATCTTGAAATTCTTCAAATGACATCTCCTCCGCAGACAAATGTCGGATTGAGCTGACATTGGGTGGGAGGCATTGGGGTGAGAAGGGGATTCCGTTATACTCCTTGCCATGTAAGAGTTTCTGTGCATGGTTACTGGAAACGTAGAGCCACTAAACGTAACAATCCCTTCAGTATTTTGCCCCATAAAATGAACAACAAAGAAACCACCGTCTAAGAAGTGGCTAATAGAAATACACTTTGGCTCTGAATGGCTTATACAGGCCCAAGTTTTTGCCATGAGTGTTAAATAATGTTTAAAATATATGTCTGAACCGTCAGTTAAAATACTTTTTAGGCGAATTAAATGCTAACTTCCCGTTTTTAGTTAGCACTTTCAAACATCCATAAGATCTCTTTTCCCTGAGGTATTACACATACAATATTTGACTCACACCGGAGATTCCTTACATCGTTACGAGATATCAGAAAATTATATAAATCAAGTGATCTCAAATTGTTGAAACAAAGGCGAGGGTCTATGGAAAACATCCCGGACCCCGACAGACAAGGCTGAAGAAAACTAGTAACAGAATCACAGTGATCAAATTCAAAGTAACTAGTAAGAAAAGGTCACTCAGGAAAGGCCACAATCTAAGAACGCAGCCATCTTAAGTCACCTTTAGAAAGTGACACGGAGGCACACACAAAAACAGACGAAACATGAACCAACGACAAAAAGCCAAATAACGTATAAGCAACTGAAAAAGACCGACCGCCTTGGAACGGTCAGTAGTTAAACTACTGGAGGGCTTCAACTCCGGAGTTTGTGAAATTTCAACCCTCGCTTCAGTTCCAGAACAGTATCAAACAAAATAAACATAACAAATTGATCCGCATGGAGGCTTTCTAGCTCAACAGTTAGCCATGATAAAATACATTGTAAAATGGTAATGAATAGATTAATATTATAATGGATCAGGGTCGAAGACTCAACAACAATCGACGTCAGAGCAGAAGAAAACCACAAAATAGATCACGGAGTGTCGAACCCAGGAAATACCCGGCTCCCCTCTACCCGAATTCAAAAGATTTGGGTGGGACCATCATCAAAGATTCCGGAATCCGGTCCACCGCTATGTTACCAAAGAGCGGAGCAAAGTTGTCCACTGTAAAAGGGTCGACAACCAAACACGCGATCTGCCGCATAACATCCATGATATAACCTTTTTTCTTCTTTTTAGCAACATGTTTTCTACTACCATAAGCCACCTATAGGGCAGGGTATGGTTAAAATTGTCCACAAATTATCACTACCGCCATTAGTCACCTAAAGGAGAGAGTAAGGTTGAAAGACGACACACATAAAATTTCGCATATGCTCTAACCTAATGCACTTGCGTATATAATGCGGCGTTTGATTGAATAACGTCAAGGATTTGTGACAATATAATCCTGCAATCCGACGTTATGTTCATTGTTTGGTATGTCACAGCGTTTACTGCTTTGAGGAAAAAAGTATAATTTTAACAGAACAACTGATTGAATGCATTAGAATGGGGTAAACAATATTGAAAATTGTCATTTAGTGAGGAAAACCGGAGGTCGGCGGATTTACAGTCGGAAATTTTGTTTTAAGGCGACGCGCCAGCTGATCCGTAGAACGGAAATTGCGACCTTAAAACCGACGATGTACGTCCCCAAATTATGAAAATAGTTATCCCTTAATTCAACCTATAAGATGCGGAAAAAGAGCAAGCAAAATCAGGATTGTAGGAAAATAGTTTAGGTCGTGTACCAAAGCGTTAATCCAAAATCGTTAATCCATAGACAAAAGGGCAAATATCAATGTTCGGATCAACAGACATGGACTCCAGAAGAGTGTAATCAGGCGTCCGCGGATATTAAGCATTACTTGGTAAGCAAGCTTCGCCCACCATACCCATCGACCCGAACGAAGAAAAGGTGTAAATGCCGGGAAGGGTATGTCCGAGATTTTGGAAGTCTTCCTATGGCTTTTCATTGGCAAACATATCAGAAATAATTCTGGAAATGGCCCGTTGTACGGATCAACAAGATCATGATGCCTCCCATAGAACTTCTTTAGTGTTGATACCAGTTTGGTTTTTTGATACCCCTGGCATAACAACCTGGTAGTGAGCACCTTCCCACGTTCTATAAAGTCCTGATACTTTGATCAGGCTCTAGCATAACGGATTAATTATGCAACGTAAACTCCATATGCTGGTGCAGACGGGATATTACTGCTCAGGAAGGGAAAGTTAACAATGGTAAAAATTGCAGTCATCTCGTTGCTACGAAACCAAATTCAAATTCATTTATAGCAGCAAACTGTTCGGCAAGGAGGCTTAACTCAAGATAATATATCGAACATGTGTCGATTAAGACAGCCTTATATTACTGACATAATCTTCTAGTATATGTTCTTACCTCATACAAAGGTTCTTGAGTGATGCTCTCATAGTTAAGATCTTCAAAGTATATCATAACTTGTAGAAAATTGTATCTGTATCTGAAATTCAATACATTAAAGTGGATTAACTTTTCGTGTCAAACTGAGATTGTTTATAGTGCTTTAAGTATAGAACTACAACTGGGACTTTCATGGGTCCAAAAGACAATATCAACCAATGCTCCCATACACTGCTTTTATTTTAATATTCATAGCACCAGGCTCAATAAAAGAAGACCCGGCCACAGAGGATGATATTATTAAAAAAATTCTGAACATTTCCATTTTTCCAAAGTTATGCTAATTTAAATCTGATACGGCGTTTTCTTCTTAGAGCAACTGCCCTTCAAATTTCGTTGATTCAGACCCACAAACCTATATTCTGTGATGACATAGTGGTTGTAAACTTTTTAAAGAAGATTTCGAACTACCTTGTTTTCAATTTTGTGGTTGCTTAATAGATTTTTCTCTTGTTGTGATTACTTTCTATGCTATCTATAACTTAGGCTATAAATGACACGTTAATTTCGGAATTAAAACTTACATTCAAATTTCAAATAGTCTTGAAAATGCTTAAAACTACCATTTTATTCCTATGGAGACAATTTTTATGAGATGCCAAGTCATGTTCTCTTGGACAAATAAGACAAATATATAGAGAATACCAGGGGATTGTCTTTTGATATCAAGTTTATCAGGCAAGGCTTCGAGAAAGCTTGTAGAACCGCGAGGCTTGCCGAGCGGTTCTGCATGCATTCTCGAAGCCGAGCCTGATAAACTTGATATCAAATGACACGAATCTGGTATTCTATTTAGCCGTTTATCCCCCTATAAACTCTTAAAACATGCAATTGATGATCAGTTATCGATTTTCCTCAGTGCGTTCCAACATTCCGGCGCGGAATATAATGGGTCAGTATATTTATTTTCAGCTGACCGTTATTTTTTCTTTTGATACTTTTTTAATGTTTTTTTTTCAATTTTTCTAGTAATAGTAACTTTTTAGCTATTTTGCCGGTAGTCCGCTTAATTCATAAAAGTGCAATATCACGTTGACGTTATAAAGCTCACTTGTCCTGAGATAGCATATCTTTATCAGGTCAATGCGTTACAATTCAATATATATAGGGGATAACTGATAAAAAATCTTTCATCTCCTAAATTAGCCTAGAACGTGGTAATGATCAGCGAACATAAAAGAATAAAATGTGAAAGAAACAAGAGAAGATTCTATGTTACTTCCTGGAATGGCAAACATCATTTTCCGTATATCGACAAGCCTGGAGTGCATACTAATATATGGGGATATACATGAATTTTTCAACTATTTTAGAAGAAAAATGATGTAAAACAAGTGAAGGAAATGATCAGGAATCCATACAATAATCCACAGCTCCCATTAGAGACACCAAAGGGAAAGAAACACAAATATGAAACAACAAGGCCCAAATGGAAACATCAATAGCGGAGTGCCAAAAGGACGGTTACTTTCCCACAAAATGGCCAATTGACTATCCAAAAACGAAAAACAAAATAAATAATAAAGCATAAAAAAGCGATACACACTTTTAAAGACAAAAATAAACCGTGGCAGAAGAATCGCATTGGAACGGTCAGTGGGACGAATTCCACTGTGTGTGTGTGTGTGTGGGGGGGGGGGGGCTTAAATCGATTTTACGCGGCCGCAATCCTCGCCCTTACTTCGGTCGCGATTAAGATAAATATGTTTTTCAGTCCGCAGAAGGCCTCCTTACTCATCAGTGCAACATCTCCAAGACACAACAATCAAACAGCCACAGAGATGAATTAACGGTGATGATTCGACAGCAAGAAACCGCTGAAATGCTAGAGCAAAAGAAAACCAACAGTTAGTCTCCGATGGGCCCGACCAGAGACAGAGCATAGTTATTTTGATTCTTGGCGGGGAGCATGGTATACATTCCCTGCCTGAATGCGATATTTGCCCGAGCCGTTAGGCGAGGGTCAATATCGCATTGTGATCCCAATATTCAAGGAAATAAATTTGTTATACTGAAAACAATTTCACGACATTTTGTAAATTGTTGCAATGTGTTCGAAAGACTTCTTTTGCAGGGACATCGTAAGAGGTGCATGTTTATACATGACGTCTTCAAACGCGTGCTCCTGTATGCATTTTGTTTTTGTTTGATTTGAGGTATCACGTCCCCGTCAACACTGTAAGGTCATTTTGGAGACGTTGCTTCCAATTTTGTGGGACTTTTACCCGACATTGAGATGAAATGACATCTCAAGCCCTGTCGCCAAATGAAACCAATAGGGTTTATTAGCATGGACGGTCCGCCTCGCACCGCGGTTCCTGGGCAGGCTTAGATCCTCTAAGCGGTTTACCAGTACTAGTGTGCGGGCCGGATTTAGCTCTGCGTGGAAGCATCGTGCAGCCCATATATTTCTTCAAGCCCCTATGGGCGGGGGCGGCTCCTGTATGCATACGGTGTTCGCGATGCTCAGTGTGAAAATGTTAACTTCATGCAAGAATGAGAATCTTATAACGGAAAACAACGAAATAAAGCACATAATGAATGTAAAACCTTTTTTTTTTACCAAAAGCGGCAAGCGAATTGAGCTGCGTAAAATCTTATACAAACCAATGCAAAGTGACATCACATGTTTACGTCGGATATCCAATAGTATACTATAAGTTATTGTGAATCTTGGCAAGGAACATGGGTTAAATTTCCCGTCTGAGAGCGATATTTGCCTTCTTGACCAGGAAAATATTATCATATTTCCCGCCTGAGAGTGACATTTGCCTCACCCGTAAGGTGAGGGCAAATGTCGCTTTCAGGCGGGGAATATAATCCCATGTTCCCTGTCAAGAATCAAAGAAACGAATTTGTAATACTTGAGAGCATATTAACGACATTTTGTACATTGTTGCAATGTCTTCCAAGGTATTCTTTTGTAGTGGACGTCATCTACCGCACCCTTCTGCATGCCATCACGTAAACACGGCATTATGATTTTTACATCCTTGAACCCAACTTTTATATAGTAAAACTGGGGTTTGCAGGGGTAAATCTTATTTTATCTTATTTCTGCTCTTAACCACATTCTATATTTTGAGAAGTAATGAGAAATATATCACTATTTTTCATCTTAAAATTTCCATTTTTGGTCGAAAAAATTGATAATGTATTTGTTTAGTCATGTTTTCGTAATGACTACGCAGTGTGGAAATAATGTACGTCATGTTTGAATGGCAACCAATGATGAATGAAAAAAACAATCAAGTGTTTGTTTTTTTATAAAGATATTGTGCAGCATAAAATTATTGTACTTTAACAGTAAATCCAAGAATGCGGACAGCGCAATTCAGCCAATTTAAGCGCGAGAGGGTAACATATTTTAGCTCACGGGGTCTATGGAAAATAGTTGCCCTTGCGTTGTCCAATCAAACGCCTGGAAATTTCTTTGCAGTATACAACGTTATATATACTCTCGCAACGTTTTAACTTTATCAAATCAGACATCGCGCTACGCTCACAAGTTCATTAGAAATCCAATAAAAGTGAAGGTAGGAGAAAAAAGATGTAGATATTACTTATTCACGTCCAGTACATCCTGTGCTAGATCTTGGCATGCCTGGTCTAGAGAATAAATACCTTCCTCGCAAAGTTCGCCCAACAAAACATTTTTCTGAAAGGAAACAGTTACAAGTGTAGAAAATGCCATATGAGAGTACATATGGACAGCATTACATGTAATATAGATTTATCCTCTACAGCTGTATTTTGGTCATTTTTAGATACAGATAATATTTTAGTCTAATTATATATGTTATATTTTTGGTTTTACTGCTGCGGTTCTAACATGTGCAAACATTGTGCGCTATGGATTTACCAGATATCAACATATCCTATTTTAAACAGAACGGGCCTCCGTGGCCTAGTTGTTAAGAACGCTGTCTCTTAATCATTAGGTCTCTCAACGCTGTGGGTTCGAGCCTGGCTCGGGTCACAAGTGATACGCCAAGTTCTGCAACGGAAGTTAGGTGATTTTTCTCCAGGTACTCCGGTTTTCGCCTACCTCTGATTAACGATCGGCTCGATATAAGTGAAATAATCTTGAAAGGGCCGTAAAACCAAAACCAAAGACCATTTTAAGCAGTTCTTCTTACTGTAAAGAGTCGATGATAACAATGGTATCAAGCACATACACTTGTAGCAAAAACTATAACCGTTTTTGACTTGTCATAGGCCAAATCATTACGATTACACACCCGTGTGACATAAAGCATTTTTTCACATCCCTAAAACTGCTACTTTTCTGATGAAAATCAGTAATATATTTCTTATTTATACTGCAAACATAGGTTGTTGGTGCTCGTTAGAACCGCCCGATTCAAGCGGTTCTAACGAGTACCAACAACCTATGTCTTGAAGCAGAAATAAGAAAAAATAATGTTTACCCCCGTGAACCCCAATTTTCTCTATATAAAGTGGGGTTTAGAGGGGTGTTCATTTTACGGCATTGTTCAAGTGATGAACATGCGCGCCAGCAGTAAAAATGAGCGTATTTGTCCAGTCTGATCAATATTATCAATGTTTTATGTAGATACAAGTTGATAGAGTATTCCTTCACGAAGGCAGGGAACGCTGCGATGTAGTTGTGTGAAACAGAGACAGACATTTATCGTTTCTGTTGCTAATGTTCGTATACCCATTTTCGCTTGTCGAGGACAAGAAACGACTGTCTACTTGTATGCTTAACCTATTTTTGTTCCAAATGGAATCCTCCTCCTTATATATAGGAGGAGTTGATTTTAAAAATTATGTTTGTGCTTCTTTGAATTGGTGCCATGGATAGAAGATGCAGGGTTATTTTTTATCGATTTTTGATCGATACCTTCACTTAGGGGATGAGAAGCCTCCGTGGTGTAGTGGTTACGCTACTCGCCTTGTAAACCAGGGATCGCAGGATCGATCCCGGGCTTCTCCAGACTTTCGGATGGGTCTTTAAACCGAGGTCCCGTCTCCGTATGACCTTAGCTGTTGGTGGGACGTAAAACTTGAACCCTCACTCACTCACTTAGGGGATGACCGTACTCACATAACGAAAACGCGCCTATACAAATACATTGTAAACTTTACCGCCGAAAAAAGGAAATTTTAAGCTGCAGAATTGTGATATTTTTCTTATTTCTGCTCATCGAGGCGGTTCTAACGAGTACCAACAACCTATATTTGAGCGCAGAAATACATTTTTTCTTATTTCTGCTCTATTATATAGGTTGTTTGTACTCGTTAGAACCAACTCATCGAGTGGGAGTCAGGGGAGGGGGGGGGGTCAAAATTATAGAGGCGGGTTTCGTGATGAAATTGTCATTTAAGGAGGTAAATTGGTTGTTGTACGGTCGGAAGCTTCGTTTTACGGTGAAGCGTAAGCGGAACACGTAAAACGGGGAATAAGCGACTGTAACTATGTTCTATGAACGGGTTATCAATGTACCACAGAACTGTATGGAGTGTTCTAGGTGTTTCGGATCAGGGTAGCTTGTTTCGACCAATAAGGCTTCATCAAATGATTTACCTTCTCGAATGACAATTTTGACCACAATTATCCAGAGTCTAATGCGTTTATTCCCTGCTTAGTTAAAAAATGATCTATTTGCAGGATGGCAAGCGCCGTTACCAACAATAAAAAGCGACGTTACATGATGACGTCGGGATTCCGCCAAGATATCGCAGAATGTACAGTTGCAGCCGATCAAATGTCAAAAAACATGTTTTATTTTTAATTGCGATGTGTTGCTTACTCAGATATACTTGTAAGGAGTTATTTTTTTCTTCAGTGCAAAATTAAAATGACCCAAGTTTTGATCTATTAGATGAAAAAAAAAAACACGATTATTTTATCTTTTAAATGCAAGTGGTTCGGTCGTAATCCATTATGCGTTTATAACCATACATACTTCGTTAATGTCCTAATGATTTTCACTATTTCTATAATCCGAAACGGACCCCGCCGATCGGGGATTAAAGAAATAGATAGGTCGCATTATGCTTCCACGCAGAGCTGCAACCGACCGCACACGAGTACATGTACCGGTAAACCGCTTAGAGGAGCTAAGCTTGCCCAGGCAAAGCGGTGTGAGTCGGACTGCCCATGCTTATAAATCCTTTTGATTTCATTGGGTGACAGGGCTTGACATGCTATTTTATCTCAATGTCGGGTAAAAGTCCGACAAAATTGGAAGCAACGTCGCCGAAATTACCTATACAGTGTTGACGGGGACATTTAATCAATCAAATGCATATTCAGCTGTTACTTTTCACATTTCTATTCAATCAATCATATGTCGCCCCCGCCCATCGGGGCTTGAAGAAATAGATGGGCTGCATGATGCTTCAACGCAGAGCTGAAACCGACCCGCACACGAGTACTGGCAAATCGCATAGAGGATCTAAGCCTGCCCAGGCAAAGTGGTGCGTGTCGGCCCGTCCATGCTTATAAACCCTATTGAATTCATTGGACGGCAGAGCTTGAGATGTCATTTCATCCCAATGTCGGGTAAAAGTCCCGCAAAATTGGAAGCAACGTCTCCAAAATGACATTTACAGTGTTGACGGGGACGTTAAACCTCAAATCAAACAAATCAATCACAATCATATCACAGCAGCCACGAGGCATTTATGATGTTGGTTCCTTGTCGAGATGTTTTATAAGCATTGATTCGATGTTCTTTCGGCGCTGTGTGCTCGTTGGGTAAATATCATTACAATATATAATTATTGCCTGTCATATAATATTGTTTAACAAAACATGTTGTTAATATACCAAATATACCAGATAACGAAATCCATGGTTTTAGCTTAGGATAGAAATTCTGTTCTAACCCTGGTGTTCTAACCCAAAATCGAATATTCTCGCATGTTTGAAAAATGCACTGGTTGAATATGACCTGGTATGCGCCGTCGTTAAGGTTGACGTCACAGCATGTTACGTGACGTCACTAACATGAGTATCACAAATAAATTTAAACTGTCGCGGTTATTTTTTTAATGTTTTTTTTTGGGTGTTTGTGTCGCTTATATTATTTTATTTTGGATAGCTTTTGGCCATTTGGTGGGAAAGTAACTGTCATTTTGGCTTTCTGCTGATGGTGTTTCCGTTGGGGTCTGTTGCTTCGTGTTTGTGATACTTTCCCTTTGGTGTCTCTGTTGGGAGCTGTGGGTTAATTGTATCGATTCCTGATCACTGCCTCTACTTCTATTCTGTAGTGTCATCACAAAATGGCGGACGCCGGTAACCTAAGTGACTGCAGCAAGAAGTTGAAGGTATGCAAGAAAAAGAATCCTATAAGGGTTTTAGGGGTGGATGGAAAAATCGTCCCTCGGGATCACTGTCCGGTATCACGAGGCTGCCGAGAGATGCCGAACAGAGATCCCGAGGGACGGATTTTTCCATCCACCCCCCACACCAATATAAGATTCTTATAAGATATTGTATTGTATTGTACCTCGCGATAAATATGCCAAGTGCGTTGGAATTTTATTTTCTATGAAACCAATCCGCCATGGTTTTAAACTTCCAATGATTCCAATACTCTAAAATTATGATGCATTATAAAGCAAAATATTATTTTCTAGAAGCAACTTATATTGTGTCGCATACGCCGGCCTAAACAACTTGTGAATACGTCTTTTTAGTAGCTCATTGATGCAAATGTAAGGTATGAAAATGTTGAACTCCGCCAGAAGCTTAAAAAGAACTGAGATTATATACATTTAGTCGCATTGTTTTTGAAAATCGTAAAGCATAGATTGACATCAGGGATAAATTCTAGTTATTATTTCTGTTCAGAACCATAGATTGCGGGTCATTTAAGGAATGTCTCGATATCGTTGTTTAGATGGGACTCCAGAATCTATGTTCTGAGTACCTCTTAGAAAACTTGTTACAAAGGCCATCTTTAAGCATTCGCTTTACTATAATCATTATCAAAATATGCTTTCTTTGCTAAAACAACTTACCAAATAATCGTCATTAGGCCAATGTCGTCCTGATATTGTCTTTTGGTAATTAATCTCTCTGTGAAAAGGAAAAAAAAGAAATGTAGACCTTCTGAAAAACGACAGATTGACCACCAATGGCTCATTAACCATGGGTTTTCTTCTCAGCATTACGCAAACACGCCTATACAAATACATTGCCACCTTTATCGCCGTAAAAATGAAAATTTTATGATAAAAAAATTGGAATATTTTTCTTATTTCTGCTCAAAATATAGATTGTGGGCACTCGTTAGAACCGCCTCATCGGGACGGTTCTAACGAGTACCCACAATCTATATTTTAGAGCAGAAATTAGAAAAATAAGGTTTACCCCTGCAAACCCCAGTTTTACTGAATAAAAGTTGGGTTCAAGGGGGTCAAAATTATATAGGCGTGTTTTCGTAATGGTCTCAAGAAATAAATTCAATGGTTGCGAGTGAGTGTTTGAGTTTTACATCTCACCAACAGCTAAGGTCATATGGAGACGGAACCTCGGTTTAAAGACTCATCCGAAAGTCTGGTCAAGCCCGGGTTCGATCCTGCAACCCCTGGTTCACAAGGCGAGTAGTATAACCACGTAACAACTGAGGCTTCTATTCAATGGTTGCGCTTTTTTATATAATAGGGTAATTATATCAACGTGTTCTTATTCTTTCCTTTTAACTTAAAAATGTAATTTACCACGATTGAATGCTGTCAGAAACTCCTGACATTGAGCTGAAGCATCACGAAAACACGCCTATATAATTTTTACCCCCTTGAACCGCTCTTTTATACAGTTAAACTGGGGTTTCCGGGGGTATACCTTATTTTTCTTATTTCTGCTCTAAAATATAGATTGTGGGTACTCGTAAGAACCGCCTCGATGAGGCGGTTCTAACGTGTACCCACAATCTATATTTTGAACAGAAATAAGAAAAATATCACAATTTTCATCATAAAATTTTCATTTTTCGGCGATGAAGGTGGCAATGTATTTGTATAGGCGTGTTTACGAAATGTTTACCCGCGAAAACCTGAAACAAAAATATGCTTCTTAGCACTCATTTCGGGGTCTGTTTTATTTTAGTGATGCAGAGAAATTCTGTTTGAGAGGTCACATGAGACGTTATGGGTGCCATGAAAATTTGTAATTATACAAATGACGTCACATAAAACACGTCACATAAAACACACAATAGCATTCGGCCTATGTCGTAACAATACATAGCACTAATGAGAAACGATCAGGAAAGAGATAAGTCCAACGCGAAACTAATGGGTAAACCAGTGCTTCAGCTGAAGTGCACGACCATCCGGATGCTTTTAGCTTTATGAGTGTTACAATATATGGGTATGGCGGCCATTTTGGTCAAGTGACCTGGACCTAAACGGTTCCCCCAATAAATGCGCCTTATCGTAAGGAGCAAAAATATATCTTATACTTTAGTATTGTATTCTGAATCGTTTGCAGGATAAAACGCATTCTCACTTTTCCAATACAAAAGCATATGTGCCAAAGTTTGACCTAGGCACAAAGAAGGTCAAGGTCAACCCAGGGTCACCATTTTAGCAATTTATCATGGGCCTACGTCCCAGATGCTATTTATCAAGTTTCGTGGAAATCTGCCCAGTGGTTCTCGAGAAGACTATTTTTGAAAGGTTTTTACCATATATGGCTTGGCGGCCATTTTGGTCATGTGACCTGGACCCCATGAGCAAATTTTGGTTTCCCCTATCCCATAGAGGCTCCATATGAAATTTGACTTCAATCGGCCCAACGGTTTCCGAGGAGAAGCAGTTCGAAAATGTTCACATTTTTCGCCTCGGCGTGGCTATACTTAATGGAATGTAATATTTCGCAAGTTCATTGGTTAGATCTCATTGATATCTATCAGTATGCCAAACATTGTTTAAATATTCCAAACGGGTTAAGTCACTATCACCAATATTCAAAAACGGGTTACGGACGGACAGACAGACAGACCATATATGGCTTGGCGGCCATTTTGGTCATGTGATCTGGACCCCATGAGCAAATTTTGGTTTCTCCCATCCCATAGAGGCTCCATATGAAATTTGACTTCAATCGGCCCAACGGTTTCCGAGGAGAAGCAGTTCGAAAATGTTCACATTTTTCGCCTCGGCGAGGCTATACTAAATGGAATGTAATATTTCGCAAATTCATTGGTTAGATCTCATTGATATCTATCAGTATGCCAAAAATTGTTTAAATATTGCAAACGGTTAAGTCACTATCACCAATTTTCACAAACCGATTACGGATTTTTCGCCTCGGCGAGGCTATACTAAATGGAATGTAATATTTCGCAAATTCATTGGTTAGATCTCATTGATATCTATCAGTATGCCAAAAATTGTTTTAATATTCCAAGCGGTTAAGTCACTATCAACAATTTTCACAAACGGGTTACGGACGGACAGACAGACAGACCATATATGGCTTTGCGGCCATTTTGGTCATGTGACCTTGACCCCATGAGCAAATTTTGGTTTCCCCCATCCCATAGAGGCTCCATATGAAATTTGACTTCAATCGGCCCAACGGTTTCCGAGGAGAAGCAGTTCGAAGATGTTCACTTTTTTCGCCTCCGCGAGGCTATACTAAATGGAATGTAATATTTCGCAAATTCATTGGTTAGATCTCATTGATATCTATCAGTATGCCAAAAATTGTTTAAATATTGCAAACGGTTAAGTCACTATCACCAATTTTCACAAACCGATTACGGATTTTTCGCCTCGGCGAGGCTATACTAAATGGAATGTAATATTTCGCAAATTCATTGGTTAGATCTCATCGATATCTATCAGTATGCCAAAAATTGTTTAAATATTCCAAGCGGTTAAGTCACTATCAACAATTTTCACAAACGGGTTACGGACGGACAGACAGACAGACCATATATGGCTTTGCGGCCATTTTGGTCATGTGACCTTGACCCCGTGAGCAAATTTTGGTTTCCCCCATCCCATAGAGGCTCCATATGAAATTTGACTTCAATTGGCCCAACGGATTCCGAGGAGAAGCAGTTCGAAAATTTTCACATTTTTCGCCTCGGCGAGGCTATACTAAAAGGAATGTAATATTTCGCAAGTTCATTGGTTAGATCTCATTGATATCTACAGTATGCCAAAAATTGTTAAATATTCCATGCGGTTAAGTCACTATCACTTATTTTCATAAACAGGTTACGGACGGACAGACAGACTGACAGACTGACAGAATGACACGGTGATTTTAGGGCACTCTTTGAAAATCAACCGACTTCAGTCGGTCGCTTTTTCTGCGGGTCGTGCAATATTCATCAGTATCTTAATCTAAACAAACAACAAAATCATAGGCGACAAGCTGAGTTAGCTTTTTATACTAATCGCAGAAAACAAATCAAAAACGTCCGTGCCTGATGCCGACTTAAGTTTTCAAATCTGAACCCCTGAATCAAT
This sequence comes from Lucinisca nassula, assembly GCA_963580285.1. NCBI lineage: Eukaryota > Metazoa > Mollusca > Bivalvia > Lucinida > Lucinidae > Lucinisca > Lucinisca nassula. The sequence goes on along the minus strand of OY757021.1, from coordinate 10,128,319 downwards.
GAATAAAGGAGAAAGCTCTGTAAAACATGATTTCAAACCTTTTTTTCGTCAATATACGAGAGATGTTTGATACTACTTCATAATCTTACTTTACCAATATACGTACCTACAGGGACTAACGCAGTTGCAGCTTTCGACCTTACTGGCATCTTCAAAGAGTAAGTCAACCACAAACTGACACGTGGTATCTGTTAAAGAAAACAAAAGGCTGACTGGTGACTTTATAAATACAAATCCCATGTGATTTTTGCGATTTCTATAGTTAAAATAAAACTCGTTCCATTACTAAAACACGTCTATGCAAATACATTGTAAATTTAAACACCGAAAAATGAAAAAGTTCAGATGAAAAAGTGTGTTATTTTTCTTATTTTTGCTCAAAGCATAGATTCTGGATACTCGTTAGAACCGCCTCGGCGAGGCGGTTCTAATGAGTGCCGAGGCGGTTCCACCCACCGATACTAACAGCTCCTTTATGCAACAGTTATATCTGCTTATCGGTCACCCCCTATATTAATTGCATTGTAGCACATCGACCTGATAAAGATATTCTATCTCAGGACAAGTAAGCTTTATCAAGTTAACGTGACATTGCACTTTTATGATTGAACGGGACTACTAAAAAATTTGACAAAAATGTTATTATTACTGAAAAAAAAAAAATGGAAAATTACTTATTAAATATCACAGGGAAAAATAAAGTCAGCTGGTACAAAATATATCGACCGTCGGAATGTTGGGACGCACTGAGGATCATCGATAACTAATCGTAAATTGCTAATATAAGTGTGTTCAAGGGGAAAAACGGACAAAAAGAATACCAAATTCGTGTCTTTTGATATCAAGTTTACCAGGCTCGGCTTCGAGAACGCATTTAGAATCGCTCGGCAAGCCTCGCGATTCTACAAGCGTTCTCGTAGCCTTGGCTATTGGCTTGGATATTGGCTTGTAAACTTGATATCAAAGGACACTCATCTGATATTCTCTATTTCTGCGATAAACAGACTGAGGGTATTTGAAATATAGAATAGTATTGCTCGTTAGAAACATCACTAATTGAGGCTTACAACAATGGTCTATGGAAACCTATCCATTGAACACTAGGAATAAACTAGAGCACTGAAAACAATGAAGTATTCAAGTTATACGAGGCGAGAATAGCTATGTTTGTCCCAAAACTCTAAAATGGGTACAAATTGACAACCGTTGCATTGTTATACCTTAACAAGTAAGCCACAGTCAGTCAAGTCTTAACAAAATAGAAGTGAAGGCAATGATCAGGAATAGATACAATCAACCCACAGCTCCCATCAGAGACACCAAAGGGAAAGAACCACAAACATGAAACAACTAGACCCTAATTGAAATATCAATAGTGGAAAGCCAAAAAGACAGTTACTTTCCCAGCAAGGATGGTGATATGAAATCGCAAAATGCTAGTAGATGATTCTTTGGCGTCTTATCTGGGCCTGCACTGTTTGCCTGTTACCCGTTTCGGGATTTTTGATACAGAATGGGTTAATATTTCATATTGCTAGACTGGTGTTTGTTTGAATAAAGGTTTACCATAACCGTCAAAATAGAAGTGAAGGCAATGATCAGGAATCGATACAATTAACCCACAGCTCCCATCAGAGACACCAAAGGGAAAGAACCACAAACATAAAACAACAGACCCTAATGGAAACATCAATAGCGGAAAGCCAAAAGGGCAATTACTTTCCGACAAAATGGCCAATTCTGCTATTAAAAATAAATAATATAAGCGACACAAACACCCAAAGACAAACCATAAAAAAAATAAACCGTGACAGAAGAACCGCCTTGGAACGGTCAGCGGAAACGAATTCCACTGAAGTCTTATTTAGGCTTCAATGATATAGGTATCTACTCTGACTACAATATATAATTTCACTCAAAAAGACAGAATGAACACAAGTAACTGAAATTAGAAAATGTTTGAAGGCCTGTGACCCTACAAAGTACGATAAATGTTACCAAAATCTAATCAAGTATTTTGTTGGTGCCAACAATTTGACTAAACATCATCAATTAGGATAAACAAGCTAATTTGGCCAAATTTGAGGTCTTTGGGAGACTAACCGTTTGACAGTAAGGTAAATAAAAATCAAAAATGAGTTCCTTTAAGAGCAATGAAAACATTCATAAGAAAGCAGATGGGTCATACTACGTAGTTTCGGCTAATAAAGCCTCATCAGTGACCCTGTAATGATCCGGCAAAGAAAGCCGGAGGAAACATACTGCAATTTTGCAAATTTCGAATAGGCAGTCGATTCAAAGACTGATATAAATCAAAATGGGGTCCAAATAATTAAATACCTGTCTAGAATATGAGTCTAAACCAATAATTTATATCTGATTTCTCAGAATATTCACGCTGATCTCAAAGGACCAAAAGTAAAATATAAACTGCACTATGGTTGATGTACGGGGAGACGTTTTACGGCCGCCACACGGCACAACACCAGCTGCAGTGAAGGCAAATAAAAATCAAAAATGAGTTCCTTTAAGAGCAATGAAAACATTCATAAGAAAGCAGATGGGTCATACTACGTAGTTTCGGCTAATAAAGCCTCATCAGTGACCCTGTAATGATCCGGCAAAGAAAGCCGGAGGAAACATACTGCAATTTTGCGAATTTCGAATAGGCAGTCGATTCAAAGACTGATATTAATCAAAATGGGGTCCAAATAATTAAATACCTGTCTAGAATATGAGTCTAAACCAATAATTTATATCTGATTTCTCAGAATATTCACGCTGATCTCAAAGGACCAAAAGTAAAATATAAACTGCACTATGGTTGATGTACGGGGAGACGTTTTACGGCCGCCACACGGCACAACACCAGCTGCAGTGAAGGCAAATAAAAATCAAAAATGAGTTCCTTTAAGAGCAATGAAAACATTCATAAGAAAGCAGATGGGTCATACTACGTAGTTTCCATCAAAGGCAATTAAGTCTCTGGTAGGTGGCAATGATGAATTAAGTACCAAATTTGATAAAAATGCAAATTCTTTCAGCAAAACTATTTTGGGGTCTAAGAAACATTCTTGACACCTATGACCTAACAAATACTCGTAAAGTCAAATATGATAAAAATCGGAAACCGCGTTTCTCACCCATTCAAGATTGACAAGTTATAAGCATCTTACATGGGTGTGAGGGGTGGATGGAAAAAAACCGTTCCGAGGGTCACTGTCCGTCCCGAGGGTCCCTGTCCGCTTGCCTGGTGATGCCGGACAGTGATCCCGAGGGATGGATTTTTCTGCCCACTCCTCAAACCCGTGTAAGATTCCCTTTCTTGCATACATGTACCTTTCATTTCTGAGCGTGTCTTTTTAATATTGCAGTCACTTCGCTTGCCGACGTCCGCCATATTCTGATGACACTACAGTGATTTTTAGTGACGTAACCTAACGTGCTGTTACGTCACCCTTAACAACGGCGCATCATGAGGTCGTATTCAACCGATGCATTTATCAAACACGCATGGATAATCGATTTTTACCCTGACCCTTGGTAAGAACACCAGGGTTAGAATAAGTTAAAACTATGGAGTTCATTATCTATTGTGCTAAAAAAAAGATTAAACCCAAGATCGACAGAAATGGGACTTGCATAAAAAGCATTAAATCCCTGCCTTTTGCGTGTTGGTAAATATTTTCATGAGTTGTATATCATTCGTAAAGCTACAAAAGAAGGTTATAAGTATTGTCATACTTAGAACGTTCTCGTTGGTCATTGAAAGGTCCTGTAAATCTCTATCTTCTGTAAACTTCTTATCTAATACAAATAGTATTACCGTTTATGCCTTGACATATTCGACTTGTCGTTGTGTCATAATTGAGATCCGGTGCATCTGCAGGAATGCAGCCACAGTTGTCCATGGTTCGTTGAACTCGACATAGCAGGAAGCATGCCTAGATCATAAGGAAAACTCAGCTACAGTAAAACTTTCATAACTCAGACATGGATAGCTTATTTATCATGGCTAATTCGAACTACAGTAGAACTTCGATGGCTCGAACACCGATGGCTCGTTCACCATGGATGTGTCGAACCCAATCTTGAGCCCCTAGCGAAATCCTTTGCATAAGAAATAGTGGGGATAATTAAGGAGATTTTAGTCTTTTATCTTGCAGATGTTTGCTGTGTGTACTCATTAGAATCGCCTCGATGAGGCGATTCTAATGAGTACAAACAGCATACATTTTCATTATAGAACACCGAAAAGATGACTAAAGGTATCTCGTTATGCCTCCGACAGTAACCTTAGTGTCTCGAACAGATTTTCAAGGTCTCAAAGGTGTTCGAGCCATTGAAGTTCGACTGTAGTTTAATGTAAGGATTGTTTCTAATTTTATCTTGAAAAGGTATGTTGTGTGCACTCATTAGAATCGTCGCAATAAGACGATTCTAATGAATACACACAACATATTGTTAATTTAAGAGTATAGAAGAGTCATCATTCGATTCCAGGGAAGAGTTTTTGTGAAGGGCTTTTACCATATATGGGCATGGTGTCCAACTAAGTCATGCGATCTGGAACGTTTGAACATACATCCTAAAATAGAGTTGACTGGGCCGTTAAACACCAATACAAATAAACAAAAGATCCCACATCCCAGATTGGCGTTACATAAAATTTAACTGAAATCGGCCAAGATGTTTCAGAAGTATCAGAAACCTTATTAAAACATGTCGGTGTGAAATAATGGCGTCCAGCATGGTGCCAGAATGAAAAATTTTAGTTAAAAATGATAACATCTTCCTCATTTCTGCATCCAACATATATTGTGGGTACACGTTAGAACCGCCTCAATGAGGCGGTTCTAACAGTTACCCACGATCTATGTCAATCTATGGATACTCGTAAGAATCGCCTCAATGAGGCGGTTTTTACAAGAACCCAAGATCTATATTTTTGAGCAGAACTAAGGCAACCCCAATTTTCTCTATATAAAGTGGGGTTTAGGGGTGTGTTCTTTTCACGGACTTATTCACGTGATAGTTCGACAGACGACGCAAAGATAGCTTATTCATACTAAACGTTCACCAGTGATCCAACGACTGAGGCGAGGTATTAAAAGTTTACTAACCGTTATGCTGTAGCGGATCTTGTATTTTTGGAAGAACTCAGCGCCGTCACTGCATTGCCCATAAGGTGGTCCTTGACGTTCAACATGAACCTAAACATACGAAGTCAACACGTTTACAAGACTTTTGATACCCTACATCATAGTGTTGTTTATAGTTTCTTTTCCTTTGAGATCATTGATTGAAATTTGAAAATATTTGAGGGTCACTGATGAGGCCTAATTCTCCGAAACTAGCTAGTATTGCCCAGAAAACATGTACACTCTATATTTTCCAGTTCTGTGGTGTATTCTTTGCTTCCAATGGATAACCCTTTCTGGAATATATTTATATGTTTTTAACGTTAAAACTGAACATTGTAGAGGTATTAATGTATTTTCGTACTTCTGTTAATGTTTCTTAAAAAAAAGGAGCCGGCCTCGGTAGCTCAGTCGGATGCGCGTCTGACTGGTGAACAGGAGGACGCAGGTTCGATACCTGCCGGGGTCGGTGGCATTATTTCGTGGAGATTGATAATAAAATCTTTTCTACGGTCATTTTCTCCCTTCCGCTGATTCAAGAAGGGCAGTTGTCAGTTTCTAGAGAAAGAATATGCACTGTATTGGTTAACAGCTTACAAATAAGCATGTCCAGGAAAAGGGTGGATGGGTAAACTGACCGGCTCAAAAATGCCCCCAAAATGTGTTGCCTGGGCCGTTAAACTCCAATACAAACAAACATACAAATCTTAAAAAAAGGATTGTATATCGCCGAAGCTCTTTTATACACAGAGGAAAGTATTTATACAAATAAGGAAAGTATCCTAGCTTGTTGACAGAAAAGAAAAAAAATCAATATGGCGAAGTAAATTATTTCATGGCTCCCGAATTCGAATCAAACATACATTGATTGGTTCTCGCTAACATCACGAAAACCCACCTATATAAATTTGACCCACTGAACCCCACTTTTATATAGTAAAACTGGGGTTTGCAGGGATAAACTTTTTTTCTTATTTCGGCTCTGAAGTATAGACTGTGGGTACTGTTGGCTGTCCTGAAGAGTAACAAAAATCCGTTTTTTTTTTTGTTTTTTTTTTTGGGGGGGGGGGGGGTGGGGGGGGGGGGGGTGGGGGGCAGATTATGGAATATAAAATCTTTATTGAACTAAACTCCTGTTTTACATTTTTAAAACTTGGTTTGCAATGGTATTTATAACACTTCGTCAATGACTTTACCTGAAAGTTTTTTTTTTTTTTGGTTTTCGTTTTGGTTTCACGGTCCTTTCAAGATTATTTCACTTATATCGAATAGATCGTCAATCAGAGGTGGACGAAAACCGGAGTACCCAGCGAAAAACCACCTGACCTTCCGTTGCAGAACCTGCGTCTCAAATGTATCCCGAGCCAGGCTCGAAACACAGCGGTGAGAGACCCAATGATTAAGAGTCAGCGCTCTTATCCACATTGGCCGTGGAGGTCAGTTTTACGTGAGTGGTAGTCGTAAAGATGTACAATAAAATTCCTATATAAGGACCACCTTTGGGACTGTTCAAAAGTGGTCTTTAAGACCACTTTTGAACAGTTCCAATGGTGGTCTCTGACCAGAGGACACTGTTAGCAGAAGACATAAAGAAAGAGTAACTCCAGCCTTCTAGAAAAGCTTTTTAAAGCATAATAAGTCTTAATTTTAAGTGGTCTTAACAGAGGACATTCAATGTACTTCAGATTCATTTAAAATTTCTCCTAATTTCGACATAATAGAAACGCACTTATGTTAAACAAATAATTTGATGCAGAGAAAAGCAAACCCAACCGTCAACGGTCGCAACAACGAGGTTCAAACATATCAGGATATCAAGTCCGTGCAACGAAGACCCCTCTAAACCCCAGTTTATATCGAGAAAATTGGTTTAATGGGGGTAAACATTATCTGCCATATTTTTGCACAAAAAAACATAGATTGTGGGTACTCGTTAGAACCGCCTCGTCGAGGCGGTTCTAACGAACACCCGCAATCTCTGTTGAAAGGAGAAATAGAGGATACCAGGTTCGTGTCTTTTGATATCAAGTTTATCCATCGCGTGAACAAGTCCGTGAAATAAACACCCGCCTAAACCCCACTTTATTGGAGAAAACTGGGGTTTACGGGGGTATACATTATTTTTCTTATTTTTGATCCTAGACAAAGGTTGTGGGTACTCGTTAGAACCGCCTCCCTGAGGTGGTTCTAACGAGCACAAACAACCCATGTTTGCAGTATTTATAAGAAAAATGTCAAGGATATTCATCAGAAAAATAGCCATTTTGGTAATTTGAACAAATGCACTATGTCGCACGGGTGTGTTATCGAAATGCAGGCAAGGCTTCGAGAGCGCTTGTAGAATCGTGAGTTTTGCCGAGCGACTCTACATGCGTTCTCGAAGCCGAGCCTGATAAACTTTATATCAAATGACACAAATCTAGTATTCTATTTATCAGTTTGTCTCCTTGTATATTCTTTAAATAAGGAATCGATTGTCCTCAGTGCCTTCTTACATTCAGGCGTGCAATAATCGGTCCATATATTTAGTATAATCTGACCGTATTTTTTCCCATGATAATTTTTCATGTAATTTTTACCACTTTCAAGCCATTTTTTTTCAGCAGTCTAGTTCCTTAATAAAATTGCAATGTCATGTTGACCTGATAAAAAGCTCACTTGTCCTGAGATAGCATATCTTTATCAGGTCAATGTGCTACAATGTAATTAATAAAGATGGAATCTGATAAAATGGCATACCAACTGTAAACCAATATGAGATTCGAACCCCGGTGATAAAGTCATCCCTTCTTCAGCAGGTAGGGGAAGTGTCCCAGGCTCATGAAACACCATCCGAATCCCATATCCTGAGGCAAAGTTCTGTATGTATTCGTCTATCTCTAAGTTAAAAGTCAGTTTTATACCTAAAATAATTGAAAACAATTAATAAACAATCGGTATATCTAGGCCAACGGCATCACGTGAACAAGTCCGTAAAATGAACACCCCCTTATCCCCACTTTATAGAGAGGAAATTGGGGTGTACGGGGACATACATATTTATCCTTATTTCTGCTCCAAGACAAAGGTTGTGGGTACTGTTAGAACCGCCTCTAACGAACACCCATAACTTATGTTTGCAGTATTTATAAGAAAAATATCACGGATTTTCATCAGAAAATGAGCATTTTCGGATATCTGATAAACGCACTCTGTTGAATTGGTGTGTTATCGTAACGGTAAAGAAGTCATTAAGATAGTTAGCAATGAAAAGCACACAAAATGAGCCTTTCTAACTAAATGCCCTAATTGAAATGATAGGTGATTCCAAACCCCAAACTGGAAGAGTCTATCTCAGATACTTAGGCTGTTGTGCTCTGCGTGGAAGCATCATTCAGACCATCTATTTCTTCAAGCCACGATGGGCGGGGCCGGTTTAGGGTAAAGGGGAATATTGGTATTTCTTCTTTTTCTTCACTTTCATTCATTTTCCCCTTTCTTCCCTACCCCTCTCTTTCATTTCCTCATTTCATTTCCACGTGAACAAGTCCGTGAAACGAGCACCCCTTAAATCAAATTTTATATAGAGAAAACTGGGGTGTACGGGGGTATACATTATGTTTCTTATTTCTGCTCCGGCCCCCGCCCATAGGGGCTTGAAGAAATATATGGGCTGCCTGATGCTTCCACGCTGAGCTGAATCCGGCCCGCACACTAGTACTGGTAAACCGCTTAGAGGATCGCGGACCGTCCATGCTAATAAACCCTATTGGTTTCATTGGGCGACAGGGCTTGAGATGTCATATAGTTGCACCATAAATAAGAAACATATCACAGATTTTCATCAGAAATGTAGCTATTTTGGAGATGTGAAAAATGCACTATGTCGCACGGGTGTGTTATCGTTATGCCATAATCTCTTCTGTCTCTTTACTCCCTATTCCCATGAAAACGATACAAAATGATCCACAAGGGTTGATGTGTCGTTAAACCCCAGTGTAATAAATCAATTTATTCGGAAGGCTTATCTTACAGAAAAAAAATCCGTGGAACCACACAACGTTGATTCAGTGCTCAGTGCCTACTGGGTTAAGGGTAATAAGTTGTTTTTCAAGGCAAGCGAAATGGCATCCGCGCAGTTTGGTCTGAGTCTCTATTGTGTGCCTGACAAACAACAACAACTACAACAACAACAAAAAACAATAAAACATCCATGTGACAGACAGAATTGTTTTCATATCTCAAAACGGACATTTTTGGATGAAAATGTGTGATATTTATTTTAGTTTTACTCCAAACATATATCGGTTGTGAGTACTCGTCAGAACCGCTTCAACACATCGGTTGTGGGTAATCAGTAGAACCGCCTCAATGAAGCGGTTCTAACGAGTACGCACAACCGATGTTTTGGAGCAGAAATAAAGAAAATAGTGTATACCTTCGTAAACCCATAATTCTATCTATGAAGTGGCAGTCATTTCAAGACTTGTTCGCTTGATGATATTCTAAACGCATTTTGTACTCATTATTCCCGGCCCCCGCCCACCGGGGCTTGAAAAAATAGATGAGCTGCATGATGCTTCCACGCATAGCTGAAACTGACCGCACGCGAGTACTGGTAAACCGCTTAGAGGATCTAAGCCTGCCCAGGCCGGACCGTCCATAGGTTATATAAGTTATAAACCCTATTGGTTTCATTGGGCGACAGGGCTTAGGATGTCATTCCATCTCAATGTCGCCTACGACGAGTTTTATAAATTCCATTTGAAATGACCACTCGTGCAAGATTTTGTAATCAAATGACCACTTTAAATTTGATTTAATGGCCTTTTAAAGTGACAATCTTTCAACAAAAACTGCATGATTGACATGGGCGTCGTTGTGACGTCAATTTGTCATACGACCTTTATGAGATGACGTTATCCACTGCATATCAACGCCATCATATGATGAACTATGAATCCAATCTACCACTCTTTCCAAAACCGGCTTTCGTACGCACGGGACGAACGAACGGACTGGACGTACGCACCGGACGTATGTATGGACAAGGGCAATACTGTATGCCCAGATTCCAACAATTGAAAATGGCGAGAACATAAAAATGAATAGAAATTAATGATACATGTAAGTATCCCCGCAGTGTAGTTATCAAATGTGTTCAACATCACGAAAACACGCTATATAATTCTGACCCCTTGAACCCCGCTTTTATATAGAAAAACCGGGGTTTACAGGGGTAAAACTTATTTTTCTTATTTCTGCTCTAAAATATAGATTTAGGGTACTCGTTAGAACCGCATCGATGTGGCGGTTCTAAAGAGTACCCACATTCTATATTTTGAGCAGAAATAAGAAAAATATCACAAAATTTTCATCTTAAAATTTTCATTTTTTCTGCGGTAAAGTTTACAATGTTTTTAAATAGGCACGTGTTCGTAATGAACACTTGAAAATCCCCAGTGGAGTTATCAATTGTGTTCAAAACACGGAGCTGTTAATATCAGGTCTCTAGCGAAAACGTACCATAACTAGGCCCGCTACGCAAAGCAACGTAGCTCGGTGATGTCATTGTGTAGCAGTTTCCAAACTTTGTTGTCATGATTCTTTCAAATGTTCTGCAAATTAAATCAAAGAATTTACAAACACATACATACATACATGTATAATTACATTTCCAGTGATAAGCCTTATGTAAATATATAGAAAACTTTGTAATTAATACTTTCATGAACGCATCGAGTCACATGATTTTCAGTGACGTCAAGTGACGTCAGTCTAAACAGTATGATTCTCTGCGGGTGTTGGTGATGTCAACGCTGTTCCGTTCTTCGTAGAAAAACAGCGTGTAAATGTTGTTTTTTTCAGCTTTACAAGTATGTCCAATAAGCATGTATTCGCCCAGTGATGAGGGACAAAGATTGTAAATATAAAAAATAAACTTCATTTTAATGCTTTTCATGAAAGTATGAACGACAGCGGGTCGCTAGCAAAGTTTACATGAACCTCTTCGGCTTCAGTTACTTCGCACGCGACCCACTTACATGAACAGCAGAAAAATAAAATTCATTTCTTTAATATACGCTATTATTGTATACTCTGCAGTGAAATCAATGCATATTTGAAACAAATAAAAATGATATTTTCACACTGTGAAAATATATGATATTTTCACACATGACCTTGTTATTTTCACAGTTGCAGCCTTGATATGTTATCGATAAAAAATTATGTAAAATACCTTGAAAAGCACTCTTTGAACTGTTAAAAATGCTGTATTCAAAATGGCGACCTGTATATGTTTTGAAACTGACAGTTGTGACATCATAGCCAGGTCAAAGTTGTGATTGATCTGTTACCGTAAATATCCTCATAAAATTAAAAAAAGAAAAAAGAAAAAATAGTTTTTTTTTCGGCACATTCCAAAAGTATTTCATCTAATGTGTTGAAAACATCCGAATTTTTCATTCGTGCTTCGCACTCGTGAATAGTTGGACGTTTTCAACACACTCGATGAAATATTTTTGGTATCTACCTCAAAAATGTAAATATCCTCTATTTATGTGGCAATCAGTCTGAAATTTTATGCTCATTCATTAGGATATCATCATCATCATCATCATCATCATCATCATCATCATCATCATCATCATCATCATCAACATCATCATCCACCATCATCATTATCATCATCATCTTATTATTATTATTGTTCTTTTTCTTCCGTCTTCTCTTCTTTTTCTTCTTCTTATTTTATTATTATTAATTATTATTATTAACATTATTTTTATTATTGCTATTATTTTTTTGTTATTATTTTCCATTTTAATCCTTAAAACGCCGACAAAAATCTAAATCTGAAAATGGCGACTGCTTATGTCTCTTGCAAACTTTGTAAAAATATTATTGCATACAGGCAATCGGTGTGGGCCCAGATCAGACTGCTCCTTCAGGAGCAGTATGATCTGGGTCCACACTGTTTGCAAAAAAATGCTTTGAAGGTAACCTGCAGACGGCAAAAGCAGACGACAATCGTCGTGACTGGCATTAAGATAAAAGGGGGTTAAGATAAAAGGGATATTACTCAACACAAGTGACACGGAAGTGCCATTTCGATTTAATTCTCTTCCTATGAATGAGAAAGAAAATTGAAAATCTAAGCACTGAGAGTACACAATACGTTAAATACATGCATTTTTTTCACATCTCCGAAATGGCTACGTTTCTGGTGAAAATCCGTGCTATTTTCTTATAAATATTGCAAACATAGGTCGTGGGTGCTCGTTAGAGCCGCCTCATTGAGGCGGAATGAGGCGGTTCTACCGAGTACCCACAACCAATGTCTTGCAGCAGAAATAAGAAAATTATTGTATGCACTCGTTAACCCAAGTTTTCTCTTGTTCACGTGATGGGTGGGTCAATTGTCTCTTGTAGGCTAGAAAAATAGTTCTGAACTGAGATTTAAATTGTTCGTTTAATTCTTAAATTCCAGTATTTTAAGCAATCAGTGTAGATTTGTTTGTTTGATTTGAGGTTTAACTTCCCCGTCAACACTGTAAAGGTCGTTTTGCTTCCATATTTGTGGGACTTTTACCCGACATTGAGATGAAATGATATCTCAAGCCCTGCCGCCAAATGAAACCAAAAGGGTTTATAAGCATGGACGGGCCGGCTCGCACCGCTTTTCCTGGGCGGGCTTTGATCCTCTAAGCGGTTTACCCGTACTCGTGTGCGTGGGGAGCCGTTATTTTCCTTATTTCTGCTCAAAATCAGAGATTGTGGTCACTTGTTACATATGTAGAACCTCCTCGCCAAGGCGAACGAGTGCCCATTATCTATGTTTTGAGCAGATACTTGAAAAATATGACAATATTCAACTAAAATGTTTCAGTTTTATGCTAAAAGTTTTCAACATATTTGCATCACTAAAACACGCCTATATATATATTAACCCCTTGAACACCACTTTTATAAAACTTGGGTTTAGGGGGTACCCGTACACATTATTTTTCTTATTTTGGCTCAAAATTAAAGATTGTTGGTACTCGTTAGCACCGCCTCGCCGAGGCGGTGCTAACGAGTGCCCACAATCCATGTTCTGAGCAAATATATAAAAAATATCAGGATTTTAAAAGAAAATTTTCATTTTTTGGTGGTAAAATTTTTCCAATATACATGAATAGGCGTGTTTTCCTTATGAGTAGGCGTATTTTAGATTGTTCTACGGCTGCTCGCACCTCCTCACCAATTTCCATAGCGAGAACCCTTGTCGAGATCATATTTTCTTGCAAATCAGATCAGTTTGGGATAGAATATAAGAATCTTATAAGGGTGGGAGGGTTGGATGGAAAAATCCGTCCCAAGGGTCGCTGTCCGGCATCACGAGGCTTGCCGAGTGATGCCGGACAGTGATCCCGTTGGACGGATTTTTCTATTCACCCCTCACACTCATATAGGATTCTTTTTCTTGCATACCTTCCATTTCTTAGCGCGGATTTTTAATGCTGCAGTCACTTCGGTTATCGACGTCCGCCATATCGTGATGACACTACAGGAATGTTTAGTGACGTAACATGCTGTGACATCAACCTTAACGACTTCGCATCTGAGGTCGTATTCAACCAGTGCATTTATCAAACACGCGAGAGTATTCTTTTTTGGGTAAGAACACCAGGGTTACAACAGAATATCTATCCCAAGCTCAAACTATGGATTTCCTTATCTGGTGTGCAAGAACGTATTGTCTTGCAAATCAGATAAGGAAATCCGTGGTTTTAGCTTCGGATAGAAATTCTGTTCTTATCCTGGTTTTCTTACCCAGACAAACTACATATGTACAAATGTACGAAAAATAATACTTTAAAAGTAAAATGATCTAATATGGGGTTCTGTTGTAGATAGGCGTTCCATCCCTCGGGATGACAATGCTGATTGTAATCTCGGCATAGCCTCGTTTCCGCTCAGCACGGCCATCCCATGGGTTCAGCACGGCCATCCCTCGGGTTCCACTCAGCATGGTCATCCCTCGTGTTGATAACGTCCATTTACAACAGAAACCCGTACCGTATTCTTAAAGTCATGTCAGACCGTAGAGGCGTTGGGTCATTGGTGTTAGACTGTATGCAGTTGCTGAGGAAATTGAAACGGAAAAAAGTACATGTACTTACGATATATTTTGTAGCCTTCCCGCAAAAGAAGCTGAAATCACCATGTCGTCCGCAGAATGGCCCATGTCCTCACGACTGTGCCTGAATATAACAATATCACATTACAATATCATATTCGTGGGACATAGTGCATTTTTTTCATATCTCCCAAAAGGTTAAGTTTCTGATGAAAATTCGTGATATTTTTGTTTATTTCCACTTAAAACATAGGTTGCGGGTGCTCGTTAGAACCGCCTCACTGAGGCAGTTGCGGGTGCTCGTTAGAACCTTTTCAATGAGGCGGTTCTAACGAGTACCCACAACCTATGTCTTGGAGCAGAAATTGAAAAAAAATTGTAGAATTCTGTAAACCAGTTTTCTCTTTACTAAGGGGGAGGGGGCGTGCGTGGTTAAGGGAATGTTCATTTCACGGCCCAGTAGTACTTGTTCACGTGATGAAAAGAAAAACAACATTGTGACAGTGCATCCGCAGTCTGAAAACGTCTCCGTGTAGACGTTTAAAAGATTGCGAATGGATGAACTGTTCACAACTTTACAACTGACCGCCAAACATGGATTTATTACTCAACAATGGAGTGCCTAAGGTGACCTATTTCTTGAGCAGTATGACTGATTTGATACTTCGTCTATGCCAAATTGTACAAATAGAGGATATTTGATTTTGTTTAGTGTAAGATCGTTTTTATTTCACCAAATGAACACCGAAAGTAGCAAGAAACAGAAAATTTGATTTTTTTTTCAGTGTAAGATCAATTTTTATTTTATTCATAAGCACTAAAAGAAGCATTTTCACTCGTGGCTTCGCAACATGTGAAAATCCTTCTTTCGGTGTTCATTCGGTGAAATGAAAATCGACCTTACACTAGAAAAAAATCAAATATCCTCTATGTCACCCCTGTGCGACATAGTGCATTTTTCACTACTTTTATGATGACAATCCGTGATATACTGCAAACATAGGTTGTGGTGCTCGTTAGAACCGCCTTATTGAGGCGGTTCTAACGAGTACCCACAACCTATGTATAAGAGCTGAAATATGAAAAAATATGTATACCCCGTTAACCCCAGTTTGCTCTATTTAAAGTGGGGTTTAGAGGGGTATTCATTTCACGGCCTTGTTAACATGATGAGGCCCTGCTGGGCGAAAGGTGCACACAGCGAACACTCAGATCGGACACCGCATATGCGCAGTCTGATCAGAGTCTTCACTGTGTGTTATTAGGATCACCGGTGTCCAAAAGCTTTCTCATGCAGGCGGTTCAGCCTGCCTTGTATCTGATTAGGTACTCGTACACAGTCTGCAAAGCGCACAAGATGGCCTCAGTAGCTCAGTTTTCGCATTCGATACCTGCCGAGTCGCCGACAATCTTTTGATGAGACATACCATCAAGATTTCTCCTAGAGTCACTATCCCTTTTGGTCATTTTCCCCTTTCCGCTGATTCAAGAACAGCACGGTAGCTCAGTGGTTATTGCACTTGCCAATAACGTTAGAGGCCCCCGGTTCGATTCCCGGCAGCGGTAATAAAATTGCGGTGTCCGAACAAGCTCCGTTGGCATCATTTGCAGGGAGGAAGGCCACAAAGTGCATAGTCCTTCGGATCGGGACTTTAACTGGAGGTCCTCTGTGAAAGGAGAACCATCGGCCGTGCAGGTTCAAGATCCCTACCGTAACTAGATAAATACTCTACAGGCTTTCATCCTGCAAACCTGGAGTGTATGTAATGTACACCTGTGAGCAATGGTAAAATGTGACCGATCGCAGTATCAGTAAAGGAAGAAAGACAGAAGGAAAGAAAGAAAGAAAGAAAGAGCAGTTGCCGTCTCTGGTCAAAAGCATGTTCACTGTAAAAGTGAACCGCTTTTGCATAAGCCTACCTAGGAAAAGTTTCGTTAAGTAAACTGAGGGGCCCGATATAACCTAAATAGCGTTGAATGGCACGTTAAGCTCCAAACAAACTGTTAACAGCTGCTATAATGACATACATTGGTTCCATTTTAAACTGTTCGTTGAAGTGTCTAATTCTCTCTTCCCACTGATCTTTTGGCAAAAAGAATTGGTCCTGCACATAGCCGTAGAGCCCCGTGCTCGATGTTTCTCCAAAGCCGCTGAAATATATACATAAAGATGGCTACATAGAGTCTACTTGCTTTCGAGCGCAGTAGCTTTACGTTGCTGATGTTACGAGAATGCCGCCGATTTGTACGCAGTCCGTGTAACGATCTTTAAAGCCATGCTATTGTCATAGTATTATCTGATTAAAGAAGGCTACCTGTAGAATCGATCTAGACTAGACTCATGAGATGGTTTCGGCAAACAGTGTAGACCCAGATCAGATGCCGCAAATGCGGCATCTGATCAGGGTCTACACGGTTTACATTAAGAACAGGCATTAAAGGATGAGATAGAATAATCTACCAAAATACTTAGCGCAGTAGCTTCACGTTGCTGATATCCACGCGACTATCGCCGATTTTTACGCAGACCTTGTAACGCAACTCTTTACGAGTATTCTGTATTTAAAGAGACATCACGAAAACACACTTATAATTCTGACCCCCTTGAACCCCACTTTTATACAGTAAAACAGGGTTTTACAGGTGTAAACCTCATTTGTCTTGATTCTGCTCTAAAGTATAGATTGTGGATACTTTTTAGAACCGCCTCATCGAGGCGGTTCTAACGAGTGCCCACAATCTATATTTTGATGAAATAAGAAAAACTATCACAATTTTTCGTCTGAAAAATGTCTTTTTTAGCCGGTAAAATTTACAATGCATTTGTATAGGCGTGTTGTCGTAATGATTACCTGCAGCATCGGTCCGAGGTCAACACATGAGTTGGGTTTGGAAGACAGTGTAGACCCAGACAAGATACCGCAATATGCGGCATCTGATCAGAGTATGCGCTGTTTTTGCATAAAAGCAGGAACTGAAGGGGAAAAAAAAAAGAACAAAGTTCCAATCCAGGACTGTTTTCCTAGCCTACACCCACCCACCAGTGCCTTCTTCGATTGCAAAATTGTTGTATACTCGAATGCGTTTTGTAGTAAAGGCATTTATTCGTGTAACAGTAGCACACACCGTATGTTCATAATTGTTTCATTGCCCCTTGTGATATTATTCTGTCTATAGCAGATCAGGCCCGTCTCCGTTGGTGGAACACACTCACTCACACTCACTATAGCAGATCAAAGGCGGCGCTTAATAGGATGATTTGTAGCTCTTGTTGAATCCCGTGACTGAGGCACTTAAGGGGAAAATCAATAATGTACACTTTAGTCAAAAGTGAGTAAACTATTGATTTTTCCCACGGAAAACAGAGGACTTCTTTCAGTCAGCACTGAGGGCTAAATAATATTATGCAGTGAAATGACAGTCCGCAATAATACAAAATAAACGTGATGTCCCAGGTTAATATGATTTAACATCAGTGTAACTTATATAACATTCAGCTCACCCAGACAACACATTCTGTCCTTACATGATTACGAAAACTATCGAGTGCGACATTGTGCATTTTCACATCTTCAAAATGGCTACTTTTCTGATGAAAATCCTTGACATGTTTCTTATTTGTACTGCAAACAAAGGCTGAGGGTACTCGTTAGAACCGCTTCTAACGAGTACCCCAAACCTATGTCTTGGATCAGAAATACGAAAAATAATGTATACCCCCGTAAACCCCAGTTTCCTCTATCTAAAGTGGAGTTTTGCGGGGTAGGGGTCATTTCACACACTTGTTCGCGTAACAGGAAAGATGTCAGATGCAGATTTCCCAGGCGAGTACCACGGAGATTGTCATATACAAGAATACTTTTAATAATTAACAGCTACTAATAGACGAATCGTTTCATTGAATTTCATCCACATTCAGCAAGTGAAAAGTTGAAATTTGATCTTCAAGATAATCGACAAATTTGTACACAAGTGGCATAGAGACTATCATCATCATATATATGATTTGAAATCATTATCTGGTGGGCCAGTTATGGTGTTCTCCCAGAATTACTTACATTTTTATACAAACATAACTGACGATTATATAAATACAATCGAACTTCGATGGCTCGAACCCCTCTGGGACCATGAAAATTTATTCGACACAGCGGTAGTTCGAGCCACTGAGGGTTACTGCCAAGAGGTATAACGAGATACTTTTGAAAATATTTTAGCTGTTCTGTAATGAAAATGTATGCTGTGTGTACGCATAAGATTTTAGTCTTTTATCCTGCAAATGTATGCTGTGTGTACTCATTAGAATCGCCTCGGCGAGGCGATTCTAATGAGTACACACAGCATACATTTGCAGAATAAAAGACTAAAATCTTCTTAATTATCCCCCACTTTTGCTTATGAAGAGGATTTCCATAGGGGCTCAAGAGCGAGTTCGACTCAGCCATGGTAAACGAGCCATCGGTGTTCGAGTCATCGAAGTTCTACTGTAATTCTGCATGTATATACTTTTATTTAGTTCAGGTGTTGACGTCATATGGCTGAGGGAATTTTTTGTAAAGGGGGGGGGGGGGGGGCGGCGGTTGCGGCCCTTTTTGAGATTATTTCACTCATATCGAGCCGATCGTTAATCAGGCTCGAACCTACAGCAGTATAATGATTAAGAGCCAGCGCTGTTATCCACTAGGTCACGGAGGCCCGCCATATATATAGCTGAGGTAACCGTTTATGTTCCTTTATACTTATACCTCTAGACTAAGTATATGTATTTGGAGGTAAAAGCTGAATATGGCTCTATTGCTTAGAGGTATACTTCGGTTAGTCATGGAAACGTTATTTATTTTGTTGATTATCTTACAATATGAATGCCTCTGCATAAACATTGTAACTGCACATGCGCATTTGCACACGTTATGCAGGCAGCTGGCCACCCCCACCCCACCACACACCACAGGAGGAGTTTTGCACACTATGTTGTAACTGCACATGCGCATTTGCACACGTTATGCAGGCAGCTGGCCACCCCCACCCCACCACACACCACAGGAGGAGTTTTGCACACTATGGTTTTCTGAAACTATATAAACATGTTAGCCCACTGGCAGCTGGTGCGTATGCATGTAAGAGCAATGTTGCGTACGTTACCATTAAGATTACAAAAGACTCTAAACAAACTTTGTTTGCAATGTCGTACCTGTATTCGACTACCTGCAATATTATGCACAAATTTTATTTGTTTGCTCAATGAAGGTTCCTTAAAGTGGTTGTTACCTACGTTACCATGGCTTACAAAGGCCACGATATAGCGTTTGAGTCGGTGCATGTGATAATGGAACTGACTGCATCTGCCAATAGTGAAGGCTCAGTCTTGGCCTGGCACCCGCACAGTTACGCCATAGCATTCGCTATTCGCACTCATTTAGTATAGAACTAAATTTAGACGAATTTTGTAGCCAGGAATCGGCCATCTAGCCACACTAGATTGCTTACAGACACGTTTGACGATTTTTTTTACGTTTGGTTAACAGTACCAATACATGTATTTATAAGTTCGAACCAGAAATGACAGACTCGTTAAGACATCATTTTCCTGAAAATTACTAATCCACCACGTGAACAAGTCCGTGAAATAAAGACCCCTTAAACTCCATTCTATATAGAGAAACTGGGGTTGACGGGGGTAAACATTATTTTCCTTATTTCTGCTCCAAGACATAGGTTGTGGGTACTCGTTAGAACCGCCTCAATGAGGCGGTTCTAACGAGCACCCTCAACCTATGTTTGTACTCGTTGGAACCGCCTCATGGAACCGCATCAATGATTTTCATCAGAAAAAATGCCTTCTTTGAGGTTTGAAAAATGTACTATATCACACGGATGTGTTATCGTAATGACAGGTTTTTTTCCGATGGTGCCAGAAAATGCCTTGTGATTATCAGTCGGTTTTGGTTTCGGTTTTACGCCATTTTCAAGATTAGTACGCTCATATCGAACCCATCGTTAATCAGAGGTAGGCGAAAACCGGAGTACCCAGAGAAAAACCACCTTACCTTCCTTTGCAGAACGCGGCGTCTCACATTTGATCCTAACCAGGCTCGAACCCACAGCGGTGAGAGACCTAATGATTAAGAGTCAGCGCTCTTATCCAGTGGGTCACGGAGGCCCGTTCGTATCAGTCGGAATAAAGCGCTTGCTTGCATTCACATCCACTGAGGACGTAGATCACACTGCACTTCTGACACAATTCAGAGACTTCGCAGCTGCTTAATAACTTAGATATAATAAAAATAACAAAGCTATTTATTTCATGTCTATAAATCATACATACGGAACCCGGGAAGGAACATGATTTTGTTTTAATATGTTGTGCGAACAAGATGTTAAGTTGTGTGAGCAAGATATTATCTTGTTGGGAAAAGATAATATGTTATGCGCACAATATATTACCTTGTGCGGACAACATAATTTATCTTGTGCGGACAACATATTATCTTGTCCCACATGATATTATCTTGTTCGCAGAACATATTATTTTGTTTGCACAACATAGATCTTGGAAAGTTGTGCGGACAAGATGTTATCTTTATTATCTTGTGCGGACAAGATATTATCTTGTGCGGACAAGATAATATCTTGTTCGCACAACTTAATATCTTGTGGGCACAAGATAATATCTTGTCTGCACAAGAAAATATGTTGTCCGCACAATACAATATATTGTGCGCACAAGATTATATCTTGTGCAGACAAGATAGTATGTTGTTCGCATTAGATAATATCTTGTGCGCAGCGCACAAGATAATATCTTGTCGCACAACTTATAAAATAAAAAAATCATGTCCCTTCCCGGGTTCCGTACTACATACACGTAAGCTCTTTTTTTAAATCTTGATACATAGAATTGCCTTTTCTGCATTACGAAAACATGCCTATACAAATGCATTGAAAACATTACCGCCACAAACATTTTATTATGAAAAAATGTGATATTTTTCTTTTTTCAGCTGAAAATGTAGATTGTGGGTACTCGTTAGAACCGCTTCCAATTACCCACAATATATATCTTAGAGCAGGAATAAGAAAAATAAGGTTTGGTCCTGTAAAACCTACTTTATAAAAGAGTGTTCCAAGGGGGTAAAAAATATATAGGCGTGTTTTCGTGATGTTTTATGTGAAAACTGTCATATGTGTGCATTTTATCTTTCGTTGGGATAACCCCGTTCAACAGTCAATATCTTGAAGAGTATTTGAGATAGGAGCATAAGGTTTGCAATTCTGGAAAAGACGTATGTATGTAAGTTAATATAGACACAACGCCATTATCATATTGGCGGTGTCATAATCACGAAAACACGCTTGTAAAATTTTGACCACCTCAAACCCCACTTTTATACAGTAAAACTGGGGTACTCGTTAGAACCGCCTCGTCGAAGCGGTTCTAACGAGTACCCACTATCTATGTTTTGCGCGGAAATAAGAAATTATGAGAATTTTTTATCTGAAAACTTTCATTTTTTTGTGGTAAAATGTTCAATATATTTGAATAGGCGTGTTTTCGTAATGAGCAGGAACAATGTTAGAAAGTATTAAGTGATTTTTATATCACTGAAATGCTAAAATGTAATGTACTTTCACAAAGTGACGTCCTTAACAATTCCTTAAGTTAATATCTGCAGCTCTGTAACAGTTGTATTAAATGAAAAAGTCACATCAGGAGTACAGAAGAAGTGTGTTTACCCCTCTTTTGATGTTAAGTTTATTTACGTACTTTGTTAATTTTGTTCTGACAGGTAACGTATGTAACGTATGTAAGCGGGCATATGACGTCTTAGCAGCGTCGCATCAACGTCGCGTTGATACGAAGATGCACATATGTTGTCCAGCCGCTCGGAGCTATGTTCGTTCTGGCGTGGGGACTTAAAGAGGAGAATAACTTGACGAAAAAAAAAGATCATTTTTAAACCATTTAATTGATTTAGACATTATAACCCTGAGAAGACGCCACGTTTAGCGAACTTCAGACTGTCTACGCAAGGCGAATTAAAATACGCTTATTCCAGCCTGTACATTAACCCTAACATGCCAATTGTTTCAATACACGGACATTCGAAAACAAAGATTGGAGGCCACAGAATGTAGCGTCTGATCGGTGTCTTCACTATTTGCTAAAAGTACGGAACTTGATTTAAAACTCACAGCTTAAAGCCTTAAACGACACATATTTTGTAATTGGAGCTCTCGAAAGCATACAGGTGAATAACTGTGTTCGATGTGTCGGTCAGTAAAGGGTAGTTTAGTTGGCCACAGATAAACACAGAGAAGCGAGCTAACCCTTTTAACCCTGTAGACCGGTGCAGACGCCGGGGCAGTAATACACTGTATCTATGCAAACCTTGCATATCCTGATTAGACGGCACATAGCTAGCACGTCTGGCCAGAATCTACATGTACACTGTTTGCCATCATGTCAGTGAACTACACCGAAATCCCTTTCTATAAGAATATATTTAAAGCGAGAAGAGTCCTGTTCAGAAACACAGGGATGAAAGAGTAAAATCTCAAACCAGTTGCATAAGCGCGTAGGAAAATA
This sequence comes from Lucinisca nassula, assembly GCA_963580285.1. NCBI lineage: Eukaryota > Metazoa > Mollusca > Bivalvia > Lucinida > Lucinidae > Lucinisca > Lucinisca nassula. The sequence continues at coordinate 10,105,488 of OY757021.1, read as the reverse complement.
GTCCCAGAGTATTGTTTTCTTTTCAGAATTAGTCTTTCTGTGCCAATTTATATTCAATCCGTATAAAGTCTCGAAAAATGAAATATTTTGAAAGACGTTCCATACCTGCAAAATTAATTTTCAAGAGTTCCTTTGGAATACTTTATGCCGCGAACGAACAGCGGAAGTGGAGTAACGCGGTCCAGTACCGGAAGTAGAAAGTAATAACATAGAAACTTGATTTTAAAAATCAACTTTCAAAAAACGAAAACATGTATAATATTTGACACCTATGCTTAAAGGTCATATATAAAGGTATATAAATGCATTAAATTAAAACAAGAGCACCGCACGCGGGTGCCAACGCTCGGCTGCAGCCCCTTTTCATAATGAACAAGTAGTCTGAGTTTCAAGTAAATATGTTCAGTAATGACACAAATATTACAAAATGTCCAAGTTTTTGCACGACGCAGACGAAAATGTCCAAGTTTTTGCACGACGACGACATCAGAGCTATGACAATACCGCGTCGTTTTCTTCGAAAACAGCCGAACTAAAAAGACATTGATTCAAGGAACCGAAGGACGAAACCACATCAAATAATCTTTATTAATTTTCAAGATATTATAATATGAAGTGTGAAATATTTCATGAAAACAGAGCAACTTCAGTCTGTCTTGTTGATATCCATGATGTTTTCCATGATGCCATAGATGCACATTATTTATTTATTTATTTATTTTTTAAATATGAAAAACCTTGTGTTTTATAGTCCGCAAGAACTGTATAATCACGCATTTGCATTATTGAAACTTTTTTTAACTGATGTCTAATCCAGTTTTTTCCCTTTTCAATTAAAAACCTTAAATTCAAACTTAAAATACATTTTTTTTAAATAATTTGAATTCCAGTTTCTGTATTTGTAAGTGGGTGAAATAAAGTACAGAACTTACGTTAAAGGCATGTAAAACACGTAAAGTAACTATGCTAAGCCTAAATGAAATTTTGAATTAAACGATAGTTTTAAACATTTTAAAAATATTTTAAATGTAAATTTAAGTGTGAATTTTGAAATCAAATTTCTAATTTTTATCCCAAATTATGAACAGGATGCACAGTATTCAATGGGCTTGAGAAAACTACATGGAATATATGGTAGTTTAAAATTAGAATTATTTAAAACAATTAAAGTCACTATGACACCACAGAATATTGCATTTTGGTGTTAAAATTAAAGAAAATTCAAGGGAGGTTACTCTTAGAGAAAAAAAGGTATGTATAAAATATAAATGAGCATAACTTTAGAACGAATGGAATTGTTTTATGAGGTTTTCTATAAAATGACCCTCTTTGAGAATGCTTTTACCCTGCTTCATACTAAGAATTTTTAAAATTTCTTAAAGTTTGTAATTGCTCTATAATAATAATAAAAAATCGATTACCTGCCTTTGATTAACAACACTATAGCAGTTTTCGAATGACCAATGTTTTAACACATGTCGATATTTAGGAGTGGCGGGAATTTACACATTAGTTTCAAGTGATATTTTAGAACATTCAACATGTCCACCTAAATTTTGGCTAAATTTAACAGTTGCATAAAACGTTGACGTTTTCTTTTGGAAATCAGCGTGAGTGGTCCTAATTATGGAAATAATTATAAAACATATGAATTTAACAGTGCGTTTGTGTTGTTGGAAGAATACATTAAAATTTAATTGTGAGAAAATTACCTTTCAAAATGGCCCATTTTATTTGGTTTAAACTTTATTTTATTTGCATAATACATGAAAAGTATACAAAACAGAATATAATACGATTACAGTACAATGACTATACAAATGGGATTCAGAAAAAAGTCAAATGACTTATTCGAATCTGTATCCCAAGTGTTTGCAATACTATTATATGTACAATCTTATTGTAATTGTCATTCAATAATTATGAAATTCCTCACACTTTTGTAACTGTTTAAACATAAATATAACAGATAGTTAGAAGGGGCTCCACGGGGAGTGGAACATACTTGCATTTTTGTAATAATTAAGAAGGTATTATGTTATGGACAACATTCAACAAAAAACCTGTAAAAAGCTGGATTTCATGCTGTTCGACATATGTGTAAGAGTTCCCGCATTTGAAAGTAGTGCATCTAAATTTTCCTTATCTTAGTTATACCATGTAAACACATGTGGTCAGAGGTAATTACTTTTAAAGTTGATGCATGGGTATAAACAGTCGATCGAACTAAATAAAAAGCGTTTAGATTTTAATATGTAATCTTGCACCGCTGAGAAGATATCTTTATTTTGGTCGTCTGACAGGTCAGTGCTACCATATAAGAAAATATTTACTGTTGGTTGACAATATATCGAGACTCTATTTAGCAGCTCTTGTCTGATCTGTCCAAAACGGTTGCATATAAAGAAAAAATGTGAAGTGTCCTCAACTGCGCCACATTCGCATAAAGGACTGTCGATAATATTTTTCTGAAAAAGGTGTTGGCTTAAGGAGCTACAGTTCAGTCGTATTCGAGCATGATATATTTGTCCTAGTCGTGAACCAGATTGGAAGTATTGTGGGGGCTTGTTAATATTATTATTAAGTTTATTTTTAAAAGTTGCTGCAGACGGTGAGTTCTTAATATCTTCCGAAAGATTATTCCAAATTCGCGTGGATGAAGGAAGAAATGAATTATAGTACTGCTGGGATCTTGCAGGGATTGTCTGAAGGTTTGTCTCATTACGCAAATTATATCGAGATAAACTGCCTACAGTTGGTGGTACAAGTGAAGAGAGGTATTCGGGGGTAATATTGTTAACCATCTTATAGTATAGGATGAGTTTGTGTTTTTCTCTTCTCGATGCAAGACTTTCCCACCCTGTGTCCGATAGAAGTGATTGGATTGATGCAAGTTTAGTTGCTCCCGTGACAATACGAGCAGCTTCATTTTGGATTTTTTCCAAGTCGTTTGACTCTTGCTGAGTGCAGTTATCCCAAACAACATTGGCGTATTCTAAAAGTGGTCTTATAAAAGATATTAATATAGTTTGAAGAGACTTTCTATCAAGCTGGAATTTTAGTCTACGCATAATATTTATGCGAAACCATGCTTTTGCTTTAACAAGTTCTATATGTTCGTGCCAGGAACAGTCCTTTGAGAAGGTGAGACCTAAGTGTTTGTGGAAGTCCACATCATTAATTAATTGTTGATTCATGTTAAGCGGTGGATGAAGGGGTTTATTATGTTTCCGTGATAATACCATGGAGTCAGATTTCGCTGGGTTGAAAGATACAAGCCATTTAGTCGCCCACGAATGTATTTTGGCAAGGTCTGCATTTAATTCATCAGCCGCATGTATAGGGTTGTCTACAATAATATAAAGGCTGGTATCGTCGGCGAAGAGCCGTATACAAGAGTTAATATCGTCTACAATGTCATTGATGAAGATAAGAAAAAGTATAGGTCCTAAAATAGATCCCTGCGGTACACCTGCTTTAAGAGGTGCCCAGGAAGAAGCAGATCCAGGTAATACTACTCTCTGTTTCCTGTTTTCCAAATAGTCCTTAAGCCACGCCAGGAAAGAGCCAGATATCCCAGTAGATTCGAGCTTATAGAGAAGGCCACGGTGCCACACTCTATCAAATGCCTTGCTTATATCGCAAAACACTGCGCGAACTTCTTTGCCTTGGTCAAGAGATTGACAGAAAGTGTTATATATATCTACAAGCTGATTGACTGTAGAGTCGCCGGGAATAAATCCTGACTGTAATGTTGTCAGTATGTCATTATCTCGGATGAAATTAAATAAATGTTTATGAACTATTTTTTCTAAGACTTTGCCTACAGCACTGAGAAGAGATATAGGCCTATAATTAGAAACAACTGAGGGGTCGTCTTTTTTAAAAATAGGAGTTACATTTGCTTCCTTCCATATCAAAGGTACCTTGCCAGAGGTTAACGAGAAGTTAAATAAATCACTAAGAGGAAAAGAAAGAGGTTGAGCTAGTTCCTTCAATACGCGGTTGTTTATAGAGTCGGGGCCCGTTGCCTTGCCTAATTTTAAGGATTTTAAAACGGATTCAACTTCGGGGGGTGAAGTAGAGACAGAACTCAAGCTATGTCCAGGAGGGGGAAAGTCAAATGATAAGGTGGCATTTGTTTCGTCCAGCTCAGTTTGTCCTACAAAGAAATCGTTCATTAGCCTTGCCTTGTCAACCTCTTCTGTGTAGACAGTATCATCTTTGTATAACGGAGGGACTGAGGATGATTGGTCAGGTTTTATAAACTGCTTAAGAGTCTTCCACCAGTCACGTGGTCCTATGTCGTTATTATTAAGTTTTGCCGCTAATTTGTCTATTTGTTGTTGTTTAAGCTTGCGAATTTCTGCTGTAGTATTATTTCTTACGCGTTTATAGCTTTCAAAGTCTGTTATGTTATTTGTTCTTTTAATTTTTTTGTATAAACGTTTACGTTTTCTAATTAATTTTTTAGCATCGTTTGTTAACCAGGAAGGATCAGATTGTCGTATCTTAACTCTTTTATTGGGGATGTGTTTGTCAGCTAGTTCTGAGATACGTCTTGTTATATTAGATGCATAAATATCTATATCAATGTTCTTAAGTGTTTCCCAGTCAGTTTCTCGAATATCGCGAGTAAAAGATTCATAATCACCGCGATCAAATAACCGTATATGCCTGTAGAAGGCAGGAACTACATTTTTATGAAAGTTTAATACAAAATAGACTGGACAATGGTACCTAAAATTTGATCGAGAAATGGGTCACCTACCCCGCTTAAAAGTATACTATTTTTATTGGAAGTAAAGACCAAATCTATAATAGAAGATGAGTTCTCAGTGAAATGGGTTGGCTCCACTATTATCTGGTCTATGCTGAATTGTTGACAGATATCAGAAATTTTTTGGTTGGTTGCGTTTTTTAGGGTATCGAGATTGAGGTCACCTGTAATAAATACGTCTTTTATATTACTATCAAAGGCAAGACTAATTGAATCTTCAATAACAGACATGATTTGGGAAGGGGAATTTGGTGGTCTATAGAAATTTCCTAGAAGAAATTTTCTGTGGTGAACTGTGACTTCGACCCAGATGCACTCAATATTCGGTAATTCAAGATCGCTCCGACGACGGGAAAATACGTTGTCCTTAATGTAGACGCATACCCCTCCGTGGTTATCTCCAACTCGGTCACGGCGATAAAGTTTGAATCCATCTAGTTTTATGGAGTCATCGGGTATATTTAGGTTAAGCCAAGTTTCTGTTAAGCAGATGATAGAAAAATTTCTTAGTTCATTTCCTATCAAATCAATTTTATTAGTGATGCTTTGGATGTTGTAATGAACTATAGAGAAGTATTTTGATAGTAATGCATCATCCATGTCTATCGAGTCAGTTTCAGTTTGAGATAAATTCGGGCCAGGGTTGAGTTCGATATCCCCTGATCGTTGTAGTAAAAGTGATAGAATTATCAATAATTCAAAAAGCGTAATGTGTTTTATTCCTTTAACTTTGCAGTGGCGAACGTAATGTAAGCCTATCCGCATCCTGTAAAGTTGAATATCACTCATTCAATTCTAAGAGAAGGTCCTGTGGATGCGGATAGTGCGAGCAACATGCGGGCACATATTTGGGATAACCAGCGTCGTCCATGATTGAACGTTTTGTTAGTTGAAATCAGGTAATACAGTCAATTAGCCAACGTGTTAATTTGGACGACGCTAGCACTGGTTTAGTTTGAATCCTGTCCATGGTAATACTAATGGTCATTAAAAATGAGAAGAAATAAAATTCCCCGTGGAGCAAAGTAATGGTAAAGTGAAAAACAGCAAAAGTAAGTACAAAATGTAACATAATGTTACCGGTGAAAACACAATGAATCAGGACAAAGGACAAATGCTTTTTAATCAATCGATCATCGCGAAAACACGCCTATATAATTTGGACCCCTGAATCCCCACTCTCATGTAGAAGAACTGGGGTTCACAGGGGTATACAATATTTTTCCTGCATCTTACCAAAAGCATAGACCGCTGGTACTCGACATAGCCGCGGCTCTCTCGGGCACCAAAAATCCACCCTCCGGTCAGAAAAGAGAAAAAGAAAAAATCACAATTTTTCATCTTAATGGCAATGTCTTTGTACAGGCGTGTTTTCGCAATAGAAGTCAACATTCTGCTATTTGGATCTTTACTATCTATAACAGATCTGAAACAGTTTCATAAAAAAAAAAAAAAAAAAAAAAATATGTTAACGGAGAAAAGAATCATGCTTGGTCGGTTCCGTCACCGCGGTCATACAGCGTCGAGACAAGACCTAACCAACATCGATTCGACGTCGCTGTCTAATCAATGCTGTACCGGTGTTGTTCCAACGCTATACGCCCACTGAAATAAATAAGATCTCTCTACCCAATACTTGACAATAATGAAACCATAGCGGTTGGAATCTTTTAAGCAAGTATAAACACAATTCAGTTGAACAATTTTGAGCCGGGGCATGGCAATCCTTGTTGTAACTTCAAACGAAGAAGAAGAGAGAAAAAATGTCTTCTGTTTTCTATTTATACCGTTAAACAAGGTAAAAGAGAAATTCACGAAAGTCTTCATATGGTCACATAGACCCGACCAAGACTAAGCACCTCTGGCCGCTAGTAAAGTTTTGCAGTTTTCTCCATGCCGCGGCTCTTCAGTAGCACGAGATAACCGTGTTTGAGTCAAGATCGGTGAAGTCAATAGGTCAGCCATGAGACCGTGCGTGTATATGAAAATAGGTATTTGTCAAAGTCAACAGTGGACTACATGATACAGATGTAAGTACATGAAGTTCTTATAATATTATTTTAACCCCTTTTGCACCGGAAACTCCGAAACGGGTAATTGGCAAACAGTGCAGGCCCAGGTCAGACTCCGCAGAACGTGGCGACCGATCAGGGCCCTACACTGCTTGCTGGAAGCTCAGCGAATTTACACACGTATTGTTTTTAAATAGGAAAGATAAAACCTTCAACGCTATATCTTGAACTGGACTCAAGCAGTATATACGAAGGAAGATTCCAATTGGTACAAAATGGGTCAAAACGCATAGTAAAACTCGTTGCATTTAATAAGAGTCGTTGTATAAGGAAAAACAAATTAAGAAACCTTTGGTTTTGTCAGAACAACATCATGTCCTTCGCAAATGGAGAAGAAAAATTAAACACGCATCACCAAAATACACATGTATGCCTATATAGTTATGACCCTAAAACCCCACCCTTAAATAGCAAGACCGGGGTCCGAGGGGGTATTGATAATTCCTCCCATTCACGCCCGAAAAGCACAGACCGCTGGTACTCGATAAAACCGCCTCCGGTTCCACCGAGCCCCAGCAATTCGTGCCCCGAGCACAAATAAGAAAAAACGTCCCGATCCACCATCTCAAACCTTCCACCCCTCAGCTGAAAAATCATCAATGCATTTGTATAGGAATGCCCTCGTAAGGACACTTCAAATTGAAGTTAATGTCTCGCGGTAAATAAAAGAAATTTAAATAAGTTCGGGACTAGTTCAAGTCATGGTCTTACTCACGAGCAAGGCCATTTATTGGCACTAGTCTATACGTGTGTCTCACATCATCGTGACTCTTTGTCTCCGCCTTGTCGAAACGAAACACAAGGCCAGAGCGTCAGAGTCATGAATTGGTACCAAAGTATAATACATCACGAAAAAATTGCATCTGCTTTTTCAAGTACAAAATAGTTGGGAACAATTAAACACGTGGGACCTATTCAGTAATGCCCCGTAACAGGAATCGATGAGCCGAGGCAAAACAAACCCCGCCATAAGAGCTGAGATTCCGGTGAAGACCCAGGCCAGGTCGCGCATCAAGCCAGCTTGACCAAGCCATCGCCTGTTCGTTTCCCGTGTTAGCTACAAAATATTTTATTTATTTATTTTATTATTATTATTGGCATTGTCGCGCAGGCTGACTCGAGCCGGCACCGGGCCAACTGTGGGCCCCGTCCCGCACCGGCTCATGTTTCCTGTCTTGTACAAATTAAGATAGCGGCGTGTTTTTTTATAATTGAGAATATACGACTGTCATTGACATGATTCTGTCACTATGTCACGATGATCACGCACATGTCGTGGAATAGACTACACGTTTTATTTGATCAGCTTCTTCCAAACGTTACATTTTTACACCAAAATATAGATTAGTCCGTGTACTTGGTGCACCGGGAATTAGTTTTTCCAAAAATTGTCATTAAAACACTAATTTTATATTTCTAAAAACCTACTAAACACGCACATTGACGGCCATTGGTATATATACATGAGGCGTTTCAGTGGGTGTAAATTTGTGAATCGTCTGGTATTATGGCAATAAAGAAAATGATAATGAATGCTTTTACACCCAAATCCTGATATTGTTTCGTTCTATCGGACTGTTGGTAATACTATTATGTATACAATATACAGTAGAACTTCGATGGCTCGAACACCGATGGCTCGTTTACCATGGATGTGTCGAACCCGTTCTTGAGCCCCTAGCGAAATTCTGTACATATGAAATAGTGGGGGATAATTAAGGAGATTTTAGTCTTTTATCCTGCAAATGTATGCTGTGTGTACTCATTAGAATCGCCTCGATGAGGCGATTCTAATGAGTACACACAGCATACATTCTCATTATAGAACACCGAAAAGATGTCTAAAAGAATCCCGTTATGCGTCCTTGCAGTAACCCTCACTGGCTCGAACTACCGCTGTCTCGAACAAATTTTCATGGTCCCAAAGGGGTTCGAGCCATCGAAGTTTGACTGTATACATGTGAGCAAAATCATTGGTTTTGTCAAAAAGGCTGAATAACAATTTGAGAGAGTTATTTATATCGTTGCTCCTATTTATCCCATTGTGTATACATGAATGCCAATGTATGGTGTTCTGTACACATTGTGTGGTGGTTTAAAAGCATGGTTATGTTTTAATGACACTGTTTTGGATAATCTAATTCCCGGTGTACCTAGTACACGGACTAAACTATATACAGTCGAACTTCAATGGTTCGAACACCTTTGGGACCTCGAAAATCTGTTCGAGACAGGTGTAGTTCGAGCCACTGAAGTTGCTGTCAGGAGGCATAACGAGATACTTTTAGACATCTTTTCGGTGTTCTATAATGAATATGTATACTGTGTGTACCCATTAGAATCGCCTCATCGAGGCGATTCTAATGCGTACATACAGCATACATTTGCAAGATGAAAGACTAAAATCTCCTTAATTATACCCACTATTTCTTATGTAGAGGATTTCGCTAGGAGCTCAAGAATGGGTTCGATACATCCATGGTAAACAAGCCATCGGTGTTCGAGCCATCGATGTTCTACTGTAGTATGTTGGTGTAAGAATGTAATGTTTCTGAGAGAGGACAAGGACGAAGCTGGTCATATAAAATGAACCATTTTGAAAGGTAATTTTCACACAAAGTCAATGTTTGTTTTTATCTTCCAACAACAAAAATACATTTTTAATATATATAATCTATGAATATTTATCATATGACGTCGCGACTGAGAATGTAATAATCTCGTGTAATAAATTTGATAATCCACTAGTGGATTAAATATGCAAATTAGTTAGGTATGCCCCCTAACGTTACACGTATGACGTCCTTAACGACGTCGCGTCTACTAATGGCGGAATATTTACGTTTTTGAAAAACAGTCATGAATAAAGTTCATTTGAAATGTCATATGATCAATAGAATCTTGCATTCGTGCTCTAGCATTCGTGCTCATGTATTACTGAATTTATCAAACTCGTTGAGGAAAAGGGATAAAATGCTCGGCAGGGCATCGCAATTAATCCCTTTTCCTCCAGTCGTTTAATAAGTTCAATAATACATGAGCACTCATGTAAGATCCTCTATTTCTAAAATTAAGAACATAATAGGCTATATTTCACGTTCTAAGCAATCCTAAATTTAAGGTCACGTGTCAAGGAAGACAGGTTGAATGTCCGGTTAATGCTGAGTACGTATTCAGCATAATACATGAGTACATGTGAGTTAGATTTTACGGTTGGTTAGAACGTTGACGAAAGTTAAGAAAAAAATATATATATTCTGAGCTAATTCTTAAATCTGCTTCGCGGTGCCCCTGACTGAACTTTATCAGTCACCCCCTATATTAATTGCATTGTAGCACATTGACCTGATAAACATATGCTATCTCAGAACAAGTGAGCTTTGTCAGGTCATTGTGACATTGCACTTCTTAGAACTGGACTGCTGGAAAAAATGGCAAAAATGTAAGTGTATAATGGGATTAACTGATAAATAGAATACCGGATTCGTGTCATTTGATATCAAGTTTATAAGGCTCGGCTTCGAAAACGCATGTGGAATCGCTGGGCAAGCCTCGCGATTCTACAAGCGTTCTCAAAGCCTTGTCTGATAAGTTTGATATCAAAGGTATTCTCTATATATGCTGGTGTAAAATGTTATCAGGTTATGTTTGATTTGAGGTTTAACGTCCCCGTCAACACTGTAAAGGTCATTGTGGAGACGTCGCTTCAAATGATGTGGGACTTTTATCAAACAATGAGATGAAATGACATCTCAAGCCCTGTCGCCCAATGAAACCAATAGGGTTTATACGCATGGACGGTCTGACTCTCACCGCTTCGCCTGGGCAAGCTTAGATCCTCTAAGGGGTTTACCAGTACTCGTGTGCGGGTCGGTTTCAGCTCTGCGTGGCAGTATCATGCAGCCCATCTTTTCCTTCAAGCACCGATAGGCGGGGGCCACTGAGGAAGGACAGAGGATCAAATAAATGAAAGGTTACTTTCTCACAGTTTGTAAGTTTCTTTTTCTTCCAGCAACAAAAATACAGTTTTAATCTACGTGTATTTGTTTTACGATTATCTCTACAATTTGGAACAAAACAGGTTACTTTTCTAGAAACACGCCAGTGTTTCATGCAAGCAGTAAAAGTAGCCCACGTGTTCGACCGGCATGCAGAGAGGCCTTAAAGGCATTTATTCTTGTAACAGTAGGACACACCGTGGGTTCATAATTGTTTTATTGCCCCCTATGGTATACTGTCTATAGCAGATCAAACGCGGCCCTTAATAGGGTGATTAGTAGCTCTTGTTGAATCCCCTGACTGGCGCACTTAAGGGGAAATTCAATAATGTACACTTCAGTCAACAGTTAGTAAATTATTGATTTTCCCCAAGGATACCCCTTACCTGTTGAAGGCCTTCAGTCAGCACTGAAGGCAAGATAATAATATGCAATGACATGATAGTCCTCAATAATAAATGCGATTAAATCAATGCGGTCTTACCTTCCCCAATAATACGATGAACTGTTAAAGAAGGTGGAATAATCCGACGAGGAAGAACCAGAACCCCCGTAACCAGACCCCCAGTAATCATAGTAGTAGAAATATTCTGTTTCGTTACTACCCGAGCCAGAACCAGTATATGTCGTAGTACCAGATACACTCCCTTGAGACGATGTAGTTGTTCCGGTTACACTCGAATGACTGCTAGTTGTAGTACTAGATATACTCCCTTGAGAGGATGAAGTTGTTCCCGCTGAATTCGAATTTTGATGACTATTAGTTGTAGTTCCAGATGTACTAACTTGTAGCGATGTTGGTGTTCCATTTGAGTTCGAGCCCGAACCCGTGTTTTCCGTGGTGGATGACGCGCTGCGTTTTTTACGTGATTCTGCTTCTCTCCTCTTAAATGAAATAATGATTTACGAAATAAAAATAAATAACAAGAGAATTGTGAGTGTATGAGTTTAACGTCTCACCAACAGCTAAGGCCATACGCAGACGGGACCTCGGTTTAAAGATTCATCCGAAGGTCTCGAGAAGTCCAGGATCGACCCTGCGACCCGTGGTGTACAATGCGAGTAGCATAACCACCACACCACAGAGGCTGCAAACAAGAGAATTGTTGAAAGTGAAGGATACTCCCCGAAGATGCGCAGTAGAAGGAGAGTTATGTGAGTATAAGAGTAACATATGGTGGTCCTACACACGGTATGAAGTCTGGGGCTTAAATCATGAGACTTAGAAACTCAATTTTGTGTTCTCTTGAAGTGCTTTTTTAGCAAAGAATCCAAAAATGATGAGAAATGTAAGTCCCTTTGCTTGCAAGGCCTGTAACTAAGACTAAGAAACTCAGTTGTATGATACCCAGTAAGTTATTATCAACAAAGAATGTAAACCATCGTGAAAACAATAAGGCATGCATCCACAGTATAATTAAGGGAGATAATTCCAGACGGGCATATGGACGGACAGACTGATGCTCAGATACCCTTGTCTGCACTCTACACTTCCTCTGATGGCCATCTATTTATGTATCAAGTTTCATTTAATTCCCTTCTATATTTTCTTATGCTCCGGAAAAGCTTTTTATTGCAAAAATTAAGAAGGGAAGTAACTCCGCAAAAACTGAAGACATGAATTTGGTTCTTGCATTCTGTAATTTCCTTCATGACACTCTATCAGTGTATTAAGTCTCATCAAGGAGCTTATGATACAGAGCTTACAGATTTCTCTATAGACTCTTCAAAGCAGCTAATGTAGCAGGATTTAATAGGCCCCTAACAAAAACAATTATTACAAGACTTACTGGATTTAGACTGCGGTTTGTGGCGTTTATTCTCTTACAGCCAATCAGATGTTGTTTCTGCTGCTGACTATATTGTGAAGAGACCTTCTTAATGATTAAGAAATGTTCTTAACCATTTAGAAGAATTCTTAACACATAAATTAGCCCAGATGCTTCGGCTACCTGTAAAACCTGGGCTGGGCTCATGGGCTGGGTCTGGGCTCGAATTTTTGGGCTCGAATGAAAACGAGTTTGACTAAGGACATAGGTGAAACAGGGTCAGTTATTGACCTTTCAACTTTGTTTGTTGCCTGGTTGGCGGAACTGTTAAAATGAATTGCTCCCATGGGCCCCTGTCAAGATTATAATTACCAAGTTTGTTTTCCTGCTTGATTTGAGATGCAACAAGCAAAAACCTGGATTACAAAAATCTGGATTACAACATCAAAACACAGGATTCCAGAGCTCCAATAAGACCTATGTGATCAGCAAAAGCTCAGAACAGACTCTGCAGATGTGCAGGCTGATCTGAGCTTTCAGTGGTCGTGTATGGGTCCTTTCAGGTTAGCTTCAAAATGGGACACTAACAAACAGTGTAGGCCCAGATCAGATGCTACATGTCTAGGGTTTCAATGTGCGATACGGACAACAGTGAAGACACAGATCAGAGGCCACGTCTAGAGTTCCAAATGGGGTACTGACAAACAGTTAAGACCCAGATCAGAAGCCACGTCTAACATTCTAAATGGTATACTGACAAACAGTGATGACCCAGATCAGAGGCAATATGTCTAGGGTTCCAAAATGGGATACTGAGTATTACTAACCGTGTAGACACCGATAAGAGACAACGTGTCTTGGGTTCCAAAATGGGATACTGACAAACAGTGAAGACTTAGATCAAAGGGCACATGTCTAAGGTTCCAAAATGGAATACTGACAGTGTAGACCCAGAGAAGAGGCCACATGTCAAGGGTTCCAAAATCAAACATTGACAAATAGTGTAGATCCAGATCAGGTGCCACATACCTATGGTTCCAGGATAACACAATCTCAGACAAACAGTGGAGACTCCGATCAGAGACCACATGTCTCGAGCCAAAATGGGAAACTGACAGTATAGAATCAGATCAGAGGCCACATGTCTGGGGTTCCAAAATGGTATACGGACAGTGTAGACCCGATCCACTGCCAGGGTCCCAAAATGGGGCACTAACAGTGTAGACCCTGATCAGACGTCACAGAATACGGCGTGTGAACAGAATCTTGAACTACAGGAACTAAAAAACAAAACAGTCTAAGTCCAGACTCTGGACCTCTTTAGAGAAAAACGACCCTCCAGCATGTCTAGTGGGACAGTGTTCACCCTTACCAGATACCACAACGGGCATCTGAGTCTATTTGCTTATAAAACTACAGGAATTATCCTCCAGTTCTTTTAGTTCTATTGTAAAATTCCTTTATTGAGACCATCTTTAAGGGAAATCTCTGCAATTTTTTTACATGTATATCAGATTTAGTCTTTATTTGTGCTGGGCTTAATATTAATATTAAGCAGCACTCCACCGTATATGAGTCTTTCAGACAAACAAACATTAAACAGCAAACCCTGGAGAAAAAACTCTTTCCATAGCAGGTTGGATTCCACAGGGATACATATAAGTCACAGAGTTCGACACTTCATGATTGGGTAAATCTACAAACTGTTGCAAATTTTCATACAGAACAGGACGGCTCCCGCCCATAGGGGCTTGATGAAATATATGGGCTGCATGATGCTTCCAGGCAGAGCTGAATCCCTCCCCGCACACTAGTACTGGTAAACCGCTTAGAGGATCTAAGCCTGTCCAGGAATCGCGGTGCGAGGCGGACCGTTCATGCTAATAAACCCTATTGGTTTCATTGGGCAACAGGGCTTGAGATGTCATTTCATCTCAATGTCGGGTAAAAGTCCCACAAAATTGGAAGCAATGTCACCAAAATGACCTTTACAGTGTTGACGGGGAAGTTAAACCTCAAATCAAACAAAATCATATTGAACAGGCTGTTTCAGTTTATTTTAAAAATTTAATGGATTGACACCAGTCTATTGCCTGCTGAGTTATAAATTGCTAGTCACATAGATCTTGGGTGTCTTGATAATAGTATCTCAAAGATTTTCCAAGACAGATAAAATCATGTAATGGTACCACTAGTTGCAGCATATAGCATTCACATAGTCTGTAACCCGCTGCCTCCCAGCCCAGCCCATCAGGGCTTGAAGAAATAGACTGGGCTTTTGTTTGTTTGATTTGGGGTTTACCGTCCCCGTCAACACTGTAAAGGTCATTTTGGAGACGTTACTTCCAATTTTGTGGGACTTTTACCCGACATTGAGATGAAATGAAATCTCAAGCCCTGTCGCCCAATGAAACCAATCATTGAAGCTTTATAAGCATGGACGGTCCGACACTCATACCGCTTTTCCTGGACAGGCTTAGATCCTCTTAGCGGTTTACCAGTACTCGTGTGTGAGTCGGATTCAGCTCTGCGTGGTAGCATCATGCAGCCAATATATTTCTTCAAGCCCGGATGAGCGGGCGCCATAAATAGATTGGGCTGCATGGTGCTTCCACACAGAGCTGAAACCTTACATTAGTACTGGTAGACCACTTAGGGGTTCTAAGCCTGCCCAGGAAAAGTGTTGCGCGTTTGACCGTTTATACATTTAAAGCATATTGGTTTCATTGGACGGGAGGGCTTGAGATGCCATTTCATCTTGGTGTCGGGTAAAAGTCCCACAAAATTGGATGCAACGTCTCCAAAATACCTATACAGTGTTGACGGGGACGTTAAACCTTAAATCAAACAAACAATCTTCGTGACAGATGCACAGACCACATCTCGTCCAAATAGCAGTTAGTTAAGCCTCTGGTTAGAAGGTGAAGAAACACAAACAGATAATTGCTTTATCTTTTTAAATAACCCTAACCCACATTTTGCAGAATTTTCCTGCACTGCAGTGCAATTAAATAGCCAACTGATTCTGTCACTGCATCTCAAGGGACATCTGGCCAGGATGTAATAGCCTTCACCTCAAAGGTAAACATTCTGAGTGCAGGCTAACCTGATATTACCCACAATAGAGAGTTAAAATTGACCTTATAATGTCTTTCACCTCAGATAAACCTATTTCCATTCGAGCCCAAAAATTCTAGCCCAAGCCCAGCCCACGAGCCCAGCCCAGGTTTTACAGGTAACCAGATGCTTCTGAGTGACTGCAAAAGCAATAAAACTTCACCCTATATCTGACAGAGAAATCAAGCAAGGCGATTTTAATGTACATTGAATTATCTATGGTTTTCCTGTTTTCTGGAATATAAAAAAAGAAATTCGATTGGTTGACAGTTCAAAAGATGTAGGCGAATGCATATCCAAAGTCTTTATTGACACAATAAATGAAAAAAAAAATAGGTTTACTTATCTAACCCTTTTGTACCAAATGGAATCATGAAACTTATATATAGCACAGGTTCATTTTCACATTATGGGTGCCAGGTTGTATTTTCGTCAATCTTTACAAATTTGCTGAACTTTTTGCAAACATTGTAGGCCCTGATCAGAGGCCGTGTTCTGTGACGTCTGATCTTGGCCTGCACAGTTTGCCAATTAGCCGTTCAGAGGTTTCTAGTATAAAATGGGTTTAGGGGAATGCAATGGGGACACTTTCAAGGGCGGCTTCAGTTTGTCATAATTGCAACACTTTTTTCTTGTTTAACAAAAATTCAATCATAGAAAACAAAATTTGTTCTAGACCAGAGCTTGTTAGTGGGACTAAGTTAAAAATACAAAATAAAATAAATTTCATACCTGACATGACAAACACCCGTTTACTGTTCTTCGCAGAAATAGAAAACAATTGTGTTGCAGGTGGTATTTCAAAATATTGAAATCCAGATTGAATCTCCCATCTGACATTTTTTCTTCAAGTTCAAATTAAAAAAAAAAATGAAAAAAAAGACACCTTATGATTACTTCTCAGTGCAGAGCAACTAAGTGAATGAATGAAAGAACAATAAAGTTTTGAGCAAGGTGATCTCAAGAGACCATCAGTGGACATAATTCAAGAAAACTGACAGCAGTCTAAGCCGTTTAGATGTCATTAAGAGATTTCTTCACAGTAAGAATCTGCTACGCTTCGCTTCGCAGATTCTTACTTATGAAGAAATCTCTTCATGACTTCAAACCTATACAGAGTGTGTTAATAGAGTTATTTCTTTAAAACAGACCAGTTTTATCTGATTTTAATGAGGTGCAATATTCCTGTCTGACAACAGTGTATGTTTGATTTGAGGTTTAGCGTCCCCGTCAACTGACACTAGTGTTATGATTAAATTAGATAAGGGTCTGAAAATGTCTTGAGGAACTGACCAATCAGCTGTATTATGCCCTACAAGATCGGACCACATACCCGATTGCTCTGTGTGATGAGCTCTTGGTTTAATTCAATTATTTTCTTTTATACTTTCAGAGATATTATCGCTTCTTATTTTCCTTCCATATTTTCAGAGATATGCTCCGTGAAAGCTTACTTTGCAAAAAAAAAAAAAAAAAAAACAACAACAACAAAAAAAAAAAAAAAAAAAAAAAAAAAAAAAAATAGAAAAGGAAATGCATCTGCAGTTACGTGTGATAGAGTTACGTCTCTTACACTCTGCACTTTCTCTCTCTGTCAATGAAACAAATTCTTTAATTTCCTACTATACTGTCAAAGATATGCTCCCGAGAAGCTCTTGGTTTCATTCAATTATCTTCTTTTATACTTTCAGAGATATTATCGCTTCTTAATTTCCTTCCATATTTTCAGAGATATGCTCCGTGAAAGCTTACTTTGTAAAAAAAAAAAAAAAAAAAAAAATAGAAAAGGAAATGCATCTGCAGTTACTTGTGATAGAGGTACGGCTCTTACACTCTGCACTTTCTCTCTCTGTCAATGAAACAAATCCTTTAATTTCCTACTATACTTTCAAAGATATGCTCCCGAGAAGCTTTTAATTGCAAAAGATAAGAAGTAAAGAAACTCAATAAATACTGCAGATATGGTCATGATTCTTGGTCATGGTTGCATTTTACAATTTCATTTATAATCCTCTATCACTGTATCAAGTTTCATTCATTTGTCTTCAGTACTTTAAGAGATATGTGTCGGAGTTATAGGTTATTGACTTTATATTGTGAAATATTCGGCACGAGTTCATTAGGCGAAGGACGCATGAGCTTGCGAGTGCGTCTCCGCCATATGAACGAGTGCAGAATATTTCCCAATATAAAGTCAATAACCTGTTTATTATATACCCGAAAGCTGATCTGTTTGCCAGAATTCAGGATTGCCTGGCATAGAAATCTGAACGTAAAATGAGATTATACATCTTTAAGTGGTTTGAAATGGAAAATAATGCAGGTCGTAAAGTGTCTTCCTACACAATGAAAACCACGCCCAATGGCGCCGAAGTGGAGACGACTTTAACGTTTGTGGATGTGAAGTCATTAAAACATTGACGTTTCCCCACGCAGGACGCCATTTTACTGAAGTGTTCCTTTGGTTTATTTCAAAATACTCTTGAATTCCTGAAAGAAATTATTGAATATCTAAACAGATTGCAGGTAGGTCACATTTGCTAGCAAATGCGCTTTATGCACCTTGTCACAGCCTATATTCGTTTTGGTTTACGTTATTTGAATCGATGCGCATGACACGATGGCTGCCGACATTTTAATATTGAAATGAACACATTTAAAAGTAGTTCTGCTGTGAACGTGACTGCTTATCTACGGGCAATATGAACTTGACTACGGGTAATATGAAAAATATTGACCGGTAACTTCTGTACAATGTAAACGGGACATTTTCTGGCTATATGATAAAAGCTTACTATTGCAGAAAGTTTGAAACGGAAATAACTCTGAAATTTCTTTTGATATTAACAGAGGACCTTACACGAGTGGTCATTCCATATGAAATTTATGGAACGAGCCTTCGGCGAGTCTCATAAATTTCATATGAAATGACCACGGGTGTAAGATTCTGTTTATCATAGGACCACTTTAAATTGGATTTTATCGCCTTTGAATTTGACATTTTTTTTCTGCAAAAATGCATTGTTGACATGGATGTCGTCATGACGTTACTTAATCCCGCCAAAGTGTTTTTACATGTGTGGTCATACGATTTTTAATACACGACGTTATCCACTGCTTATCAACGACGTCATATGATATTTACTGTTCTTGCACTTGCACTTTCTCTGATGGTCGTCTAACAATGTATCAAGTTTCATTTAATTCCCTTTTTATACTTGCATTTAATGCTTTTAGAGATATGCGCCCGACAAAAATGTGACGGATGGACAAAGCGGCAACTATATGCTCTCCCTATGGGGAGCATATAAAATTTCTTACGGTCACACATCATTGTGATATAGCACATTCATAACGGTATGTTGGACAATAATTGTGATATTTGGAGGCGGTTCCAATGGGGACCCACAATATATATTTTATAAATAAGGATTACTCCTGTTAACCACAGTTTTACTATATAAAATTGGGATTCAGGGGGTCAAAACTATATAGGCGTGTGCGCGTGGAACAGATTTTTATTGGCTAAAATGTGTTTGAGCCATATAAGTTCGATCTTCATAATGTAATTTATATTGTCTTGTGTTTTAGGATCAATGATTTCATTGTGGACTTTTGAAAATATTTCAGACCGAGGCCTTATTGACCGAAACTAGCTAAACTGACGGAGAAAATCTTAAACAATTCATACTTTTTAGTTCTGAGGTGTACTCCTAGCTTTAAAGGATAACTCTTTCATGCAACATATTCCGTACATGTAACACCTACCTTTTTTGGATTTATGACCTCCTGCAGGCTTTCATACTTTTGTAATTGCGATCGTTTCACTGGATTCATGTTACAAAAAGTCACCGCAGGGTACCGCAATGGACTGAACTTCAACGATACGGTGGTCTGTACTGGCCATGAATAATAGGCGCTGAATAAATTATACAGCTGCAATCCAAACACGATGCACGTGGCCAAGAATAGCATGAACCATAAAATCTTCACTGGTTTTTGCTTAGAACTAACAATTTTCGGAATTCCATGGAGGGAACTGCTGTCGGCTAGGTCTCGTAGCACAGTAGGAAAATCATCGTCATTCTTTAAAGCCATCGTTCTTGTGTTTTGATTCTGCTAAACATTCACTCTGGAAATCATCGCCTACAGTGAAATACCGCTGTAAAGACAAGCTACAATTAGGACATGCTAAATAAAGCTTATTTTGAAGGGTACACTTAATTTTTCTATGTGTTTTCTGCCCACAATGTCCTCTGCTTAGGGACCACCTTTGTGACTGTTCCCCACTTTTATACAGTAAAAACTGGAGTTTACAGTGGTAAACCTTATTTTTCTTATTTCTCCTCTAAAATATATGTTGTGGGTACACCCACACTCTATATTTTGAGTAGAAATAAGAAAAATATCACACTTTTTCAGCTTAAAATTTTCACTTTTGGCGAAAAAAATTACAATGTATCAGTATAGGCGTATTTTCGTAATTGGATGACATTATGATAACCAAGTTTGAGATTTTACCAAAAGCTTGTGTCTACCCTAAGCACACATTAATTTCTGTAGTCATAAATTTAAGGCACAGCCACAAAAAACTGTATAATAATGATATACGGAGGGCGTTTGGAAAGTATTAACAGTGGGCGCGGCTTGTAAACTTGTACATATATTAAAGGCTTAGGGCGAGGACTGCGGCCGCGTAAAATCGACTTAAGCCCCCAAGAGAAATCCTTTTCAATGACCATCTACCAAGTCGGTTCTTCTGTCGCGGTTTATTTTTGTTATGGTTTGTCTTTGAGTGTGTGTATCGCTTATATCTTTTTTGATAGCCAATTGGCCATTTTGTAGGAAAGTAACTGTCTATTTAGCTTTCTGCTATAGATGCTTCATTTGGGGTCTTGTTATTTCATGTGTTTCTTTCCCTTTGGTGTCTCTCATTTGAGGTTTGGGATAATTGTATCGATTCTTGTTCATTGCCTTCACTTCTATATTACCTTATCAAATCTAACTAGTGGAGTCCCTCAATGTATTCTCCCTTGACCTGTACGCACTTTTCCAGTCTTTTCATCCATTCAGAAAATGCATGTTGAAGTCTTTTTGGGAGTATACTGTTTAAACACCCGGACAACGCACTACCCAAAGCATGACGACATCCTCGCAGACGTGTTTCAATATATGGGTTGAGCCAGAAATCAGAGGAAGAAAGGTCTGGGCTGTATGGAGCAAAATTGTGGTAAAGTTATTATGTTCAACAACTTCAAAATATTCGATCACCACGGCTGATCTGTGTGCAGGGGGTTCATGCGTTATCTCGAAGAATATGAAGACTACGCACTCCTGCACGTGAGCGCTTTGCAACAGCGCCACCGCAACAGATTTTTTTTTTATGAAATGATCCTGTGACACTCTTGATCTCAGGTACTGGTACTCGGACCACAATTCCAAAAGACGGGGGATCCATCTTGCACAAACCTTCATAAGCTTAAGCAATTCTTTCAATATATAAAATATGGCCGACGAATTCATGCCATATAAACTCCCTATTTCTTCCCCAGTGTACCGCGCATCTTCTTCAATTGCCGTTTTCACAATCGCGTTTTCTATTTCTGACACTACCGAAAGCGGTTGACCCGGTGGCGGCTCATCTTTGACTGAAGTTCGTCCACCTCTGAAAAGTCGCTCCCATCTACTGTTGGGTACGATACTGCGTTTGCACCATAATTTTTTATCCAAATCGGCTTTGATCTCCCATGGCGACACGTCTAGAAATGCGCGCACCTTGCAGTACACCCTTTGTTCTTCTAATTTATAGTAGTCGCAGATAAGATTGACTAGGCGGAGCTATTCAGGTGTTGTCAATATAAGATACACTCCAATCCTTGGCTATTTAGATGTACAAATTGATTCGAACAAATTGATGTTGGTGACATACACACATATACTGTAAGTAGGTGGGCTACTCTGTATCCCAGCAAAGCTGATCTCTCTGGCAGTGGTGGAAATGATAATTGTTACATGATCTTTAATTGGATTAAGTAATGCACTTTTTCATTACTTTGATTTAGATTTAATGAGAAAATATATGTCCAGCCATAAAAGAGTATTGTGTGCGAAAAATGTAAGGATTTTAAATTTGTTGCCATGGCAACAGAATTCTTCCCCACAAATATGTAACGAATGATTGCTACAGGGTGAATAAATAATTGTGTGAAAGCATGATTTGCTGATATTTTGTTTTCTCTGAATGCTTAATGAGGCTTTGAAGTCAAGAATCACTAGCAAATATACATTTCAAATGACTGAAAATGCAAGTTTCGCATATTCAGGGTCAGTCTATAAAGACCCATATCTCGTATACCGCTCGATGTTTTCATCTGAAATTTCATATATGCACTTCAGTATTATAAAGCTATCAGAAAATGGCAAAAACTCATTTTCGGTCATGGACCCCATTTGGACCCAAAATCTCATGGCTGATCACATATGTCAAATTCACTGAGTCCACCAGAAGATTCGGTAGAGTGCTTTCCGCATGCTTTCCGCGAGCGGACCAAGTGGCCATATACGCCACAGCTTTGTTTGTGTAACAGTTGAATTCACACAATTGGGTAACTCGGTTTACCTTTTTTCGTTAACAGAACATTCCAAAGGCAGGCACAAACGATAGCTCCGCCTAGTCAATCTTACCTGCGACTACTATAACATTGTC
This sequence comes from Lucinisca nassula, assembly GCA_963580285.1. Classification (NCBI taxonomy): domain Eukaryota; kingdom Metazoa; phylum Mollusca; class Bivalvia; order Lucinida; family Lucinidae; genus Lucinisca; species Lucinisca nassula. The sequence goes on along the minus strand of OY757021.1, from coordinate 10,083,046 downwards.
ATTTTCTGCCATATTTTCGCTTAGTGTCAAATACATGGTCATCTACAATGACCGCTTAAATGCACTGCATGCATAAAAATCGTGCAAAGTTTAATTCGGTCAAATGATTTATGGCATGTTTGAAAAAAGCACGAAACCTTCGAAACTACTGCCCAATACGGCTACTATTATTACCTTCCAAATGGTATTCTTAGTGGCATACGAGAAAGATGTCTGCACAATGATTTTTACAGTCTTGGGTTAATTGTATAGATTCCTGATCATTGCCTACAGTTCTATATTACTTAGCAGAGTCCCACAAAGTATCATTGCCCCCACTTCTTATCTATCACATTCTGACTCTGAGAACATAAAACTTAAATCTAATGTCACATTCCAGATACTGTGAATAATAAACCGGTTCGAAGACCGCATAAAATAATTAGACACTATTAGACATTTAAAATGTATTTATATTTTATGGCACTGATCATCATGTGAACCATTCCATGAAATATGATGTAACGTCGCTTTTCATTGGTAGCATTTGGTTTTTCACGTACGCAGCTCACAGCGCCTGTGGCTGTTGAGCAAATCGTACAACTTTTAACAAAACAGCTGAATAAAAGCATTAGAATTGGGGATAACTGTACTGAAAATTGTCATTTGGGAAGGTAAACGGTCGGTTTTACGGTCGCAAATTCCCTTTTACGGCTACGCTCACGCGCCGCAGTAAAGCGAGATTTCCGATTCCGTAAAAGCCGGTTCATCTCTCAAAATGACATTTTTGATTACAGTTATTCCCTAATTATATCTTATAAACTCCATTTTACTCTGTATACGATAAAAATGGTACTAGCTGCTCCTCGCTTGGCACTCAGATTTACGGGGTAGAGCTAGGACTGGTCGACCCAGATTGTGGTATCAATTAATGTGTCTGGGACATAATACTTCAGTGAGGCAGCACTATAAAAGTGAGAATCGAGCTCCCTGTCGCAAACAGACACCGTCGTGATCTTATTGAAAAGTTGTTGAAAGCGACGTTAAACCCGAATTCACACAAACACACACACATCACGAAATCATGCCTATATAATTTTGACCCCCTTGATCCCACTTTTATTTAGTAAAACTGGGGTTTAAAGGGGTAAACCTTATTTTTCTTATTTCTGCTCTTATTATAGATTTTCGGGTACTCGTTAGAACCGCCTCAATGAGGCGGTTCTAACGAGTACCCTTAATCTATAATAAGAGCAGAAATAAGAAAAATATCACAATTTTTCATCTTCATAATTTAGATTTTTCGGCGGTAAAGTTTACAATGTATTTGTATAGGCGTGTTTTCGTAATGAAAAAAATGGAGCTGCAAGGTATTAATTTCTTTGATTAACTGACCTAAATATAACTCCTTCTCCATAAATCACTGTGACCAGGTTTTGCGCAAAATCTTCTTCATGTTGCTGACCTGTTCGAACGACTACAGAATCTGACTCTTCTAATAATGGGCATTTAGAACAATATTTGATGAATTTGAACATTACTGAATAATTAAGTGGATGCATTGTCCGTTATTGTTGAAATGTTTATATCGGCTTGATCGATTCAAAGTCTGGCCAGTTTTTGGCTGGCGGCAGTTTTTGGAATTAAACATTACCCGATCATTCATTACGTTAAGGTCAAGAATACGTACATGTAAAAACTGAACAAATTGTTTGTCTAAATCGCGACGTGAGTAAGTGCGAGGATTGCGGCCGCGTAAAATCGATTTAGCCCCACGGTTAACTTCTTTTTTACTCTTGATCATACGGTCTCTCACCGCTGTGGTTCGAGCCTCGCTCGGGTCACATGTGAGACGCCAAGTTCTGCAACGGACGGTCATGTGGTTTTTCTCCGGGTACTCCGGTTTTCGCCCACCTCTGATTTATGATCGGCTCGATATGAGTGAAATACTCTTGAAAGGGCCGTTAAACCAAAACAACAACAACAACAAAAAAAAAAACTTCTTTTCACTGACCGTTCCAAGGCGGTTCTTCTGTCGCAATTTATTTTGCTATGGTTTGTCTTTGTGTGTGTATCGCTTATATCTTTTTATCTGGGATAAATTGGCCATTGTGTGAGAAAGTAATTGTCCTTCAGGCTTTCTGCTATTGATGTTTCCATTGTGGTCTAGTTATTTCATGTTTGTGTTTCTTTCCCTTTGGTGTCCCTGATGGGAGTTGTGAGTTAATTGTATCGATTCCATGTCATTGCCATCGCTTCTATCTCCCATAGAATTGTTTAACATTTTGTTGCGAGTACATCTTAACATTCTGCATCAAATATATGTTACCGAGTTCGTTTAGGCGCCATGACCGCGCAAAAACCGGTCTCATTTGTATAGAAAGCAATGGGGCTCCGACGAAAATCGCCGAATTTTCAAGATTTATGGTTAATAGAAAATTTACAGGCCAATAGAATTTTTTCTAAAAACCGTTATTGTGTGTCGTAATTATTGTTTATTAGAATGAGGTGAAGAAAGTGCCTGACTATCGAGTTAGTTTATCAGTTATAGCAGCGTAAAGAAGTATAGAGTGTGTATAATTTAGGCGCATTTCGACGTAATTTGTACACCCTACTATAAAGTGCGACCAGAACATAATTTACTGAACATCATGCATTGGCAAATATGTCAACACGCTTGTCATGCCATTCGAGGCATTACGAAAACGCGCCTATACAAATACATTGCAAACTTTAACGAACTTTTAGGATGGAAAAAAATTGTTTTTCTTATTTCTGCTCAAACTATAAGTTGTGGGTACTCGTTAGAACCGCCTCATCAATCTATATTTTAGAGTAAAAATAAGAAAATAAGGTTTACCCCTGTAACCCCAGTTTTGCTATATACAAGTGGGGTTCAAGGGGATTAAATTATATAGGCGTGTTTTAGTGATGGTAAACTTTCTTCTTACGTAAATAAAATTCTACAAACCTGTGAGAGAGGATGATTTTAACAAAAAAATAATGAAGATAATCGCGAGGCCACTGCAAACGTCATTTCACTTTGTAACAGGTAGCGTTTTCTGGGCTGTTAAATTTAATTCGGTGGATTTCGTATATCTTAAATTTTTAATGACATATTTCATCTGTCTATTCTTTCTGTGCTGCACGTTTAAAGTAATTCAGGCTTCAGTTCTACCGGCTTTAACCGCCATAGAAATATGAGTCCGCACAATATGTAGTCCGGTTTGACGCAATAATCAAAATTGTACAAGCGTATTAGGTATCCTGTAAGCGTAATACAAACTTTTGAAGCAGACGACTTGACGATTTTATCTTACGATTCAGCATTTCATATGAATCAGCTGCATCATGCGACGGGTTTGGCGACGACTGCTCAGGTTTTACACTGTTTTCTGTCAGTGCTGTCAATATTGAATCCTTAAAGTCCAGCCTGCCGTTGGACCAGGTCAGCTGCAGACAAGAATATAATGGGTTTTCTTTCTGACATTTAGGTCAGTTACAACTAAGGTGTATATTGACTTTGCGTGGAGAAATTGGAAAGAAAGGCTGTCCCTTTCAAATAAAAATAAAAAATGAGTTCCTTTAAGAGCAATGAAAACATTCATAAGTAAGAAGATGGGTCATACTACGTAGTTTGGGCTAATAAAGCCTCATCAGTGACCCTGTAATGATCCGGCAACGAAAGCCAGAGGAAACATACTGCAATTTTGCGAATTTCAAATAGGCAGTCGATTCAAAGACTGATATAAATCAAAATGGGGTCCAAATAATTAAAAACCTGTCTAGAATATTAGTCTAAACCATTAATTTATTTCTGATTTCTCAGAATATTGACGCTGATCTCAAAGGACCAAAAGTAAAATGTAAACTGCACTATGGTTGATGTACGGGGAGACGTTTTACGGCCGCCCTACGGCACAACACCAGCTGCAGTGAAGGCAAATAAAAATCAAAAATGAGTTCCTGTAAGAGCAATGAAAACATTCATAAGAAAGAAGATGGGTCATACTACGTAGTTTCGGCTAATAAAGCCTCATCAGTGACCCTGTAATGATCCGGCAACGAAAGCCAGAGGAAACATACTGCAATTTTGCGAATTTCAAACAGGCAGTCGATTCAAAGACTGATATAAATCAAAATGGGGTCCAAATAATTAAAAACCTGTCTAGAATATTAGTCTAAACCATTAATTTATTTCTGATTTCTCAGAATATTGACGCTGATCTCAAAGGACCAAAAGTAAAATATAAACTGCACTATGGTTGATGTACGGGGAGACGTTTTACGGCCGACACACGGCACAACACCAGCTGCAGTGAAGGCAAATAAAAATCAAAACCCTGGAATATGGTACAGGTAATTAGTGTAGGTCCTGTGATATAATTCTAGGTGCCATATATTTAGCAGAATGGACGAGCCCAACTTCAGTGATGGCAGAGTGCACGCCAGAAATAAATCAAAGCACTGACAACACTCATGCCGATTGTCTCTAAATACAGGCTGGTCATGAACGGGGATTTGAACTGATTCGTTCAACTAATGCAAAAAGTGTAGAACAAAGTCAGCACCGTGTTCTGTGGCGTTTGATCTGAAGTTGCATTGTTTGCCAGATCCAACATTTGATTCATGTGCAGATTTTACATGTTACACTTACATGTACCCAACACTGACAAACGACGCGGCTATGTTTGGCTTGATTGTTTGGCATTCGACCCGAAGTTGCTAATAAGAAAAGAAAAGCGCTTCAGTGCTAATGTCTACGTGACTGTCACTGACTTGTCAGAATAACTTTTTGTCTTGCAGAAAATAGCCGCAGTGAGATCAGGGTATTACATTAAACGGAAGAGGGTTATCCTGGAATCATAGGGTGAGCTTGGCAAACAGTGTAGACCAAGAAAAGACGCTGCAGAGCGCATACTCTTATCAAAAACTTCACTTTTTGTTTGAAAATCAGAGTTAAATGAAACAGTTTAAATCTCAGCCCAGCCCTATTACTCCAACCTACACCCACATTCTCAGTGCTTTGATTCTGAAAACACACTTAGGCACCATGCCCTTAAGCTAAAAAAGGTTAAATCAATCAACCGCGATGTCTGGTTACCTGTCCGGCCACGTTGATCCTGTGCACCAGATTCACACCAGTACAGATAGAAACCACATGTTCAGGATCAAACTTTTGATGTGTAATTTAAGGTCGTGCCTAGAAAAGAAGAAACTGAAATTTGTTCTCAAAAAGCATTAAGTCAGAATGTATTGCAACATTTTTCATTAAAGGATCGTAAGCGTGCCATGGAAAGTTAGAAGCTGGTCGGAAAGCGGATGACGTTGACTCTGATTTTGGGTGCCACATGTGTGTGATCTATCGTCTATTGGAGCGACATCTTACTATAGAATAGAATACTATATACAGAAGACGCTAGTGGACGTCGACGTAGCGGAAGACCGACGTCAGTACATCAAGACCAGACGCATATGCGAAACTTATTTCCGCCGGCAGCTGCTACACTGTACCTGTAGATTGAGATGAAATGACATCTCAAGCCCTGTCGCCCAATGAAACCAATAGGGGTTATTAGCATGGACGGTCCGCCTCGCACCGCGGTTCCTGGACAGGCTTAGATCCTATAAGCGGTTTACCAGTACTAGTGTGCGGGCCAGATTCAGCTCTGCGAGGAAGCATCATGCAGCCCATATATTTCTTCAAGCCCCTATGGGGGGTGATATAAGCGTAATTGTGTGGCGAACTATGGCATGCAGTTAGCGAACGCAGCGTAGTGTCATTAAGAACATTCAGAATAGAGATGTCCACAAACGACCAGACAAAAACTGTTACTTATGGACAGTAACCTTGATGAAACTTGAATTTTATTGTTTGGTTTTGAAAACGTAAATAGTTTCTTTATAAAATTTGAGACACCGAATGGCGTTTTATAATACCACCGGTCTATAGACATCTGCAAACATATCATATTTTGGAATTTGCAGAACTACCTTTCTAAATTTTAAGATCTTTTTAGAAAGGTTTTCTGTAAGTTTTCACAGTGTTATGATTTTCTCATAGAATCTGTCATTTCAGTGCCTTTGGCGCTTTGGTTATATGTTTGTTATGCTAAAGAATAAAGGTTAATGTATCGAGGCTTTAAGAGAAACTGATTATCTGGGTAGTGTTCACTAATTTGTTTTGATGATAAGGAGTATTTTTACTGCCTAAAATGGAATACTGATAACCACCGCCTATAATGAAAACTACCCTCTCCACCTCTCATATAAAATATGTCACTGACAAATTACACTAACGTTGCCATGTTATGCATCTTGTGTTCACGCCTATGCAATACGTCCAAAACCGACAAATGGCATACATCATGTAATCACGCCTTTATATTTTTTACCCCTTTAGACCCAAGTACAGTAACTTGAGCTGGGGTCTACATTATTTTTCGTAAAAACATAGATTGTGGGTACTCGTTAGAGCCGCCACATCGAGGCGGTTCCTACGAGTACCCACAGTTTATGTCTTGCACAGAAATATTAAAACTTTCACAATTTTATCTGTTTATATTATTATTTTATATTATTATTATTATTATTACAATCTCCGTATATTTGAATAGGCGTGCATTCATAATGCATAAGTCGATGTTTGCTTCTACATAATCACGTTATTAAGTCCATAATACAAACACCCTATGAACAACCCATGAAAAACCCGCGTAGATAGATATTGGCTAGCTAGCTAGCTAGCTAGCTAGCTAGATAGATAGATAGATAGATAGATAGATAGATAGATAGATAGATAGATAGATAGATAGATCGATCGATCGATCGATCGATCGATGGATGGATGGATGGATGGATGAATGGATGGATAGATAGATAGATAGATAGATAGATAGATAGATAGATAGATAGATAGATAGAGAGAGAGAGAGAGAGAGAGAGAGAGAGAGAGAGAGAGAGAGAGAGAGAGAGAGAGAGAGAGAGATAGATAGATATATAGATAGCGGAAACTATGACCAGCCTATGAAAAAACCCGCGTAGATTAGATACTGGCTAGCTAGCTAGGTAGCTAGATAGATAGATATAGATACATAGATAGATAGATAGAGAGAGAGAGAGAGAGAGAGAGAGAGAGAGAGAGAGAGAGAGAGAGAGAGAGAGAGAGAGAGAGAGAGAGAGAAGAGAGAGAGAGAGAGAGAGAGAGAGAGAGAGAGAGATAGATAGATAGATAGATAGATAGATAGATAGATAGATAGATAGATAGATAGATAGATAGATAGCGGAAACTATGAAACCCCGTAGATAGATAATGGCTAGCTAGCTAGCTAGCTAGAAAGATGGATAGAAAGATAGATAGATGGATGGATGGATGGATGGATAGATAGATAGATAGATAGATAGATAGATAGATAGATAGATAGATAGATAGACAGATAGATAGATAGATAGATAGATAGATAGATAGATAGATAGATAGATAGATAGATAGATAGATAGATAGATAGATAGATAAATGGATAGATAGATAGATAGATAGATTTGTTTAGGTTGTTGCTAATGGATATAAAGTGACTCTTGCTTCTTGGATAGAAGACGTCGTATTAGAAGTCAATTGGACCTTTGGGAAAACGTCCAACTGTGTCATTGCTAAAGTGAATCCATATGTGCATTATGGTCACGTTATAGTTCAATATATTTCCACATGCCTTGGGTGGTTTGTTTGAATTGGGGTTTAACACTATTTAAGTCATTTTGGAGACGTTGCTTCCAATTTTGTGGGCCTTTTTTGTGAGATGAAATGATATCTCAAACCCTGCCGCCCAATGAAACCAGAGGGCTTATATGCACTGGGCGACCTGAATCACATCGCTTTGCCTGGGCAGGCTTAGTCCTAAGCGGTTTACCAGTACTCGTGTGTGGTCTGATTCAGCTCTGCGGTGGGAGCATCATGCAGCCCAATCTATTTCTCCAAGCCCCGATGGGCGGGGGCACTTTGGGTGGTTGGGTGAGGCGATTATGTCACTAGGGCGGACAACTGATATTGGCTTACCATTACGAAAACACGCCTTTATAATTTTGACACTCTTGAACCCCACTTTTATATATTAAACCTGGGGTTTACAGGGGTAAATCTTATTTTTCTTATTTCTGCTCTAAAATATAGATTGTGGGTACTCGTTAGAACCGCCTCGATGATGAGGCGGTTCTAACGAGTACCCACAATCTATATTTTGAGCAGATATAAGAAAAAAAAAATCACAATTTTTCGTCTACATTTTGTTGTTTTTTTTCGGCGGTAAAATTTATAATATATTTGTATAGGCGTGTTTTCGTGATGCGAGGCCTGCTGTTCTTGTAGAAGGAAGGGTAGAGGGTGATTTGTCTGTTCGTTTGAGTTGAGGTTTTACGTCCCCGTCAACACTATAATGGTCATTTTGGAGACTTTGCTTCCGATTTTGTGGGTCTTTTACCCGATATTGAGATGGAATGACATCTCAAGTCCTACCGCCAGTGGAAACCGGTAGGGTGTTAGGAGCGGTCCAACTCGCATCACTTTTCCTGGTAAGGTTAAGACCTATGCTGTTTACCAGTACTCAAGTTCGGTCGCTTTCAGCTCGGCGCGGAAGCACCGTGCAGCCCAATGTATTTCTCCAGGCCCAGATGGGCGTGGGCGCGGGTAGAGGGTGAATGTTTATATTTCTCCTGTTTCTTCACTTTTACTCATTTTCCTCTTTCTCAACTGTTCCTCTCTTTCTTTACCTCTACAAAGTCCCCGCCCATAGGGGCTTGAAGAAATATATGGTCTGCATGATGCTTCCCCGCAGAGCTGAATCTGGCCCGCACACTAGCACTGGTAAACCGCTTAGATGATCCAAGCCTGTCCAGGAACCGCGGTGCGAGGCGGACCGTCCATGCTAATAAACCCTATTGGTTTCATTGGGCGACAGGGCTTGAGATGTCATTTCATCTCAATGTCGGGTAAAAGTCCCACAAAATTGGAAGCAACGTCTCCAAAATGACCTTTTCAGTGTTGACGGGGACGTGAAACCTCAAATCAAACAAACAAATCATTACCTCTACTATCACTTCTATCTCTTCTCCCTATCTCTGGGACAAAATGACCTACAAGTGTTGACCTGTCGTTAAACCCCAACACAATTTCGATAACTCGAATACCTTTGGGACCATGAAAAATTGTTCGAAGTAGAGGTTGTTCGAACTAAAGAGGTTAAATCAGTGTTACAGGTCATGAAGCAAAATGGGATCACTTGTTATCTTAGCGATCTTCTTTAAAATAAAGGTATGTTGTGTGTATTCATTAGAATCGCCTCAAGAGGCGATTCTAATGAGTACACACATCATACCTTTAAAAGATCAAATCAGGAAAACTTTCCTAAATAAAGGGATATCTGGAATATTGGCTGACTTTTCTAAGGACTCAAGAATGAGTTCGAATTAGACATGGTAAACTAGATCACCATATTCGAGTTATCGAAGTTTCATAGTACGCATGCTTATAAGAAGCTTCCCAAAAAATTTTTTTTGTGCACAAGCGCTTAAGCAGTAATGGGTCCCAAATGGTAAAAGAGGCCCCGCCCATCGGGGCTTGAAGGAATATATGGGCTGCATGATGCTTCCATGCAGAGCTGAATCCGGCCCGCACACTAGTACTGGTAAACCGCTTATAGGATCTAAGCCTTCCAGGAACCGCGGTGCGAGGCAAACCGTCCATGCTAATAAACCCTATTGGTTTCATTGGGCGACAAGGCTTGCGATGTCATTTCATCTCAATGTCGGGTAAAAGTCCAACAAAATTGGAAGCAACGTCTCCAAAATGACCTTTACAGTGTTGACGGGGACGTTAAACCTCAAATCAAACAAACAAATCATTACCTCTACTATCACTTCTATCTCTTCTCCCTTTCTCTGGGACAAAATGACCTACAAGTGTTGACCTGTCGTTAAACACCAACTCAATCAGTCGATATATAGTCGATTTGTTTGTTTGATTTGATGTTTAACGTCCCCGTCAACACTATTAAGGTCATTTTGGAGACGTTGCTTCCAATTTTGTGGGACTTTTTCCCGACACTGAGATGAAATGACATCTTAAGCCCTGTCGCCCAAGAAAACCAATAGGGTTTATGAGCACGCTTTGCCTGTTTGGTTGGTTGGTTGATTTGAGGTTTAACGTCCCCGTCAATACTATAAAGGTCATTTTGGAGACGTTGCTTCCAATTTTGTTGGACTTTTACCCGACATTTAGATGAAATGACATCTCAAGCCCTGTCGGCCAAAGAAACCAATAGGGTTATAAGCATGGACGCTCCGACTCGCACCGCTCTGCCTGGGCAGGCCTAGAGTATCTAAGCGGTTTACCAGTTCTCGTGTGCGGTCGGGTTCAGCTCTGCGTGGAAGCTTCATGCAGCCCATCCATTTCCTCAAGCCCCGATGAGCGGGGGCCGCGATTTATAGTCGAACTTCGATAACTCGAATATCTTTGGGACCATGAAGAATTGTTCGAAATAGGGGTAGTTGGAAGTATAGCGGTTAAATCAGTTTAACGGGTCATGAAGCATAATGGGGTCACTTTAATATCTTAGCGATCTCCAATTAAATAAAGGTATGTCGTGTGTACTCATTAGAATCGCCTCTTGAGGCGATTCTAATGAGTACACACATCATACCTTTTCATCACGTGAACACGTCCGTGAAATAAAGACCAACTATACCCTATTTTATATAGAGAAAACTGGAGTTTACGGGGGTATACATAAATTTTCTTATTTTTACTCCAAGACATAGGTTGTTGGTACCCGTTGGAACCGCCTCAATGAGGCGGTTCTAACGAGCACCCACGACCTATTTTTGCAGTATTTGTAAGAAAAATATCACGGATTGTGATCAGAAAAGTTTCCATTTTGGAGATGTGAAAAATGCACTATGTCGCACGGCTGTGTTATCGTAATGCAAAGATCAAATCAGAAAAAACTTTCCTTAATATATGGATATCTAGAATATTGGTTTTCAAGAATGAGTTCAAATTAGACATGGTGAACGAGATCACCGTTTTGGAGTTATCGAAGTTTCACAGTACGCATGCTTTAAAGGCATTTATTCTCGTTTATTAAGGACCATCATTGCATTACATAATATTATGTAGCCCTCAGTGCTGGCTGAAGAGAGGTCCTCTGTCTTCAACAGGTAAGGGACCTCCTTGGGGAAAATCAATAATTTACTAACTGTTGACAAGACTGTACTTTATTGATTTTCCCCTTAAGTGCCTCAGTCAGGGATTCAACAAGAGCTACTAATCACCATATTAGGGGCTGCCTTTGATCTGCTACAGAGAGTATATCTCAGGGGGTAATAAAACAAATATGAGCACACGGTGTGTCCTACCTTACAAGAATAAATGCCTTTAAAGACGCTTTCCAAAACAATAAGCTTTTTGTGCATAAGTGCTTTAGCAGTACTGGGTCCTAAAAATGGTAAAACTAACCATTCCAATGATTTCTGTAGGCAATGAATTCACAAATATTCGAAAAAACCTTCTCGGTAAGGATTCCATTTTGTGTTTTTTGTATTATGTCCCACCAACAACTAAGGTAATACGGAGACGCGACATGGGTTTAAAGACTAATCTCAAAATCTCGAGAAGCCCGGAGTCGAACCCACGACCACTCATTATGAGGCGGGTGGCTTACCACACCACCATTACGAAAACATGCCTATTCAAATATATTGGAAAAATCTCACCACCAAAACATAAACATTTTCAGATAAAAAAAACCCTGATACTTTTCATATTTCTGCTCAAAATATAGATTGTGATTACTCGTTAGAACCGCCTCGCCCCACAATCTATGTTTTTGAGCAGAAATAAGAAAAATGATGTACACCTTTGTAAACCCTATTTTACTATATAAAAGTGGGGTTGAAGGGGGTCAAAATTATATAGGCATATTCTCGTGATGACGGAGGCTTCTTTGGATTCTATTTTGATATAGTATTCGCAGATAAGATTGACTAGGCGGAGCTATCGTTTCGCACCTGCCTTTGGAATGCTCCATTAACAAAAACTCGATTGTGTGAATGCAACTGTGACACAAACATAGCTGTGGCGTATTGGGGTGGGGGGGGGGGGGGGGGAGGGGAGGGGTAACATTTTATGACTTCCTATTCCCTAAATTCCAAACTCGTTTACATCACGAAATTTCGCCTGTAATTTTGACCCCCTAAAACCTCACTGTTATACAGCAAAAATGGGATTTACAGAGATGTACATATTTTTTTTTTTTTAGTTCTGCTCAAACATAGATTGTTGGTGCTCACAAGAACCGCCGTGCCGAGGCGAGTGTATTTCGCGTGTTGAAGTCCGTTACATGACTACACACTCTAGCAAATCGAATTAATTGCGAAATATAAAGGCCATAGGATGGCGCACGAGGAAGATCACCATCCAAAAAGAAAAAATTACAATCAAACTGGATATAAAACTGGATCAAGCAATATACATTGATTGGTCTTATTATGACAAGCACCATTTTCCTTTTTTAGATCTGATTGACATTCGAGATGTATTCTGATTGGACAGTGCAAGGTCTACAATGACATGTACAATACTTTGTGTTTTGAATTTATTCCTGTCTTGCAGTTGACTAACAGGATGTAAGGAAATATTGAATGAAACATCAGATCAAATGAGATGAAGCTCATCAAAGTTTGAACGGATTTGTGTCCACAGGTGTAATTTGCGCCTGAGCTAATTCTCAGGTTTCTGTAAAGATAGACCCAGATTGTTAGGAAAAAAAGGAGAAAAATGAAAAAGAAATCGCCCTTGAATGTGTATCATGGTGTAGAGGATATTCATCATCGTGTGTGTTGAAAAAATTTTGATTTTCTGGTGACAACTCAGATGTTTTCAATACACGAGATGAAATAGTTTTGTTATTTATCGAAAAAAAACAAAAAAAAAAAAACAAAAAAAAAAAAAAAAAGAAACAACAACAAAGGTTTCCTTTTCTATTTATACGTGACTTTCGCGATAAACTCTGAATGTAAAATGCTTCGCACTCGTGAAAATTTCTAATGTTTTCAATACACTCGATGAAATTATAGTTACAACACATTCGATGAAATATTGGTATTGATGGGAAAAATGTGTGAAACTGTCATATATATTGTCACAGTATGAACATTAAGGCTGCCACGATTAATCGTATAATCGATTAATCGATCGATAAATTCCACAAAAATGATTATCATTTCTGATTTGCTCTTAATCGATTACTTGATAGGTACAATTTACTACCCAAAGTTATGCCTAAAATAGCTGGATGAGTGGCAAACAGTGCAGACCCTGATGAGACGCCGCATTATGCGGCGTCTCATCTGGGTCTACACTGTTTGCTAAGGCCCGCCTGTTCAAATATACATATGGTAAAGTGCAACATATGGTAAGAGTCATGCTCAGACAGAAAGCCAGACAGGTAAAATAATGACAAAAATCTTAGCGATTACTAATCGATTATCGATCGCAATGACAAGACTGATAATCGATTATCTTTTCAGCTCCGATTAGCCAGCCCTAATGAACATACAATTTTTATTTGTTTCAGATGTGCTTTGATTTCACTGCCAAGTATAAAATTAAAGCAATGCTTGATGTCTAGTTGCGTCAGCTATACCGGGTTTAGCTCATTGCAATACACTTGGGATTGAGTTGCACCTGCCTGCAATACACTAGGTGAGATTGGGCCTGAAACTGAAGCTACAGGCTTTTAATCTTTCTTGGTATACATCATGCTAGAGAAGGTGTTCGCTGGATCACGAAAACACGCCTATACATGTACAAAGACATTGGAAACTTTACCGCCGAGAAAAAAAAACAAAAAAAAAAAAACAGAAAAATGTAAGATGAATTTTTTAATGTGTTTCTTATTTCTGCTCAAAATATAGATTGTGGGTACTCGTTAGAAGCGCCTCTTTGAGGCGGTTCTAACGAGTACCCAAAATCTATATTTTAGAGCAGAAATAAGGAAAATAAAGTAACCTCTCTTAACCCAAGTTTTACTGTATTAAAGTGGGGTACAAGGGGTTCAAAATTATATAGGCGTGTTTTCGTGATGGCAAGGATTATGGCAATGTAAAATCGATTTAAGCCTCCAGTGAAATACCTTTAATTGACCGTTCCAAGGCGGTTCTTCTGTTGCGGTTTATTTTTGTATAGTTTGTCATTGCATGTATGCATTTCTTATAGCTTTTTTATTTTGGATAGCCGTTTTGTTATTTTGTGGAATATAACTGTCCTTTTTGGCTTTCCGCTTTTGGTGTTTTCATTATGGTCACTGATGAGGCCTAATTGGTCGAAACTAGCTAGTCTGACCAAAACATATGCACACTTCATATTTTCTAGTTCTGTGGTGTATTCTTTGCTTCCAAAGGATAACCCTTTTATAGAACATATTAGTTATTTCAAATTCGTGTTTCTTTCCCTTTGGTGTATTTGGTTTTGTTTGATTTAAGGTTTAACGTCCCCGTCTACACTGCATAGGTCATTTTGGAGAAGTTGCTTCCAATTTTGTGGGACTTTTACCCAACATTGAGATGAAATGACATCTCAAGCCCTGTCGCCCAATGAAACAGAAATGGTTTATCAGCATGGACGGTCCGACTCGCACCGCTTTTAATCTATTAAATGGGTTGGGAAATGTGAGTTCTTATTAAAAAACGTTGACACTAAAATTCTAAGTCTGTGACCTTGACCTTGAGGCCATGGGCATTGGCGCGATTATGCTAAAAATTATGAGTGTGACCTTGACTTTGAGGCCATGGGCACTGGCGCGGGTATCTGAATAAAAATTGTATATCTATCATCGTACCAAATATGAACCAAATCCATTATATGATTTTAAAAATAATTTCAACATTTAAAGTTTTCTAAGTCCATAACTTGACCTAGAGGTTATAGGGGCCAGTGTATTGCTGAATAAACCTTTTGACCTATACATACCATCACCATTTCATCATAAACTCTGGAAAATGTGAGCTCTTAAAATTTTTTAGGTTCTTCCTGGTACAATGCCGTAACCTGAGGATACAGGATCACGTACGTACACTCCGTGCGGAAGGACGTACGTACATGGGCGTACGTTCGTATGTACGAAAACCTTGAATGTCGACGGCGTGGGGAGGGGGTCGTGGTCTTGCGTACTGTCATTTCGTCTATGTGCAGGCAATTGGATAATTGTGTATACATGTAGCTATAGAATTTAAAATCAATCATGGTAGTATCTATATTGCAAATGAACTGAGTTTATTTTTCATTGAAAGGCTGGACGGTTGGTTGGTTGGTTGGTTGATTGGAGGTTTAACGTCCCTTTCAACATTGTATAGGTCATTTTGGAGACGTTGCTTCCAATTTCGTGGGACTTCTACCCGACACTGAGATGAAATGACATCTCAAGCCCCGTCGCCCAATGAAACCAATAGGGTTTATTAAACGTCACTACAGCTGGTATCTAGGAATGCGTTGCGGCCGTAAAAAATCTCACTGCCCTCCATCAAAGTGTCGTTTATATTTTCTTGTCCTTTGGGATCACTGATTCCATTGTGGAATTCTGAAAATATTTAGGGGTCACTGATGGTTCCTAATTGGCCGAAACAAGCTAGTCCGGCCCAGAAAACATGTACACTTCATATTTTCAAGTTCAGTGGTGTATTCCTTGCTTGCAAAGGATATCCCTTTTATAGAACATATTTATAAGCATGGACGGACCGACTCGCACCGCTTTGCCTGGGCAGACTCGTGTGCGGTCGGTTTCAGCTCTGCGTGGAAGCATCATGCAGCCCATCTATTTCTTTAAGCCCCGATGGGCGGGGGTCGAAAGAAAGGCTCGACGGCCTGACAGACGAACAATCAATTAAAAAATATTTGCTATAGACCTGTCACCATTGCCAACAACAAACCGGAACTGAAAACTGATATACGTAAAATACGAACACTTACAGAGGCTACGTCAGGTAACGTTATATGCGGCATCCTTATTAAACAACGTCATGTATTGACGTTTTGTATTAAAATCGTGCATAAACTGTGTTTTAAGTTCATACGATAAATTGAATCTTGTATTCATGCTCTTGCATTTCTGGATTTATTAAAATGAGCGTGAAAAAGTAATAAAATACTCTGCGAAGTCTCACGTTATCTAATATTATAAACAACTCAACAATACACGTGACGTGTACTCATGCTGAAGAACCGCCCATCCCCATCCCCAGCTCCACCCCGCCGCCCCGCATTTACTGACAAACGCGCTCGTAAAAGGTTCATTATGACAACGTTAAATCAACGCTTGTCTGACGTCACGACGTCCACAAAACAGACCAACTCACCATTGTTATAGTGGGAAAAGGGTCCAGATAATAAATATCTGTATCTTACGATAATGAAATGGAAACACAAGTTCGAAACAACGTAGAATCAACGTTGAATCACATTGATTCAACGTTGCTTGTACTGAATATACATCTAGGTCCACCGGACCAATAATCTTAAAACGTGTTATCTACTTTACACGGCTATTTCAAGACGGCACGTCATCACGCATGTGACAATTAGTGGCCCTGTTTAAGCGCATATTCAAAATTGCGACATATTTTAGTGAAACGCAAATTTAGCTCGTGCGAACACTTTGCGATGCTTTGATGAAACGGACGTACGCTGTTCTTTAAAAAGTGCGTAAGAACAATTTAAGATTAATCGTACGATGTTTATTGATGAAACTGGCCCCAGGTGTTGTCAAAATATGTCAAATTCGCTGAGTCCACCAGAAGATTCGGTAGAGTGGCTTTCGCATGCTTTCTTAGAGCGGACCAAATGACCATAATCTCCACAGCTTTGTTTGTGTTACAGTTGAATTCACACAGTCGGGTGACTTGATTTACCTTTTTTTTGTAAAAGGCAGGTACAAACAATAGCTCCGCCTAGTCAATCTTATCTGCGACGACTATACTTATTCGCTATAAAAGTAAGGTTCCGGTGTGTCTTGTTTTAGAGAAGTTTTACGTTCAACATATGATACCGATAACCCTGATTAACTGGTTAAGTAGTAAATAATTATTTTCAAATGATGAAGTTAGTAACATGACTCGACAGGTAAACAGCGTAGGACGCGCGACAAACATGTCCATCCCAGAAAAGAAAGTTTATAGAATCATTGCGTTTATCCTAAATTTTGCATGAATTACACCCATCACAAATACTCTTTGTCCTTCAACATAGTGCATAGTTAATATTTTGCTTCTTCTTTAGGATCATTGAGTGTATTGATGAATTTTGAAAGTATTTGAAAGTCACTAATGAGGCCTAATTGGCCGAAACTAGGTAGTCTGGTTAAGAAATCATGCAATCCCGATACTTTTCAGTTCTGTGATGTACTCCTTCAAAGGAGTAACCCTTTCAGTTTTATAGTAGAAGAAATTACTTAGCCTAATTATCGTTCTGATGGGTAAATTTAACAGATTAAACCATCGAAGCATGTGGTATCAATATTGAATATTTAAGTCGTCCAAAAATCTAGACTGCTTTTCTGTAGAAAGAGACTCTTTTTTATAACAGATTATAACACATCGCGCCTATATAGGCAATGGAAAATAACTGTGTTTTATTCTACAACAAATCACGGCAAGGAAGAGCGTGACGAGTGACGGCTTTAAAAACTGCCAATTTATGACGTCACTAGTCGATTTCCTTGGTGTTAGACGGTGTAACGCCATAGTCTCCCATCGAAAATGTTAGAAAAGGATATAAATGCATGTGTATCAGTCGATAGTTTAAGCGGGATTTCTTCTAACAATGGCGACAAGTTGTGAGAGTTTGAAGGAACCAACAGCATTATTGTCGATTTTCAGCCTGTTAGAATCGAAATAGATCAGCTCTAGTTTGTGATTTGTTGAGTAATAAATCACAGTTTGTCGGTAGTTGTAAGTAGACAAATCACGCTCGCTACGCGCTCGTGATTTGATCTACTTTACAACTGACCTCCAAACTGTGATTTGTTACTATACAAATCACAGCTAGAGCTGATCTATTTAATAAACAAAAATCAGCCACAAGTAGTGCGCATTTCGTTCTCCTCGGAATTCCCAAAAATTGTCAAAATATCTAGGTGCACAATCTAATACAAATATAACCGTCGTGTGGCTTTGGTGAATTACAAGAATTAAGGTGGCCGATGCCAGTTATTTAAACATGTGTAGTACACTATTATATCGCAATTACTATAATGAAAGCAGCCAATTAATTTTTATTGTATTGTATTTGAGTCTAACGGTCAGTCAACAATATTTAGGTCATTTTTGAGCTGGTCAGTATCCATACATTTCATTGACAGACTTATACGTAAGCCGTTAATCAGTACAGTGCACAGTATGTCGCCGAAAATTGACATCTGCCCTTCGTGAATCAGCGGAATGGAGAGAGTGACTGTAGAAAAGACTTCATGGTGAATCTCAACGAAAGAATGTTGCCGCCCCGGCAGGTATCGAACCCGCGTCCTCCTGGTCGCAAGTCAGACGTGTATCCGACTGAGCTACCGAGGCCGGCAATAAATTGGTAAAGTAGGCAGAATCATACATTTTTGCTGTAACTGTTTAGCAATAAACTTCAAGACCAAAGCATAATGGTCTACCTAAAACGCAGAATTGAAACTAAACTTTTTAGTTTTTAGAATCAGAAAAAGTGCTGTTGTCCACGGGACCACCACTTGTTTGGGAAACCAAGGTTATGGTTATTAATAGAACATTGGTTTGGTATTTTTATCTATGATTCATGTAGGTCAGATTGTTGCGTGCTGCTGGACGTCTTTGATAAACAGTGTAAACCCAGATCATATGTTGCAAAATGTGGCGTCTGCTCAGCCGGCTGCTCACTGTCTGCTTCAAATGTGGTATTTAGGTATAAGTTTCGGCTGTCAGTTTAATGATATATTTCTTCTTTTCTATTATCGAAAGGATGTACGGTTTGATGGTTAGTATAGTCCTGATATTTCATTGTGGAATTATCTCAAAATTAAAATTCCGTGTTTGAAACAGATGACGGTATGTCTGAGTATGTTTGAAATAGATGACAGTATTCCTACATATACATAAAACTTAATTTAATGTTTCAAATTATCCCTTTCGATTCCAACGTTTGATGCTGCGTAATAACGGTTATCCCTTTCAACCCTAAAGCCCAGTACAGATAATAATGCAAACCGTGTAGGTCCAGATATGATGGCCCTAAGGCATCTTATCGGGATATTTTCTTACATGTACCGTTCAGCTGGTCGCCATTTTAAGTAGAAAGGATGTGCACAACGTCAGTGATGAAATAGTGCAATCCAGAAACTCAAGGATGAGAGGGGTTTGATGATATATATAAATCAAAGAACTGACAGCACTGACTGGGCGATTGTCGCTGAGTGAGGCTGGGAAACGGCAATGAACGGGGACTTGAATCGTTTCGGTATATCCTAAAGTTCTTGTACAGAATGCAAACAGTGAAGACCCTGATCAGACGGCGCGTTCTGCGGCGTATGATCTGGGTCTACACTGTTTGCCAAGTTCAAGACCGGATTTTACAAATAACTCTTTTACATTTTCGCAAAACTCTGACCTCAGAGTCGAACAACTAACACGGCAGTGTTTGGGTCGATTTTCAATCGACCCACAGTTACTAAGCAGGAAATCTCTTCAGTGTTAAAAGTCCACGTGACCGTCACTTGCGTGTCGGTATAACCTTTTTTATAGCATATAGCCGCAGTGAGATCGGAGTGTTTCGTAAGAGGGTTATCTTGGAATCATAGGTTGGACATGGCAAACAGTGTAGACCCAGACCAGAAGTCACAGGACGCGGCGTCTGATCAATTCGTTTTTGAGTTTAACGGCCCAGTCAACACTATTTAGGTCATTTTTGAGGCGGTCAGTTTACCATCCACACTTGTCAGCGGTTAACAAGTACAGTGCCCATTCGTTCCCAAGAAATTGACAAATGCCCTTCTTGAATCAGCGGAAGGGACAGAATGACCGTAAAAATGATTTCATGATGAACCTCCACGAAAGAATGTTGCTGACCCCGGCAGGTATCGAACGCGCGTCATCCTGATCACCAGTCAGACGCGCATTCGACTCAGCTACCGAGGCCGGCGGCGTCTGATCAAGATCTACACTATTTGCTTAAAACTCGGAGTTTCAGAGTTAAATGGAACAGTTTAAATCACAGTCTAGGACTATTTCTTTGACATACACTAAGAGACAATCGACCCACCAGGACTCTCAGTGCTTTGATGTAATGAGTATTAAGCTATTCGTGCAAAATAACTTACCGCTTGCGTAACTTCCCTGCTGTAACAAATAAATATATACCGACACAGGCTGTTCCGGCGATTGAGCTCACTGCTATTACGTGTACTTGATCGGCAAAGAAACCACCATCATCCCGTTTCTTGCTTACCAAACCAAGTGTCAACGGCACTTTAGAACCAGGAGTTTGTATTGTAGTAACCGTATATGTAGTATTTAATGAACTTATCGACGGTTTTGCATGTGCTGGCGACTGTATGTCAGTTTGCTGAGTTTCAGTGATTTTGATCAAAGATGCGGCGTCTGGGGAGAAGGATACACTATCTGTCGCAAATGAAGAATGTGAAGACAAGGAGGTTAAAATTGTAGTACTTGTGGAACTACCACTGTCTGTATCACCACCGCCACCGCTGCCACCACTTCCACCACCTCCACCACCCTTCATTTGCGTATGGACCTTTTTCCGCAACCTTAATCGTTTTTCAATCGAGTTTCGCAATGCCATCTTCATTTGTAGGCTGTCTTCATAATTTCGCCATGTAATACGTTCTCTGTCAGATTTCCCTGTTATGCCGCTAAGGTCAAATAGTCGCGCTTCAACGTGCTTTTAACTATCATCTTCAATTTTCCCAAAATGTTCATGTCGTATATTTACATTAACTGGGAGAAATGGCTGTTGAGCTGACTTTCTTTGGGATGAAATAGCCGAACTGTGTTCGTTGTTGACAATAACTGGCGTTTCATACCTCTTTTGCATACCTGGAAGAAGAGCTTGCATATATAAATTTAAACGTTGTGCTTGTTTGCAATGATGTTTGTGATTCTTATGAGTTTTTTTTTAATTGAGGTTCAACGTCCACGTCAGCACTGTTAAGGTCATCTTGAAGATATTGCTTCCAAATTTGTGGGACTTTACCCGACATTGAACTGAAATGACATACCAAACCCTGACGCCTAGTGAAACCAAAAGGTCTTATATGCATTAGACGATCCGACTAACATCATTGTGCATTGGCAGGTTTATTCCCTCTAAGGCAAAACGACTTATGTTTTTCATCAGAAGATAAAGCAGAATTATTAAACGAATATTTTACATCTATCTCCACAGTCAATGATGAAAACGTCGACTTGCCTGATTTTGAATATAAATGCCAAAGTCGGTTATCAAGCATGCCATGTACACCACAAGAGGTAGCATCTTTGATTGAAATTTTAAATTCGAACATGGCTACAGGGCCAGGTGGTATTAGTAGCAAAATGCTAAAATCTGTAGCAAATGAAGTATCTGTGCCTCTGTGTACACTCTTTAATAGATCTTTCAGAGAAGGCAAGTTTGCAGAGATCTATAAATATTCAAATGTTATACCTTTACACAAAAAGGGAGATAATTCTGATCCTTCGACATTTCGACCTGTTTCTCTCTTAAGTAACGTTGGCAAACTACAAGAAAGAATAGCTTTTAAACACATTTATAACTTTTTACATGAAAATAATTTACTTTATAAACACCAATCTGTTTTTAACCTATTCATTCAACAACCTTTCAACTTATAGACATCTATCACCACATCTGCCAGACTTTTGATAACCAATTTCATGTATGATTTTCTTAGACGTTTCTAAAGCTTTCGACAGAGTGTGGCATAAGGGACTAGTTTTTAAATTAAAACAAAATGGCATAGACGGTGAATTATTGGACTGGATTACTGACTACCTCAATGATAGGAAGCGAAAAGTCATTATAAGAAACAGTTCTTCAACCTTAAGGAGAGTAAATGCCGGCGTTCCTCAAGGGTCTGTTCTAGCCCCCCCTTTAATTTTTAGTTTACATCAATGATATATGTGATTGTCTGCTTAGCCTTACTAGATTTTTGCCGACGATAGCTCCCTATTCTGCGCTGCAGCTACTCTAAATGACATTGAGGGTATCATTAACCATGATTTGCGAATGTTAGTAAATTGGGCATCTCAGTGGTTGATAAAATTTAACCCATTTAAAACAGAAGCAATGATTTTCACTTTAAAACTTATTGAATCACTTCCTAATATAATATTTGATTGAACTCCCGTAAAATTTGTTACAGATCATAAACATTTAGGTCTAACCTTCATTTAGGTCTAACCTTCAGTAGTAACGGTAAATGGCATTCCCATATTGAGAATATTAAAAACAGTGCATCAAAAGTTATTGGCATAATGAGGAAACTGAAAAATACATTTAGTCGTGTTGCATTAAATCAAATTTATTTATCGTACTTATTGCCTATTATCGAGTATTCATGCGTTGTGTGGGATGGCTGTACTGTAGAGGAAATTAACTCGCTCCAAAAACTTCAGAATGAAGCTGTCCGCATAGTTACAGGCTTAACCAGATCAGTTTCTCTGGACAACCTGTACAGGGAATGTGGCTGGGTGTCACTTTTGGAACGTCGCAGACAGCAAAAACTTGTAGTTATGTATAAAACAATAAACGGGTTCGTTCCTACATATATTATCCGATCTAATTCCCCCGTTAGTGGGAGAAGCAAATGCTTACAATCTTCGAAACCAAGCAGATGTTACCGCTCCTTTCTGCAGGACTGAAATCTCTCGCAAATCTTGTATTCCATCCTCAATTTTAGCATGGAATTCTCTTGACGTCGAATTACGTAATTCACCGTCTCTGGCAAGTTTAAGTATCAACTTAAAAGGCATCAAAACAACTCGAAAGTCCCACACTATAGTCACTTATCACCTAATTTCACTTGTAGTTGCTCTGACGAGGCCGAAGATGCTGCTCATTATTTTTTTTCACTGTTCACATTACACTAACGAAAGAGTAATTCTTTTCCAATCAACCAGAGCTTTTCATCCACTCAATATTAATATTCTTTTATTTGGAGATGTTAGTCTGTCGACAGAAGATAACACTCTCATCTTTACAGCCGTACAAACATTTATTAAGGATACTAGAAGGTTCGCCAACTAGGCTGCTGCTCACTTAGGCCAGCATGACGTCTCATTCCATTTTCACTTTATTATTTTTTATCACACTGTTTTTCTTTATTTAGTTATTCATTATACATCTTATACCTTTTTTTCTCACCATTTTTTTTCTTTTTCTCATCATCTTTGGAAAATATGATGTATGTTTATTTGTTATATCACTCCATATGAAGTATTCAAAATGTCTCTGTATTTGCCACTATCATGTGCATGTATATATTACTGTAATACTCTTTTGTAGGGGAGGGCCGTAACTAATGTTGGCAGAACTTGTGGCCCGACCCTGTTGCTTGATTTATGATGCAATAAAAGATTGTAACCTTTCCTGTAGCTCCCAAACCCATGCGTTAATTGGGAAATGTTTAACATTTGGGGGCATTTGATAAAGGATGTCAAGCGGGGTTCTAGTGTTATGGCCAAATATGAGCATGTTGGGGCTTGTCCCTGTACTTTCGTGTTCAGTGGCCCGGTAGGCCATCATGACATAGGGCAAGAGTTGGTCCCAGTCTGAGTGATTCTCATTTATGTAAGCACGCAACATTGAACAGAGGGTTTTATTAAACCTTTCAACCATACCATCCGATTGAGGATGATACGGAGTGGTGCGTGTTTTGTCAATCTGGAGCAGCCTGCACATTTCTGCAAAAAGTTTGCTTTCGAATTGGCGACCCTGATCCGAGTGTATCTGATCAGGAACTCCAAATCTTGAGAAAAGTTGTTCAACCAAAAGCTTTGCTACTGTGGCTGCTTCCATATTGCACATAGGGTAGCTCTCTGTCCATTTCGTGAAATAGTCAGCGACAACTAGGACATACTTATTGCCGCGTTCTGTGACCGGTAATTCACCCAATATATCAACTGCAATTCTTTCAAAAGGATACCCACTTCTTGCTATCTGCATGTTAGCCCTTTTTGTCGGTATAGGCTCCTTAATTTTCTGACATGTTTCACACCCTGTTACGTAAATTTTAACATCTTGTTCTAAGCCAGGCCAGAAGTAATTTTGCCTTACTTTACTTAAAGTTTTAGTTATACCCAGATGGCCTGAACCCTTAACGTCATGTGAAAACCTTAGCACAGCTCTCCTTTGTGAATAAGGTATCAATGCCTGCCAGTTTAGCATATTCGTTCCAGATGTTTCGTATTTGCGCACAACAATACCATTTTGTACTTCGAGCCGCTTCCATTGTCCTAACAGTGCTTTAATAAAGTAGCTTTCACTCGCGATATGTTTGGATTCTGGTCTGGTACCTTTTTCTAACCAAGATTTGATGAGTGATATGTCTCGATCTTCTTCTTGTAATGTCTTTATGTCAAGATTTTCTGAATCTGAACGTTCAACCATATTTACAGCTGCTCTTGAAGCTTCCTTCTGTCTTCCACACTGAGTGCATGGTATTCTACTAACCCCGTCAGCATTACCATGCAATTTTCCTGGTCTATGTTCCACTTTCATGTCGTAGGAGGATAAAACCTCTATCCAACGCGCAATCTGTCCTTCTGGATTTTTGAAATGCATAAGCCACTTCAACGAGCTGTGATCTGTTCTAACGAGGAACCATAGAGATAATGTTTAAAATGCTTTACAAATGTCACTAGTGCCAGCAATTCTTTTCTGGTCACGCAGTATTTGCGTTCTGTTTTCGTTAACGTCCTACTCGCGAATGCTATGGCGTGCTCTTCTCCATTTATCTTCTGTGAGATCACTGCACCTATGCTTTGATCACAAGCATCAACGTCCAATATAAAACTCTGGCTGAAATCAGGATGAGCTAATACCGGGGCGCTTATCAATTTTGATTTCAACTCATGGAAAGCATCTAAGCACTCTTCAGTCCATACGAATCTCTTTCCCTTTTCTGTGAGTTTATGTAGGGGTTTTGCAATTTCTGAGAATCTAAAGATAAACTTACGATAGTAACTGCAAAACCCGAGGAAGGACCTCACTTCTTTAACACTAGTTGGCACAGGCCAATTTCGAATGCACTCTGTTTTCTTAGGATCTGTGCTGATTCCCTCTTCTGAAATAATGTGTCCTAGAAATTCACACTTCTTTGCAAACAACTGACACTTTCTTGCTTTTAATTTCAATCCAGCTTCTTTCAGCCTTGAAAACACATCGTCTAAATTCTTCACCATTTCGTCAAATGTTTTTCCACATACAATTATGTCGTCCAGGTACACTAGACAGGTTTCCCAGTTAAGTCCTGCCAACACTATCTCCACCAGTCTCTCGAATGTTGCTGGAGCGCCGCAAAGGCCAAAAGGTAAAACTTTGAATTCGAACAGACCTTTCCGGCTAGTAAACGCTGTCTTCTTTCTATCCTCTTGGTCTAGCTCGACTTGCCAATACCCAGAGTTCATATCAATGCATGAGAACCAGTGCGAACCTGCTAGACGGTCCAGAGACTCGTCAATCCTAGGCAGTGGATATGCATCTTTGATGGTTATATCGTTGAGCCTGCGGTAGTCCACGCAAAACCGCTTGCTGCCATCCTTCTTTTTAACAAGGACGATGCCACTGGCCCATGGACTCTTCGAAGGTGTTATGACATCTTTCTTTAGCATTGTGTCTATTTGTTCATCCACCTCCTTTTGCATATGATAAGGAACTCTTCTTAGTGGTTGTTTTATTGGCTGCGCATCAGCAGTTGGTATTTTGTGTTTTAGAACCCCAGTCCTCCCAATATCATCGTCATTTTTTGAGAACACCGAGGAATATTTACACAACAGATTAGCCACTTGTTTTTGTTGGTCCATGTTCATCCCTTCTGTTGTTCTTTGGTATAGATCTGTTAGATGATCCGGAATGCCCTTAATATTTTCAGAGACCTTTGACTTCACCTTTTGTACTTCCATAACAGAACTAGCTCTTGCTATGTTTGTTCCAGGATATATATTGCAAACTTGATCAGAGACATTCATTAAACGTAAGGGCACTGTGTTCTGGCTGTACAGTAGGCTTTTAGCGACCAATGCACTTCCCTTTTTATTGAAGTTTTCCGACGGCTCAATTATGCATAATTTACCATTCTCTAGTGTAGAATCAACCATTGTGCCTTCAATTACTTTCTCAGTCATGGGTGGTATGTGAACCATTTGCCTAGCAACAATGCTACTGCACCCTACGTAACCTAAACAGTCGACTGATACTGTTCGCCCTTGAATTACCAGAGTCTTTCGTGAAACATCGATTTTGCACTCCATATGTTGCAAGAAATCCAAGCCCAAGATGGCTTCATTATCGATGTCTGCAATAATAACATCCAAATAACATGATGCTTCAGCAACCTTAATATTAATCTCAGTTTTCCCCTTTACTTCTATTGCGCTTCCCGAGGCTGTAGAAATAACCTGGGTAAATGGAGACAAAGTCTGTGATGAATGGTCCAGTGCCTCCCAAACCCTAGTAGATATAATTGTCAAGGTTGCTCCGGTATCTAGTAGACAATTCACTGGCTGATTACTTATGAAAGCAGTAACAAACAATCCAGAATTCTGTACTCCTGAGACCTGAACACTCTTTTCTTTTTCTGTACTTTTGTCTCTGGAATTCTGCTTGCTTTCGTCTTCATGTCGTTTATGTTCACAATCTCTCGCAATGTGCTCTTCCGAACCACAAGTAAAGCATCTCCTCTTAAATTGACGTCGTTCAAACGTATTCTGTTGCCTTTGATATTGCTGTCGTCTCTGAAAAGGCCTTCTTTCACCTTGAGGTTTAAAATCTCTATACTCTGTCTTTTGTGTATTGAGCATTTTCAACTCATCCTGAATAAGTTTCAGAGCTTTTGCAAGCTTTTCGAAATTGTCATTACTTTGGCTGTCTTGTTTTGCTTCATTAGCATTGGCTGAACGCAGGTGTCCCTCGCCTTCAATTTTCCGCCTTTCGGCTCTATTATAAGCTTCCAGCTCCACGGCATGGCGTACCGCATCGTTAAGGTCACAGGGTCTGGCTTGTTTTACCCTGAGCCTCATGTCTGAGCTGTGCAATGCGTCAATGAATTGCTCTTTCGCTAGTGTCTCCCTTACATCATATGGAGCCGAAGGGTAGGCCAGGTTTGTAAGTCTACGAATGTCCTGTCCTAATGCAGAAAGAGTTTCAGATGCAGTCTGCCTTCTTTCTCTGAGCTGCACCCGATAGAGCTCTGTCTGATTTGGTGGGGCGAACCTTTCTTCTAAGGCAAGGACTAGCTTGTCGTAATCTTTCGACTGGGTCGATATATTACCGAAGACACCCTGAGCCTGACCTCTTAGTGAGACAGCTAAGTATAATCCTTTTTCTGTCTTGTTCCAGCTATTTATTTCAGCAACAGCGTCGAAATGAGCTCGATAGTCTTTCCACGAACCAGTTCCATCGAATGTAGCTGGCTTTACCTTTATGCCACTGGTACCTTTAGTCTTAGTTTGGGGATCATATGGCGTTGAAGTTACTGGCGTAACATCGCAGAGTCTTCCTTACTCCCTCTCCCAGGCTGTGCTGCTGTCATTGGGTTGTCAGGTTTTCCTATATAACTGTCGTCATATAAGTTCAACACGGGCGGTTGCTCAGACCTTATGTGTTCACTCCTTCCCTTGGGTATGTCTGGAAGATGCCTCCTTGGTTTCTGTGCACTGGTCTCTTTTACTGGACTTATGCCTTCATGGCCAATGTCCATATCCCGAAGCTCACTCTCTAGTGTCAGTATCTCTGCTTGAAGCAAACTCGCCTCATTTCTTTTCCTCATAATTTCAACACGCTTCTCAAGTACCATCATCGAGGTTTCGAACTTATCAGAACTATCCATTATGTGCTTGAGCTCGTGATATGTTTAGTATATCAAAATCCCACCGCTGCCACCACTGTAACGTTTTTATCCGAGCGGTAAGAATTCAAGATGCACAAGGTGTGCTATATAATAGATTTTTCGTAAGACTGCTTGTCAAATGATTAGTTACATACATATATTAATGGACTGCCTGTCCGATGGTTTACAAATTATAATTAGGAATTCATTTGGGCATATAGGGAATCAAGCAATAATCAACACAAGATAACATGTATGGGTTCAACCTGTCACCAAGACGTTTGATTTATAAGGCTAAAGAAACACTGGTTTCACTCAATGCTTTCCCTCAATGGTCTCACTCCTAAACCCCTATGCTTTGACCTTACTGTAGCTTCCCAAGAACTGCTGAGTCTGATACTTGGTTCCAAACACCGCAATGGTTTTTGAAACCCTACCAGGCCCAGGTTTATGTTCAGCACCACAATGAACACAACACGCACTGTATAGGTCTCTAGTTATCGCAATGATTACTAAATACCCTACAATGCTTTGCGTTCGTGCCTTGAAGCTATTCGCCTTTCTATCTGTACTATAATCTGTTTATTCTCTGTCTGTCTTCTTCGAAGCTTAACAACGCAATTGAATTTCCCGCTGTGCATTCGCCTTTTATACTCTGGACGGTCCTATGTCTACACTTCTATGAGGGGTAACAGGTTGAACCCAAAATTATGATTTGTACCATTATCACGCTTCTTGCGCTATAAATCTACCGAGAAGTCAATATTTATCTTAAAACTAAGTTTAAACATTATTATTTTGATGTTTATCATGAAACAGGATGATTACTTATTTCTGTGCAGATACACCTGCCTTTCCTTCGGTAAATAGTAGGTACGTCCATTAGAGGTGACTGATCAATATCAAGCGCCTAGCATGATCGGAATAATAAAGATGGCTGCGCCCATAATTTGTGGATTAATGTTGTTTATTATGATTAAAACTGGGTTTTTATCGAACTTACGAGGCTAATCTCCATAGCTACCGGATTTATTATGCAGTTTTGCAACTAGACTCAGCTTGCACTATTCGTCAAGGGCAATGTAAGTCGTTTCTACTCTGTTTCCCATGATTTTCGTTACAATACTATACTATTCCGTCTAAGCGGTTAACAAGTACTCATGTGCGGTCAGTTTCAAATATGCGTGGAAACACCATGCACCTCAATGTATCTCTCCAAGCCCCGATAGGCGGGGACGCAGATTCTTAGGTGTGAACACAACATACCTTTTCATGATAAAATAACAAAAGACATTTGAATATATTTGTTTATATTGAAAATACATGTATACGAATATATATAATATGCCATGGGAATACGGCCCCGCCCATCGGGGCTTGAAGAAATAGATGTGCCGCATGATGTTTCCACGCAGAGCTGAAACCGACCCGCAAATGAGTACTGGTAAACCGCTTAGATGATCTAAGCCTGTCCAGGCAAGGCAGTGCGAATCGGACCGTCTGTGCTTATAAACCCTATTGGTTTCATTGGACGGCAGGGCTTGAGATGTCATTTCGATTCGATGTCGGCTAAAAGTCCTACAAAATTTGAAGCAACGTCTCCAAAATGACCTTCACAGTGTTGACGGGGACGTTAAACCTCAAACCAAACAAAACTAAACAAAATGCCATGGGAATATTTCCCTAGCAACAATCATGTTCGAATTTGTCATGGTAAACGTTTCATCCTTGTTCAAGTTACTGAAGATTTACTGAAGCTGCAATTGGAAAAGAATATCATTACTGCGCAGAATTCGGCAGCTGCATGGTTTTGATTACAAGCTTCGACTGCGCTTACAGCTATTATGGGGTGTGCTATTCAACGGTTAATGTAAGTGTTTCGGACACAAGTGCTCGTTTCTCGTGGCTTTCAATTAGATACGTGTGCAGGCTACTAAATAGAGGTAGAAGCAATGAGCAGGAATCGATACAATTAACCCACACTTCCCATCAGAAACACCAAAGGGAAACTGTGAAACACAGACATGAACCAACAGACCCATACGGAAACACCAACAGGGGAAAGCCAAAAGGACAGTTACTTTCCCATAAAATGGCCAAAAGGCTATCCAAAATGAAATAACACAAGCGACACAAACACCCAAAGGCAACCATAACAAAAACGCCACAGAAGAACCGCCTTGGAACAGTCAGCGGAAACGAATTCCACTGTGGTGGGGGTGGGGGCTTAAATCGATAATTTAACGTGGACAAAATCCTCGCCCTTACTTCCGTAGCGATTAAGACAAATAATTTGTTCAGTCCGCATGAAGGCCTCCTAACTCATCAGTGCAACATCTCCGTGAACACAAAAAATCAAACAACCACAGAGATGAAACGACGGTGAGGACTCGACAGCAGGAAAAAACAGAAATGCTGGAGCAAAAGAAAACCAACAGTTAGACTCCAATGGGCCCGACCAGAGACAGAGCACCAGGTACCAACCAACATAAGCCTTTACGTTGGAACCGCCATAGAATCTGAGGCATGACCCACCGGCGTGCTATTAAAGAGGGAAGCAAATAAAAATCGAAAATGAGTTCCTTTAAGAGCAATGAAAACATTCATAAGAAAGAAGATGGGTCATACTACGTAGTTTCGGCTAATAAAGCCTCATCAGTGACCCTGTAATGATCCGGCAAAGAAAGCCAGAGGAAACATACAGCAATTTTGCGAATTTCGAATAGGCAGCCGATTCAAAGACCGATATAAATCAAAATGAGGTCCAAATAATTAAAAACCTGTCTAGAATATGAGTCTAAACCAATAATTTATTTCTGATTTCTCAGAATATTCACGCTGATCTCAAAGGACCAAAAGTAAAATATAAACTGCACTATGGTTGATGTACGGGGAGACGTTTTACGGCCGCCACACGGCACAACACCAGCTGCAGTGAAGGCAAATAAAAATCAAAAATGAGTTCCTTTAAGAGCAATGAAAACATTCATAGGAAAGAAGATGGGTCATACTACGTAGTTTCGGCTAATAAAGCCTCATCAGTGACCCTGTAATGATCCGGCAAAGAAAGCCAGAGGACACATACAGCAATTTTGCGAATTTCGAATAGGCAGCCGATTCAAAGACCGATATAAATCAAAATGAGGTCAACCGTGATTGGGTTAACTACCATGCATGCAGTCCGTCGTATTACATTTATGTTTTACCCAATCTTTTTACATCGAAGAATGATTTTTCGAAACTGGTTGCTGAAGTCATTAAGGTTATAATTTTTTCGAAACCTGATTTTATACAGAAATACTCATATGCGCAATTCCTGGAAGCATGAACAATCCACATAACAGCGATTGTCACCATATACAACAAATCCATGGTCAAACATATATATTTTTGTTCCCAGAAATAGTTCTGTTCTCAAAGCGTTCTGTGCCCTTGCCTCAAGTTTCTCACGATTTCCAGTTTTTTTTTAAGCAATGATAGGCAAAAACTCGTCTTCTGACATGCTCATCAAATGAAGAAGTTTCGATTCAATCAATGGGTATAAGCGTGCGTATGCGCATAGCAAAGATTCAGATCAGACTGAGCAGTGCGCAGTCTGATCTGAGTCTTTACTGTGCGTAAAAGTAGGAATACACATAGTTGCTTGTCGTGGCTGAACATTACGAGAACACGCCTATATAATTTTGACCCTCTCATACCCCACTTTTATATAGTAAAACTGGGGTTTTAGGGGGTATACATTATTTTTCTTATTTCTGCTCTAAAACATAGATTGCGGGTACTCGATAGAACCGCTTCGTCGCGGCGGTTCTATCGAGTCCCCGCAATTTATGTTTTGAGCAGAAATAAGAAAAATTTCACAGTTTTTTATATTAAAATTTCTATTTTTTTTTGCCAAAAAATTGGCACTATATTTGTATAGGCGTGTTTTCGTAATGATAAATAAGATCCATTTTGTGTCTCTCGATACAACTATGAAAAGAAAGAAACAAACAAAAAAAAAAAAAAAAAAAAAATGATGACTACGCTTCTAATGTAAAAGAAAACCCATACTCCTCTATCTATTATACCGTATAATGGCATACTTTGTTGTATGCTATAATTAGAGACGAGATCGTTCTTATATTTACAATTGTATCTTTGGTCCGCTCCCTTCACTAATTATTTCTCATTCATGAAGCAAACTATTAGACTAGTTCTCAATTTTATACACTGTCAGACTTATAATGCAAACATTATGTTTAATGTTAAAGGCGAATGAACAAACATTCAAAGGCGGTACCTAATTCATAATCATGTTCGTCTTCTTTGCGCGTAAGTCTCTTTCAGGTCAGGCTTTGGATCCTTAGGAGAAAATTATTTTCTTTAAGCGTAGACCTGTACGTTAGAGAACTCCAGTATAATGCTTTAAGGGTGGACATGTTCTATAGAGAATTTCAGTACCATGTTTGTTTGGTGTTTAAGTTCCCAGTCAACACTGATTAGATCATATCAAGCTAATCAGTCTAACTAAACACTTTTTCCTGGACAATATGCAAAATCGGGTTAAACAGTACAGTGCGCATTCGTTAGCCAAACACTGACTGCAGTAACTCCCCTTCTTGCAGATCAGATTAGGAAATCCATAGTTTTAGCTTGGGATAGAAATTCTGTTCTTACCCCAAATCGAATATTCTCGCGTGTTTGATAAATGCACTGATTGAATACGACCTCATATGCGCCGTCGTTAAATTTGACGTCACAGCACGTTACGTGACAACACAAAAGCGCAGTGTCCAGTAGGGCGTCAGCAACGGCTGTTTTCTATGATTGTATTCGCAATCTGCTTCCGCCTTTTGGGACTATATTCTGTCAGAAAAAAATAAGGAAGAAAACTTTCGAACTTCCGGTGAATTTGGGCCCCCAATATTCTGGATGCGACATGGTTAAAAAACAAACAAAGACGGTTAATGAGAATCGTCTTTTCTTAAGCCTTTAAATTAAGGCAGAGAACATGAAATCTTAAACTGACGGAGCAGACGCCTCATTAACAGCACCACCCGATTTCTTGACGTCGCCGTATTGTGATAGCCGTCTTGGGA
Organism: Lucinisca nassula; assembly: GCA_963580285.1. NCBI lineage: Eukaryota > Metazoa > Mollusca > Bivalvia > Lucinida > Lucinidae > Lucinisca > Lucinisca nassula. Next base: position 10,049,865 of record OY757021.1, on the reverse strand, counting down.
AAAAAATGGCACAAAAAATGGTCACCTCGAGATTCGGCTGATTTTTGTATACATGTCAGAGGCATATCAGTCCGTTATTCGACTGAGTAAGAATTGTCGCGAGCGTGTTTTGTCTGGGAAATCTGCTGCCGACTGAGAGCTTTAACTGAAACTGCCATTTTGGAAAGATGAAATCGATCTTCCACACACTTTCAGGCCTGAAGTTGTAAGAAGAAAATAGCACAAAAAATGGTCACTGACCGATTTTGGCACAAATTTTCATGTGGATAGATAAATCTATGCCGGAGGTCATGATATAAGTGAGAATAATCGCGAGGAAGATTATATTTGTTTATTTTTCGTTTTCCTGGTTTAACTGGTAGGGTTGAAAAACGGCCATTTTCAAACCACTGATGTGTGTACACTGAATGTATTATTCCGGTTTTAGAAATGTTCGGGAATAAAACCATATTTATACTTTTCATATTTGTCATTGTCAAAGCTCGAATATGAACGACAGTTGGGGAATTTACTGTCAAAATAGCTAGTTGACTGGAAGCCTAAAAATTGCAAGTAGTCCCATCGACGCACGAGAATTTTGTTTATCATATGACGTCACGTCTGAGAGTGTAATAACGTCGTGTAATATTTTCGATAATCCACTAGTGGATTAAATATGCAAATTAGTTAGATACGCTCCGTAACGTTACATGTACGACGTCCTTAGCGACGTCGCGTTTACTAGCGGCAGAATATTGACATTTTTGTGAAACAATCGTGAATAAAATGCATTTTAAATGTCATATGATAAATAGAATCTTGCATTCGTGCTCATGTATTATTGAATTTATTAAACTCGTTGAGGAAAAGGCATAAAATGCTCGGCAAAGCCTCGCATTTTATCCCTTTTCCTCAACTCGTTTAATAAATTCAATAATACATGAACACTCATGTAAGATCCTCTATTTCTCAATCTACCTACGCAGGCCACTCTGAGGGTAGACTCATTTTTCAGTGGGACAGCGCTTATAGAAAAGCGAACAGGAAGTCCCGAAAGTTGCCCCTCCCCCCCCGACTTTGAAAAATGGCGGGAAAATCTGCCAGGTGTTCCCATTCCCCTTAAGTGAAGACCCCTATCGACATGAGTGACATAATATTTTGGGGAGTGTTGCCTTCCCCGAGTGTGCCCATTCCACCCAAATTCCAGGCACTTATATATATCAAGTGAACTCTTAAGCATTTTTTAAAGTCAATTCTTAAAATCGCCTATCCGGTACTGTACCGCATCACCGCGCCCGCTGCTTTATTCGCTGCATAAAATAGACATCTGGACTCATCATAACAGTCTGGTTGAAAGGCTGATTTCAGATTTTCAATCTAACAGAATATTTTTTATGTAGAATATACTCTGAAAATAATGCAGTTTTCCATGTAAGAGCAATAAATCAAAGCACTGAGAGTACTGGTGGCTCGACTGTCTCTTAGTTTATACTAATTTATTTTAATTCGATTGCGATGACAGCTTCTAGCTTATCGAATCGCTCTCGAACACTCATTCTGGGTGTTTTCACGCGCGCGAGAGAGAGAGGCAGTGGCTTTTACACCACTGCTACCCATGTACACCTGGGTGGAGTGGGGCAGTGTCATTACGTGTCTTGCTCAGGGACTGTCTCTTGAGGTTGAGGTTGGGAAAATAGTCCTGAACTGATAATCGAACTGTTCATTTAACCCTTAAATTCCATTATTTTTAGCAAGCACAGCAGCCCTGATCAGACAGGTATGTGGCGTCTGATTAGGTAAACACTGTTTGCCAATGCCCAAGTGCACGAACACAGTCCAGAATTTACTTTTTACACACCCTAAGGCGACTATCGACGCTATAAACGTTTTTTTCGTTCAGGTTCGGCGGCTGTCAGATGGTCAGTGATAGTCACGCGGACAATAGCAAGCTTTATAACGAAGACTATGGGTACTTGTTAAAACGCTTCATTTAATATAAGAAAAGTATTCAGTACAATTTTTTTTCTGAAAAAACATTATGGTAGCATTTTCCGTCGACGTTTTCCAACTTATTTAATTGTCACTTGATAATGTATAGGTAATTATTTCCTTTCTGTATTTATAGGTTATTGACTTTATATTAGGTTATTGACTTTATATTGTGAAATATACGGCACGAGTTCATATGGCGAAGGACGCACGAGCTTGCGAGTGCGTCTCCGTCATATGAACGAGTGCCGAATATTTCACAATATAAAGTCAAAAACCTTTTTATTATATACCCAAAACTTGAACTGTCTGTTAGATTTCAGCATTGTCTGATATAGAAATCTGAATTAAGAAATAATCTCCACGTACCGTGTGTTATCGTGATTAACACGCGGTGTTGGAGGGCAGATTGCAAAATATTAATTCACGACGGCGAAGCCCGACAACACCGTGTGTTAATCACGATAACACACCGGGTGCGTGGAAATTATTTCGATTCTAACATGATGCTAAACTGAAATACAGTAGTAACAAAGCGTTATCTTGGGGACTATTTTGCAGCGGATGTCGACAGAAGGAAATGTTTACATGCAACGTCACGATGACGCCAAATTGCACGCACCACGTTGACGACGTGAATTATCGCATATTTGCAAACGCTGACGTTTCCACTGGGTTCAATGGGAAAAACGTTAACGTCATGTTAGAATGTAAAATCAGTTTTTTTTTGTTTAAGTGGTTTGAAACGGAAAACAATGAAGGTCGTTGAGTGTCTCCCTACACGTTTAAAAACCACGCCAAACGGCGCCAAAGTGAAGACGACGTAAACGTTGGTGGATGTGACATCATTAAAAACATTGACGTTTCCCAAAGCAGGACGCCATTTTTTACCGAAGAGTCGGTTATATTTCTTTCAAAATACTCCTTATTTCTTAGAAGAAAGTATTGAAAATCTAAACAGATTGCAGGTAGGTCATATTTGACAGCATAAAATGCGCTCTATGCACTTTGTCAGAACCTTTGTTTTGTTTTAAGTCTTTTCAGTCGATACGCACAACAAGATGGCGGCCGATGTTTCGTCTTGAAATGCATAGATTTGAAAGTGGTACTACAGTGAACGAGACTGCTTATCTACGGGCAATATGAACTTGACTACGGAGAATAAGGAAAATTATTATATACCCAGAAAATGTCCCGTTAACTTTGTACAGAAGTTACCGGTCAATATTTTTCCATATTGCCCGTAGTCAAGTTCATATTGCCCGTAGATAAGCAGTCTCGTTCACAATAGAACTACTTTCAAATCTATGCATTTCAAGACGAAACATCGGCCGCCATCTTTTCGTGCGTATCGACTGAAAAGACTTTAAACAAAACAAATATAGGTTCTGACAAAGAGCATAGAGCGCATTTTATGCTGTCAAATATGACATACCTGCAATTTGTTTAGATTTTCAATACTTTCTTCAAAGAAATCAGGAGTATTTTGAAAGAAATATAACCGACGCTTCGGTAAAAAAATGGCGTCCGGCTTTGGGTAACGTCAATGTTTTTAATGACGTCACATCCACCAACGTTAACGTCGTCTTCACTTTGGCGCCGTTGGGTGTGGTTTTTCAACGTGTAGGGACACACTGAACGACCTTCATTCTTTTCTATTTCAAACAACTTAAAAATATAATCTGATTTTATGTTCAGATTTCTATTCCAGGCAATCCTGAATTTTGGTAAACAGTTCAAGTTTTGGGTATATAATAAAAAGGTTATTGACTTTATATTGTGAAATATTCGGCACGAGTTCATATGGCGAAGACGCACTCGCAAGCTCGTGCGTCCTTCGCCATATGAACTCGTGCCGAATATTTCACAATATAAAGTCAATAACCTATAAATATTGACCGGTAACTTCTGTACAAGTTAACGAGACATTTTCTGGGTATATAATAAACACGTATATTCAACCAGCACAACAGATTCATCTTTCTGTATTCCATTGATAATGCTTAACCTCATATGTAAAACAGTCTGCGCTGGAAAAGTTAATACATGTAAGCATTTTATCCAGCAGCAAACAGTGTAGATCTACCGATGGCTTCTGATCAGAACCTGCAATGTTTGCCATAGTTTCAACTCTCTCTCTTCTCCTCGCTCAGTCCCACCACTGTATCTCAGCTCCTGAATAACAGTGATCAGAAACAGGGTCTTTAAAAAAGTTCATTCTACCTGTTGATGCAGGCCCGCACACAGGGTAGGGAGGGGTGCAAACGCACCCACCCTACACTTTGTTTGGTAAATTCTCAAACTCAGGCAGTTTTTCACCATCTGCATAATACCTGAAATTCGCACCCCTCCTTCCTTTTCAAGAATCTGCGTACGGCCTGAATCATGTTCACAAATTGCTGTATACATATGCCAAAACCTGTTTTAATGTTCTTCAGCGAAGATCATTTTATATATATAAATAGTCATGACAATTTAATGTTATTTTTTAGATACGCGTGATCTGTCTTTTATGCGTTTAACCAACGATTTAAGCCCCAACATTTAACCGTTTTTAATTAGCAACTTAAAGTATATATTGTACAGCATTGTTGACATACTTTCGGTGAGGAGTCCTTTCTGTTACCTCGGTGGTAGAAACACTGTGTCTGTAATACCGCTGAGGTGATAGATTGTGCTTCTTTATCAACTTCACTTCCATCTCTTCTTATCACTTCTGTAGATCGACCCTGTAGATCGACCGCACGATAGATTTGTCGGCGGGCACAGTTGCCGGGGCGCAATGCATGCTGTTTGGACATTGGCTCCGCCACATGTCTTCTGTCCTGGGCTGTGTCATCTAGTTGCCGGTGTATGTGTCGTGTGGCCGATATATGGGTATTCATCCTAGTATCTACTTATAATTTCTGATATTTAATGCATTTTGTTTTAATTGATATACAATGTATAGTTGTGTATTGGTTAAATATACTGTGATAGTCTCTTATATTCTATACTAGAATGGCATGGTTAATTTTAGATAGTTTATATGTTAAAATGTATATATGTACATGGTTGTTAACCTTGATGAGACCCTAATAAACTAATAACTAACTATGGGGAACATTGCCGACCCTGATCAGAAGGAATGTACTGTCTATCCGATGTGGGTCTACGCTGTATGTCTAATAACTCTACTACCTTTAAAAGTCTGGGCTGCTCTTTTTGCTCTTAAACAAATTTAAGTTCTTAGCAGAAGTGTAAAAATATGTACACTCGACTCTATATAACAGTTTTATGAATAGAATGTTCCGAAAGTCGTCACGTGATAGGGTGGCCTAGATTAAGATATTGTTATTGTTTTCCTTTCATTACGTGAGCAACCTGGCATTCTTAAACTTTTTCATTTAACCCTTAACTGCCACTATTTAAGCAAACAGTGTAGTCCCTGAGCAACCGGCTGGACAGACTCAACATTCGGCGGCATCTGATCTAGGTATTCGGCACATGATTCCTGTCCAGACTCTTTAAATAGCTCTAGCCTGCATGAAACATTGATAGAAATAGCGAAACTTTTTCTATTAATAACCGAAATATTGGTTTTTCCAAATCAGTGATGGCCACATGGACAGCAGCATGATTTCGGATTTTGTCCTTTAGTAAATTGGGGTCAATAATTATTGTTTACACAATCGACCCAAACATTGCAAGTATCATTATTGCACGGGCTTCTTGACATTATGCTAACACTCACGCGGCATACCGCATCTCCAAAATGGTTACTTTTCTGATGAAAATCGTTGATATTTTTTGTGTTTATAACCAAACATAGATTGTCGGTACTCGTTAGAACCGCCTCAATGAGGCGGTTCTTAACGAAAACCCACAACCTATGTTTTTGAGCAGAAATAAGAAAACTAACGTTTACCCACGTAAACCCAAGTTTTCTCCATATGAAGTGGGGTCTTCATTTCAAGGATTTGTTTACGAGCTTCTTGAAGTGATGCAGTCTGTGTCAGTTTAACTGCTGTAAATAAAACAATTCTAAGAATGGTCAATAGTCAAAATCATCAAATGTTCCATAAAAATAATTATTTGGAAGCAAGAGCTCATGTACAGCACATAACTGAAAACGTCGAGTGTGCAAGTATGGTTCCCTGGTGCAGAGGAGGTGAGGTTGACAATGGCGTTCTTGATATATTTTCTTATTTCTGTCACAAATATGGACTTGAGACATTCAATGATGAAGTTCTATCGAATAACCACAATCTATGTTTAAAACATAGGCATGGAAAACAATGTATACCTTGTTAAAATAACTCCATTTTCTCTTTGATGGTGACGTGACGTGACACGGACATGTTAACGCAGTGGGGAATCACTGCATCCACAACAGCGGTCAAACTAAATATTACTTGACATTTACTTTCTCACAATTTTGCTCATTTGGCATAGTTACGGATGGTTCAGTCTGACACTTGACGTAGAAAAGATTATGTATCTGAGCTTAGCCGGAATGTCTGACCCTACCACACTCAGCTTTAATAAATATCACCGCGCACGCTCTTATTTGTTGCCAACACTGTTAAAAACAACCACATTGTTTTGTATTTCTATTGAAACTATTAAGAACTAGTTGGAAGCTTTTAAACGATACAGATAGCATTTTCTTCGAAATTAATTGCAAATCATTAGTTGGCAGAACTACAGGTGCGGTTCAGTTTTTGTAATACAGATTTTTCCTTTGTAGGAAAGGGTATAGTTTAAAATTTCTCAATCAGGTTGCGAGTATTTTGTGAAATTGAAATGTGATAGTTCTGACGTTTTACGAAAACATATTCGTGTGAGAAAGAGACATTTTTTTAATACCTTTAAAATGGTTAATTTTTGTTTCTGATGAAAATTTGCAATAACAATTAGGTTGTGAGAGCTCGTTAGAACCTAATGGAAACCCGAAACTTATGTCTTGAATCATTATTTTTCTTATTTCTGCTCCAAGACTTAGGTTTTAGGTACTTGTTAGAACCGCCTCAATGAGGCGGTTCTAACTAGCACCTACAACCTATTTTTAAGAGTAAATAAGACTAATATCACAAATTTTCATCAGGAATTTAACCATTTTGGAGATCTAAAAGACTGAATTATGTTACACGGACTTAGCTTTATAACATCACGTGAACAAGTGCGTGAAATAAAGACCCCCCTAAACCCCATTTTATATAGAGAAAACTGGGGTTTATGGGGGTATTCATTATTTTTTTATTTCTGCTCCAAGACATAGGTTGTGGGTACTTGTTAGAACCGCATTAATGAGGCGATTCTAACGAGCACACACAACCTATGTTTTGAGCATTTTAAGGGACAAATATCAAGGATTTTCATCCGAAAATTAGCTATTTTGGAGATGTGAAAAAAATGTATCCTTAGGCTAACCCCAGTTTTCTCATCATCACGATAACAAAGCCGTACGGAATAAAACTGGGGTTCAAGGGGGAATATATTATTCTCATTTCTGCACAAAATATAGATTTTGGGTACTCGTCAGACCGCCTCACCGAGTCGGCTCTTACGAGTACCCACAACCTATGTTTCGTGCAGAAATGTTAAAACCATCAATGTTTCTGACGGAAAATGTTCAGTTTGTGTGGTAGAAAATTCAATAGATTTTTATAGTCGCATTTTCGAAATGAAGTACCCACACTCTCTGTTTAGAACAAATAAAATAATAAATAAATAAACAAATAAATAAAAGTCCATTAAGTTTAGCGCCAAATGGCAACAGTTTAGACCCAGTTCAGACGCAAAGGAACTAGGCGTCTTATCAGAGCCAACAGTGTTTCCGAAAGCTTCAGACATTTTAAAAATGCATTTTGAAGAAAACACAACCTCACACTCTTAAATTTTGAAATGGTCTTGTGCTTTTTAAGATTCCATTTGGGGCCAATTTGCAAAAGGTGCAGACCCAAATCAAACGCAACGTAACTAGGGCATCTGATCAGGGCCTACATTGTTTCCAAAAGAATTAGACACTTTCAAAATAAATTTTGAAGAAAACAAAACCTCGCACTCTTTAATTATGAAATTGTCGTGCGCTATTCAAGGTGGAAGATCCTTTATCATATGACGTCGTTGATAAGCAGAGGATAACGTCGTGTAATAAAAATCGTATGTCCACACGTGTAATAACACTTTGGCGGGTTTAAGTAACGTCATGACAACGTCCATGTCAACCATGCATTTTTGCGGAAAATTTTTCAAATTTAAGGGCGAAAAAAAATCGAATTTAAAGTTGTCATATGATAAACAGAATCTTACACTCGTGGTCATTTCAAATGAAATTTATGAAACTCGCCCAAGGCTCGTTTCATAAATTTCATATGAAATGACCACTCATGTAAGATCCTCTATATTTGACACCAAATGGAAAATAGTGCAGATACTGATCAGACCTAGCAGAAGTAGGCGTCCGATCAGGACTTACGTTGTTTGCAATTTTGAAATGGACTTGTTCTGTTTACAAGGTGGAAGATTCTTTTTTGGCGCAAAAGTGTATAAAACAGACCCAAATCAGGCGCAGCAGAAGCAGGCGTCTGATCAGGGCCTAGATTATATACAAAAAGTTAACTAAATTTCGAAGAAAACACAAACTGATTCTCCTTAATTTTGAAATGAACTAATGTTATTTATAAGGTGGAAGATTCCATTTGGTAAAAATTAAAATGGGTTAATTAAACAAAAATTAAAGAAAGTTACAAATATAAATAACAAAAAATGGGCCGCTTCTGTGAGTGACTGAACATGAATTATTGCGGAAATTTGGAAGAAAAGACAACCTCACACTCGTAAATTTTGAAATGGTCTTGTGCCATGTACAAGGTGGACGATGCCATTTGGCGCAAATTAACAAAAAGTGCAGATCAAGATCATACGCAACTGAACTAGGCGCCTGATCAGGGCCTACATTGTTTCCAAAAGGTTCAGACACATTTCCGCCCCCCGCCCATAGGGGTTTGATGATTATATGGGCTGCATGATGCTTCCACGCTGAGCTGAATCCGGCCCGCACACTAGTATTGGTAACTGCTTCGAGGATCTAAGTAGAAGTAAAACAAAGATCAGGAATCGATACAATTAACTTACTCCACACATCAAAGACACCAAAGGGAAAGAAGCACAAACATTAAGCGACCAGACCATAAGAGAAACCTAAACAAAAGAAGGCCATAAGGACAGTTACTTTCCCACAAAATGGCCATATGGCCATCCAAAATAAAAAGGCACAAGTGATTCACACAGTAAGTAACAAACAACAACATAAATAAATCGCCACAGAAGAACCGCCTTGGAACGGTCAGTGGAAAGATTTCTACTGGGGGGCTTAAATCGATTTTACGTGGCCACAATCCTCGCCCTTACTTCCGTCGCGATTTAGACAAATAATTTGTTCAATCCGCATGAAGGCCTCCTAACTCATCAGTGCAACATCTCCGTGAACACAAATAATAAGCCTGTCCAGGAACCGCGGTGCGAGGCGGACCGTCCATGCTAATAAACCCTGTTGGTTTCATTGGGCGACAGGGCGTTTCATCTCAATGTCGGGTAAAAGTTCCACAAAATTGGAAGCAACGTCTCCAAAATGACATTTACAGTGTTGACGAATCAAATCAAACAAACAAATCAGACAAATTTCAAAATAAATTTTGAAGAAGGTGGAAGATCCCATTTTGCGCAAAAGACCTAGCAAAAGTAGGCGTTTCATCTGGACTACTTTGTTTGCAAATATTTCAGGCATTTTCCAAATTTTACATTTTGAAGAAAACACAACCTCATACTCTTCAATTTTGAAATGGACGTGTTCTATTAACAAGGCGGAAGATTTCATAAACAGTGCAGACCCAGATCATTTGCAGCAGAAGTAGGCGTCTAATCAGGGCCTACAATATATGCAAAGGCTTCAGGCATTTTTAAATATATTTCGAAGAAACACATTCTCCTCAATTTAAAATGGACTAATGTTATATATAAGGTGGAAGATTCCATTTGGTAAACGATTTGGTAAATTATACAAAAAAAAAAAAAAAATGAAAATTACAAAAATAATTTAAAAAATGGGCCGCTTCTGTGAGTTAATTTCGGGTATCTAAAAAAAAAGTGGCGATAATTAGGGGTTGTTTTAAACAGCTCATCTTTATAACCCAAAGTTGCACCTGTATGTCATAAATCCTTTGGTCAATAAACATCCTGTATTTTGACAGTCAACTTCAATAACTATACAGTACCTATAGTTTACCCTTTACTCCCAGGCAAATGTAAATGGATAATTGACTAGTCCTCATTTCGGAAACAATCAGGTATGGTGTGTTCAAACGGAAAAAAAATTAAAACAAGGGCAATTTGAATAAATAAAAAAAAGAAATTAAAAGAACGATAGGTACAAAATAGTTACGCAGTATTGATTTGTTTCTTTTGAAACGCGAAGCAGTCTGTGTATGTGCACTATTTGCATTTTCGACACTCAGGTAACTGTTGGTTTTCTTTTGCTCCAGCATTTCAGTGGTTTCTTGCTGTCGAGTCCTCACCGTTGTCTCACCTCTGTTGGTCTTTGATTTTTTTGTGTTCACGGAGATGTTGCACTGATGAGTTAGAGGGCCTTCATGCGGACTGAACAAATTATTTGTCTAAATCGCGACGGAAGTAAGGGCGAGGATTGTGGCTACGTAAAATCGATTTAAAGGCATTTATTCTGTAACAGTAAAACACACGGTGTGTTCATAATTGTTTTATTGCCCCCTGTGATATACTGACTATAGCAGATCAAAGGCGGCCCTTAATAGGGTGATTAGGAACTCTTGTTGAATCCCCTGACTGAGGCACTTAAGAGGAAAATCAATAATGTACACCAGTCAACAGTAAGTAATTTATTGATTTTCCCCAAGGAGGCCCCTTACCTGTTGAAGACAGAGGACTTCTTTTCAGTCAGCTCTGAAGGCTACATAATATTATGTAATGAAATGATAGTCCTCAATAATCAAGAATAAATGCCTTTAAACCCCCCAGTGGAAATCTTTCCACTAATCGTTCCAAGGCGGTTCTTCTGTGGCGGTTTATTTATGGTGTTGTTTGTTACTTACTGTGTGTATCACTTGTGTCTTTATATTTTGGATGGCCATATGGCCATTTTGTGGGAAAGTAACTGTCCTTATGGCCTTCCTTTGTTTATGTTTCCATTATGGTCTGGTCGCTTAATGTTTGTGTTTCTTTCCCTTTGGTGTCTTTGATGGGTGGAGTAAATTAATTGTATCGATTCCTGATCTTTGTTTTACTTCTACTTTGACTGGCTGATCAACAATCGCGATTTATGTACAATATCACGTTATTCATAAAAGCAATTGATTGGCTTAAATGTCATTCGCAATGAAACGCGCGTATCGCGAGTGCGAATCGTACGCGATACAAATGCGAAACAAATGCGTGTGCGCTGTAAAGTTTATCGCATGCGGGAGTGTACATATAAATTGTATGTACAATATCTAATAATTTTAGACGCTATATGCCCTACTAGGGTTGAGCGCCAGAGTGTTGTGAAAGTATTCAACATCTCGGCTGAAAATAAAAATTAAATAAACAATGCATATTATAACACCAGTTATAATACCAACACCAACAGCAGTTTAGCGAAATATCCCACGGTGAATTTACTATGTTTAACAGGCTCCAGACCCATTAAATCTATGTCTTGTACTATCTTTAACCGTTTTGGGTGTTTTAAATTAGCCATGCAACGCATTGTATTAATGGCATTTGAACGAGTCACTTATTCAATATAAGACAAAAAAGCACGAAATATTTTATCGATTTGTTGGCATTAAAAACTATTTCGACTCCTCTTCGAGTCAACATCAGGTGGTAATTGCAGATTTCATGAAGAGAAAACTAAAGTTAAGGTATAATTTTTCATATTTTTCAGTATGCTATTCTGCTGTAACATGTAATAAAGAACTCTTCAATATGTATCCCCACGATAGTTTTTATTTTATTTATTTTTTTTTGTATTTTTATGTTTTGTTTGTTGTTGTTTTTTGTGGGTTTTTCTTTATTATTATTTTTTTTTTCATTTTATTCGATTTTTTTTTCGTTTTTTTTTTTTTATACTTTTTGTGTAGCTTTCATGTTTAAATACTGTAATTGTTTTTTGTTGTTACACCAAAATTAGAGCTGAAAGAATAGAAGTGGAGGCAATGATCAGGAATCGATACATTTAACCCACAGCTCCCATCAGAGACACCAAGGGAAAGAAATACAAACATGAAACAACTAGACTCAAATGGAAACATCACTAGCGGGAAGCCAAAACGAGAGTCACTTTCCCACACAATGGCCAATTGGATTTCCAAAACAAAATAATATAAGCGATACACACACTCAAAGACAAGCCATAAAAAAAAAAAAAAAAAAAAAAAAAAAAAACACGACAGAAGAACCGCCTTGGAACGGTCAGCGAAACGAATTCGACTGGGTTGGGGGTTGGGGTGGTCTTAAATCGATTTTACGTGGCCACAATCCTCGCCCTTACTTCCGTCGCGATTTAGACAAATAATGTGTTCAATCCGCAGGAAGGCCTCCTAATTCATCAGTGCAACATCTCCGTGAACACACACACACACACAAAAAGCAATCAACCACAGAGATGAAACAACGGTGAGGACTCGACAGCAAGAAACCACTGAAACACTGGAGCAAAAGAAAACCAACAGTAAGACTACGAAAACCAACAGTAAGTTCACTTCAAAGACAGTATATGCTTTAACCTAAAACAGAACAGTCAATTGTGATATAAACATCCAGAAAAAAAGAGGAAACATTCTCATCCACAACTATATTGAAAGTTATTTAACAAAGTCAAACTAAATTCAAAAACATGGATTGATATAAAATTTGTTATACTACAATGTACCAGACTGTCCACTTCAGTTCACTTTGAAATCAGCCAACAATTTAGTTTTACTTGACTATACGCTATACAACAACTGCACGATTTTTGCGCCAAATAATCATGTACTGTAACACAAAAGGTCCATTCAATAATATTTCTATCCTAGCTATAGGCTTTTCGTCATCTTTACAATACACAAGAATCTGTTTTAGAGATACCAATATATTATAGATCTATTTGCAGTCCTGGTTCGTAAAACAATGACTGTGAGTAAGTGAAACTATTAAATGAGTTATTTTGAAAATAAAAGTTTTGTGTTAGAACTTCATTTGGAAAGGGATATTGATTGCATCGGTATTTTGATAGAAAGACATCTATTCCAATATCAACTAAGCTACGTGGAAACCGGATTACAGAAAGTAGAAGTAAAACAAAGATCAGGAATCGATACAATTAACTTACTCCACCCATCCAAGACACCAAAGGGAAAGAAACACAAACATTAAGCGACCAGACCATAATGGAAACCTAAACAAAGGAAGGCCATAAGGACAGTTACTTTCCCACAAAATGGCCATATGGCCATCCAAAATTTAAGGACACAAGTGATAAACATAGTAAGTAACAAACAACAACATAAATAAACCGCCACAGAAGAACCGCCTTGGAACGGTCAGTGGAAAGATTTCCACTGGGGGGCTTAAATCGATTTTACGCGGCCACAATCCTCGCCCTTACTTCCGTCGCGATTTAGACAAATAATTTGTTCAGTCCGCATGAAGGCCTCCTAACTCATCAGTGCAACATCTCCGTGAACACAAAAAATCAAAGAACCACAGAGGTGAGACAACGGTGAGGACTCGACAGCAAGAAACCACTGAAATGCTGGAGCAAAAGAAAACCAACAGTTAGACTCCGATGGGGCCGACCAGAGACAGAGCATTGGGCACCAACCAACATTACCAAGAATCCATACAGAAATTTGACATACCATAGTATTGTTATATATGAATACATACCTGAAACTAGTTGCCATGAAGTTTTAATGACAAAAAATTGAGTGAGTAAGTAGGTGAAGGAGTGAGTGAGTGAGTAATAAGTAAGTTCCGTAATCTTAATTCAATAATATAACGCGTTCTTATTTAGAGAGGGTTGCTTGTTTAGTTAGACCAATCTTCCACGAGACCCACCATTAATCATACAATATCGACAACTATCAACAAACAAAATATGGATATAAACAAATGAAACGTATGCATTAGAAAAATGACAGTGGAAACTTATTTATAAATAATAACAAAATAGCAATGGTCCTAAAATAGATCCCTGCGGGACTCTACATTTTATAATACCTCTTTCTCACGTTTTATTGTTTACAGAATTTATATTTAAATTACTCATTTGATAAAAACCTACACTGCATAAACTTTTCCATGTCAGTGGTTCTCATTACCAATCTGAATCCGGCTCTTTTCAAGCGAATTAAGTTTTTAGCCAGTCATGTCAAATTCGATGCCGCTTAAAGTCTCTATATTGCATGGGAATTAAAAACTGCTTTATGACGTTGACGAACGGACATGTCACTGTATACGTTCGCAATTATAGCACGGCCATTTGAAAGTTTAACGAATTGTTCGCAAAAATAGGTTAACATGCCCTATCCAAATAGCAGCCATATTGGAAAACAAATCTCACCGCTTTTGGCGATAATGTGTTCTAAGAACAGTTATCAATTGTGTATGGGGAAATGATCTTGTTTAATCATCTCATTTACAAAAGTGTCTAAAGAAAACTTTATTTTTTTCTTGTTACGTAGAGCACACAATTTTGATTGTGTCAGGCTAAAACATATGTCATCAAAATTATAAGGAAATACGATTAATCAATAGAAGGCACATATTACCACCCCAAAACGCTGTTTTTGTTCCAATATATTATCAGGTTTTTTGAGACTCATACAAGAATATTGCATTAACGGGCTACCATACTTTATTATCTGTGGCGACGTTCTGCAATTCAGAGAAGTTGTCCATACAGTGGTTTCACATGCGGCATAGATTTAACTTCAAATGTAAAGTAGAAGTAAAACAAAGATCAGGAATCAATACAATTAACTTACTCCACCCATCAAAGACACCAAAGGGAAAGAAACACAAACATTAAGCGACCAGACCATAATGGAAACCTAAACAAAGGAAGGCCATAAGGACAGTTACTTTCCCACAAAATGGCCATATGGCCATCAAAAATAGAAAGACTCAAGTGATACACACAGTAAGTAACAAACAACAACATAAATAAATCGCCACAGAAGAACCGCCTTGGAACGGTCAGTGGAAAGATTTCCACTGGGGGCTTAAATCGATTTTACGTGGCCACAATCCTCGCCCTTACTTCCGCCGCGATTTAGACAAATAATTTGTTCAGTCCGCATGTGCAACATCTCCGTGAACACAAATAATCAAAGAACCACAGAGGCCATAAGGACAGTTACTTTCCCACAAAATGGCCATATGGCCATCCAAAATAAAAAGACACAAGTGATACACACAGTAAGTAACAAACAACAACATAAATAAATCGCCACAGAAGAACCGCCTTGGAACGGTCAGTGGAAAGATTTCCACTTGGGGGGGGGGGGGCTTAAATCGATTTTACGTGGCCACAATCATCGCCCTTACTTCCGTCGCGATTTAGACTTTCCAGGTAACCATTTTCGAAAAAAAAATTCTCTGGGCCCCTGCCTAGTAGAGATTTATTTCCAAAGTTAAAATTATAGCCTTTGATCTTAGTTTCTGTGCCTTTTCGTTTGGAGTTTAACGACCTAGTCAACATAATTTAATTTATGTCTAGCCGGTCAGTTTACCGGACAACACTTTTCCTGGGCGCGGTTAACAAGCACCGTGCGCAACTGACAAATGCCTTTATTGAATCAAAGGAAGGGAGTGAAGGACGGTAGAAATTATTCCACGACAGAGTATTGCCGATCCGGCGGGAATTAAACCCGCGATCCATCCGAATGAGTCACCGAGTCTGATTGTTCCTGTGCCTACGAAAAGTGTACAGTAAAATAAAATTAAATGAAAGCATGATGGTTGTGTTGATTCCATATCGTATTTTTTTTCTTCTTGCAATAGGACATTTCCCGTTCAGCGGAATCCAAGTTCTGTCTACACGGGATAACAAGTCCGGGTAATGAACATCACAGTGTTTAGAAAAAGTCGGGTTTAGAGGGATTAACTTTATTTTCTTTATTTTTCCCCAAAAGCATAGATGGTTGGTACTCGTTAGAACTGCCTCCTTGAGGCGGTTCCAACGAGCACCCACAATCTATGTTTGGACTAGAAATAAATAAAATATCAAAACAACTACTTCAACAGGTACGAAAGATGATATTTTAGCACAAGGATGTGTTGTCGTAATAACAGTATGCCTTAATGGTGTTAGAAGTCCTTAGTGAACTGCAAAACATCATCAGCTTAACAAGCGTTGTAACTGGAAAATGCAATGTTTAATTAAACGCAGGTTTCTGTTCGTACAAAAGTGCGAATTTGATGTCTCGAATGATCAAAGTTTCAACGGTACAATCAATAAAGACAATTATATAACCTTTCACCAGCTGGGTCCTGAAAGTTGAAATATTTATCCATATATGACAATGGTATCTTTCCAATTACCGGTATAGGGGTGCCAAGTCGGTGCTTTTGCTGTGGTTCCTTCATATTTTGTGTTGATTATTCAGATTCTTTCCCTAATCATATACAGTAGAACTTCGATGGCTCGAACACCGATGGCTCGTTTACCATGGCTGAGTCGAATCAGTTCTTGAGTCCCTAGGGAATTTCTGTACGTAAGACATAGGGGGAGTAAAAATTAGGAAATTTTCGTCTTTTATCTTGCAAATGTATGCTGTGTGTACGCATACATTTTGCATTATACAACACAGAAAAAGATGTCCTAAAGTATGTCGTTGTGCCTCCTGGCATTAGCCCTCAGTGGCTCGAACTACCCCTGTCTCGAACAGATTTTCATGGTCCCAAAGGTGTTCGAGCCTTTGAAGCTCGACTGTATGTTGTTACGTTGATTATTCTGATTCTTCATTTTTTTTTTTTTTTTTTCATTTTTAGTTACGTTTGTCCTTCCTGTTTAATGTTTCACATGTTGAAGATCCTGATTCTTTCCTGCTCCTTTATAGTTAGGTTTGTATATTCTGAGTCACCATCTGTTTGGGAAAGAGCTGCGGACTCGGTTTACCTGTTGTCCGTTTTGTTTACGGCCGTCACTACATATTGCACGACCCGCAGAAAAAGCGACCGACTGAAGTCGGTTGATTTCTAAGAGTGCCCTAAAATCACCGTGTCATTCGGTCATTCTGTCAGTCTGTCTGTCCGTCCGTAACCCGTTTGTGAAAATTGGTGATGGTGACTTAACCGCTCGGAATATTTAAACAATTTTTGGCATACTGATAGATATCAATGAGATCTAACCAATGAACTTGCGAAATATTACATTCCATTTAGTATAGCCTCGCCGAGGCGAAAAAAGTGAAAATTTTCGAACTGCTTCTCCTCGGAAACCGTTGGCCCGATTGAAGTCAAATTTCATATGGAGCCTCTATGGGACTGGGGAAACCAAAATTTGCTCATGGGGTCCAGGTCACATGACCAAAATGGCCGCCAAGCCATATATGGTCTGTCTGTCTGTCCGTCCGTAACCCGTTTGTGAAAATTGGTGATAGTGACTTAACCGCTTGGAATATTTAAACAATTTTTAGCATACTGATAGATATCAATGAGATCTAACCAATGAACTTGCGAAATATTACATTCCATTTAGTATAGCCTCGCCGAGGCGAAAATGTGAAAATTTTCGAACTGCTTTTCCTCGGAAAACCGTTGGGCCGTTTGAAGTCAAATTTCATAGGGTGCCTCTATGGGACTAGAGAAACCAAAATTTGCTCATGCGGTCCAGGTCACATGACCAAAATGGCCGCCAAGCCATATATGGTAAAAACCCTTCAGAAATAGTCTTCTCCAGAACCACTGGGCAGATTTCCACGAAACTTGATAACTAGCATCTGGGACGTAGGCCCATCATAAATTGCTAAAATGGTGACCCTGGGTTGACCTTGACCTTCTATGTGCCTAGGTCAAACTTTGACACATATGCTTTTGATTTGGAAAAGTGAGAATGCATTTTATCCTGCAAACATCAGTATACAGTACTAAAGTATAAGATATATTTTTGCTCCTTACGATAAGGTGCATTTATTGGGGGAACCGTTTTAGGTCCAGGTCACATGACCAAAATGGCCGCCATACCCATATATGGTAACACTCATAAAGCTTAAAGCATACGGCGGGTCGTGCACTTCAGCTGAAGCACTGGTTTCGACTTCTTTCCCTAGTGAAATTGTGGGAAGAATTTGGGATCTGATCATTTTCTCTTTTTAATTGTTTTGTTTCTGGTAAATTTTACAAAAATGCATGCACCATAAGCTAACAAGGTAGTCTCAGATCAGACGCCGCATTCTGCGGCGTCTGATCTGGGTCTACACTGTTTGCCAATGTCCCACAAATGGGGACGCCAGGCATATAAGGGTTAAGAGTTGTAAAATTGGCCCCAGAAATTTAAGATATATTCGCACAGCAATGCCAGGACTAGACTGGCCTGCAGGTAATACTCTGTACGGGAAAGGGTTGCTTTGGATATGTACATCTGCAGGTAGTCTTCCCAGCATACATATTCCCATGTGTTGTTAGTAGCGTCTTTGTCTTCTACAACCTTAGACACGTCCAAATTATGCAATTTTCTAAATGTTTCTGTAATTTCTGAAGAATTTAGCCGCACAGCCGTACAACTCATTACCTCATTCATTATGTATTGGAGTCTACACCATGGCTTTTCATTCATATAAAAAGATTTGGAGAACTTTGGCCAAGATTTTAATCTTAAAAGTCTTATATAAAGGGTGAAATTGAGATCCTCAGTAATGTTTATTTTAAGTTTCTTTCCTAGCACCTCTGTACCACGTTCTAAAATCATATCCAGCTGGCAGTCGGGGCTTGTATAGAAAACATAAGACAGTACGTATCTTTCTGATGAATCTACCATCCGTAATCGGATATAACATCGTGGACAATTTACTTTGCGGGCACTAAACAATTCCAGAAAACTGGCGTTGATAACATATACAGTTTCCGGTCTTTTCTGAATAATGGACCCCAGACTTACGTTAGGCGTATTAAGAACTTGCAGATCGTAATGTATTCCGATCTTTAGATCCTGTGTCTGCAAATAGGTCTTTTGACAGGTTCCCTTATAAGGCATGCGACCGAAGGGACATGCAAGCCTGAGACAGCGACGCTGAAAGGAAACATATACATTTACATCATTAAATCTAAATCAGATATATATGGAACCCTGGAAGGGACATGGCTTTTTAATATGTAGTGCGAACAAGATAATAAGTTGTGCGAACAAGATATTATCTTGTGCGAACAAGATAATATGTTGTGCGCGCTTGTGCGGACAACAAAATTTATCTTGTGCGGACAACATATTATCTTGTTCGCACAAGATAACATCTTGTTCGCACAACTTAATATATTGTGCGCACAAGATACTACCTTGTTCGCAAAACATATTATTTTGTTTGCACAATATAGATCTTGGTACGTTGTGCGTTCAAGATATTATCTTGTGCGGACAATAACTTATGCGGACAATAACTTGTGCGGACAAGATAATATCTTGTTCGCATAACTTAATATCTAATGCGCACAAGATAATATCTTGTGTGAACAAGATAATATCTTGTGATAATATCTTGTCCGCACTAGATATTATCTTTTGCGCACAACTTATAGAAACAAATTTATGTCCCTTCCCGGTTCCGCAGATACATCATACATCATAATTTTTATTAAATCATACAACCATTATCAAAATGTTAATCCGAAGTAATACAAAATGAGTGGTAATATTTTTTTCGAATTCGCTGGAGAACAGTTATACAGTAAAATTCCATTATTAAGACTACGTTTTGGCCCCGCCCATCGCGGCCTGGAGAAATAGTCTGGGCTGCATGATGCTTCCACGCCGAGCTGAAACCGACCGGACATGAGTAATGGTAAACCGCCTTGAAAGTATTAGCTTGCCCAGGCAAAGTGGTGCGAATCGGACGGTCCCTGTACGAGGACAGTTCAAATATGAATGCAACTAAGCACATAAAAATGATTCCGTGATAGATTTCGATGAAAAATTTATTTTGTCCCCTCAAAGTATTCCCCTTTAACAGATATACAAACTTTCAGTCTTCTGATCCCAATCATTGAATGCAGTTTGGTAGTCTTTTCGAGGTATACTATGAAGGCACTGGAATATTGCAGAACCGAGGTGTTTGCGCTGTACAAATTTTCGACCAGAAATGTATTTTTCAGCCGCGGGAACAAAAAACAGTAACACGGGACAAGGTCAGGGGAATACGGGGGGTGAGGGAGTTCAACAACCTTTTCCTGCTTCAGATAGCCTTGCACAATGAACGCCTTGTGCGATGACGCATTGACATGTAGCAATCTGACGGCATTGGCCAAACCAGTGGCGGGTCTTCGTTCTTTGAAATATTTCTTCAATTTTCGAAGAACTTTATTCTTGCAAAACTTCGCATTTACAGATTTGCCTTTAGGCACAGCAAGCTGAATAGCAGGGCTCTGATTTGAAAAGAATATGGCATACACTACCTTCGTGACGCTCATGGTCCGCTTTGCATAGCATGGTCTTTTGCAATACTTTGTTGCCCGTATTTTTTTCTGAATCTTTCGTTTTGGCTTAAAAAAGTGAACCCATGTCTCGTCACCTGTGACGACATTAGCGAAAGACCGTGCATTGTAATTTGGAAACTTTTTAAGCAACTTCTTGGCGCACCGAACGCGTGTCTTTTTCTGCTCATCTGTCAACAGATGGGGAATCCATCTAGCACAGATCTTTCTCATTTTCAAATCCCGTTTCAGAATTGTATGAGCTGCTCCTAATGAGATGCCAACCATACTAGCTATTTGCCTAGTTGTGTATCGTGCATCGCATACCGAACTTTTTCCTTCATAGGCGGCGATCGGAATAAGTCGTGAATTTCCGTTAAAACCTGTCTGGGCGATGTTCGAGTTATCTCCCTGTACACCACTGGGATCAAGGTACAGAATAGCCAATATTTTTTTTCTCTAGTTGATGACCTCAGGGAATCATTAATCATATATCTGCAGATATGACACTTTGATCTACCTGTAGGTATTCAAAGGAGCGCTTAGGTAGTGCTCAAATTAAGGCTATCTAAATGGGAAAATTTCCAAAAGAACTTCTTGAAGTAACAACCATGCCTTTTCATTTCGAAGCATCTAGTATGAACGAACATATTTAACATATTGAAGAGCTACATTATGTAGAATTGCTTGATAAAAATAATAATAATAATAAAAATAATAATAATAATAATAATAATAATTATCAATAGTATCAATAGTAGTGTTTTTTTTTATTATTTATTTTTTTTTTACATGTAGGATATTGGATCTATATCTCTTGTCAGTCTCTTGTCTAGTGATTTTAAATAAGGATTAAGGTCAAATATGAAACGTGAAATCTCTTGGCTCCGATCTTTTTATGCATTTATTTTATCTATTTATTTAAATAAATAACGCCATGAAAGATATTGCTAGCCAATCATGAAACTAAGACTCGATCAAGATGAACTCAGATTTTGTTTGTTTGTTTGATTTGAGGTTTAACGTCCCCGTCAACACGGTAAAGGTCATTTTGGAGACGTTGCTAACAATTTTGTGGGACTTTTACCCGACATTGAGATGAAATGACATCTCAAGCCCTGTCGCCCAATGAAACCAATAGGGTTTATTAGCATCCGCCTCGCACCGCGGTACCTGGACAGGCTTAGATCCTCTAAGCGGTTTACCAGTACTAGTGTGCGGGCCGGATTCAGCTCTGCGTGGAAGCACCATGCAGCCCATATATTTCTTCAAGTCACTATGGGCGGGAGCCGAGATGAACTCAGATGAGAAAGTAAAACCAATTTTGTTCCATGACGAAAACACGCCTATACACATACATTGTAAATTTTAAAATGCACCAAAAATGAAAATTTTCAGATTAACCAAAAAAAAATGATATTCTTCTTATTACTGCTCAAGACATAGATTGTGGATACTCGTTAGAAGCCGAGGCGGTTCTAACGAGTACCCACAATCTATGTTTTTAAGAAGAAATAAGAAAAATGATGTATACCCTTGCAAACCTTAGTTTTACTATATGAAAGTGGTGTTATAGGGGGTCAAATTTTCGTGATGGTCTGCCTCAGTCATAATTGACACCTTAAGAGTTAACATTACACCGATATACAGTATATTGTATAAGATATTTCCTGAATAATTAAAAGGACGCCATAAAAAGTTACTTATAGGTAAACACATTTTGAAAAATGTTGTTTTCTCAAGTCATGATTGACACCTTAAGAGTTAACGCTACACCGATATACAGTATATTGTATAAGATATTCCCTGAATAATTGAAAGGACGCCATAAAAGTTACATAATGTGTAAACACAGATAAGCCTATTTATTTATTTATTCATGTATTTTATTTATTTATTTATGTATTTATTTATTTATTATAAAGGACATTTCACTCATATTTGAATCGGCTGTAATGTTTGTCCTAAACAATTTTAACACAATTTCGAAATATGTTGCTTGTCGAGGTATGGTTGACACTTTACGAATTCAAGAAAGATATAAAAAGTGCCTTAAAAGTCGGTCACAGAAGGTGATTACAGATACGGCATATTTATTTATTTATTTATTTATTTATTTATTTATTAAAATGAGGCATGCAATTAATATGTGAATGGGCTGCAACTATTTCTTTCACTCTAGCAACCATCTTGGCAGATGTTGCTCTTTTCGGCCGACGATCGTGTGGTGCATCTTCTGTTGAGCCTAGCCCACAGCTGAATTTCTTACACCAACGAAAAACTGTCGGAAAAGACATTTCATTATGCCCATAAACCGAACATATTTCATCAAAAATGTCTTTGCACCGTATACCAAGAATACAACGATTCTTAATATAGGACCGTATTTCAACGGCGTACTCTGTCCTTCTTCCACTAATGTTTTGTATTAGTATACAAGAGTAGACAGTGTTTATCGAACGATAAACATGGCTAAAGTGGACGGATTTTAACAGGTTTGGTATCAATGTATAGGTAAAATGTTTTTCTACGCTGTGATATATATTTCCAGGTGATTTTCGCATAAGTGCATAAGAAAACGTTCTACTTGCATTCATATTTGAACAGTCCTCGTATATAAACCCTATTGTTTTGTTTTAAAGGTAGGGCTTGAGTTAAAATTTCGTCCCATTGTAGGGTAAAAACCCCATAGAAATGGAATCAATGTCTCCAAAATGACCTACATAGCGTTTACATGGCAGTAAAACCTCAGTTCAAACAAACAATTAAGACAACGTTTGGGACTATACCAAAAGTGTCTGTTAAAAATTCCAGAAGACTCCAGGTGTAGGCAAAACAAAATGAAATAAAATATATGAAATATTTTAAATTAGTCTTAATTTCACCTGGGGAATTGAAAGACCTTCAGGGGAGGCAACCCCTGCAAATTTTAAAGTACTTTTGCCTCTCATGTCCATAGAGGTCAACTCTTACAAGAAAGAATTTGTGTCTGAGGAACAAATTCTTTCCTTTAAGAGTAGACCCCTTTTTCAGCGGGACAGGGCTTATAGAAATCGATCAGGAAGTCCCGAAAGTTGTCTCCCTTTGAAAACTGGAAACATTTGCCAGGTGTTTCCGTTCCCCTTAATGGCGTAATTTCAGTGTACTTTCATTCCAGTTGAGAAATAGGTGCGGTGAGTCACTCATGGTGGCCTTCTTTTGTTATGGAAAATCTTACAATTTTGATCATTTCATACAAAATCTATAAAGATTTCGTTTAAAATGACCACGAATGTAGGATTTTGTTTAAAGATTTTAAGTACCTGGTTCTACTGCGACAGAGGTCATTACGACAACAGATCCGTGCGATAAATAGAGAATACCAGGTTCGTGTCTTTTGATATCAAGTTTATCAGGCAAGGCTTTGAGAACGCATGTAGAATCGCGAGGCTTGCCGAGCGATTCTACATGCGTTCTCAAAGCCGAGCCTGACAAACTTGATATCAAATGACACGAATCTGGTACTCTATTTATCAGTTAATACCATTGTACACTCTTACATTTTTGCCAATTATCCCCGCAGTCCAGTTCTTAGAAGTGCAATGTCACGTTGACCTTATAAAGCTCTCTTGTCCTGAGATAGCATATATTTATCAGGTCAATGTGCTACAAGCAATTAATATAGGGGGTGACTGATATAGTACATTTCTTCATGCCTCAAAAACAGTTATTTTTCTGATAAAAATATTTGTAGTATTTAGTTGATTTATACTTCCATGCCAAAATCGAATCCATAGTCATCAAATATTCTTGTTATTTAATATTCTAAGGATTTGTTTGTTTGTGTTGGAGTTTAACGGTCCAGTCAACACTAGTTAAGGTCATTTTTGAGCCGGTCAGTTAATCTATCCACACTTTCCTGGGTAGGCTTATACGTAAGCGGTTAACCTGTACAGTGCATATTCTTTCGCCAGAAACTGACATCTGCAATCAGCGGAAAGGAGAGAATGACCGTAGAAAAGATTTCATGATCAATCTTCTCGAAAGAATATTGCCGACCCCGGCAGGTATCATACCCGCGTCCTCCTGATCACAAGTCAGACGTGCATTCGACTGAGCTACCGAGGCTGGCAATACTCCAAGGAACAAAGGTTATAGACATTTGTTAGAATCGCCTTGTCGAGGCAATTCTAAAAAATGTCTGTAACATTTGTTTCTTGGAGTCATTATGTGGAAAAGACCTTTTATAACCAATCATAATCCTAACTGGGATTCTTTATAACGGCAAATTCATTATAACGGCACAATAATTGGGAACAAATACTGTCTTATAACGAGGGTCCTCTGTGTACCAAGGATAACGTTACATTCAATAGTTTTAGGTAGGTTAAATTTTCAGCAATAAAGTTGTGCTCCATAACATAGATTGTGCGAACTCGTTAGAACCAGCTAAACGCGGTTAGAATCGCCTAACTGAGGCGGTCCAATCGAGCACAAACAATCTATGATTGAAGAGGTAAAAGAAGAAATAGCTGAAAAAATGCGAGTTTAACATGTATAAACGACACCATTGTAGCACTAGGCGTTACGAAAACACAACTATACAAACACATTGTATTTTTTTCGCCGCAAAAAGGAAACTTTTAAGATGAAAAATTGTGCTATTTTTCTTATTTCTCCTCAAAATATAGATTGTGGGTACACATTAGAACCGCCTAACCGAGGAGATTCTAACGAGTACCCATAATCTACATTTTTTTTTTTTTAGCAGAAATAAGAAAAATAAGGTTTATGAAAGAGACTTCATGTTGTCGCTTTCCATTGATAACCAATCGGAAATTATTGGAGCTTTTAGCTCAACTTCTAGATATTTAGATGATTTATTAAATATTGATAATACCTATTTCGATGGTTTGATCAGTCAGATTTACCCACAGAACTTCAGTTAAGTAAAGCAAATTCTTCTGATACCGAGGCCCCGTTTTTGGATTTACATCTATCTATTGTAGATGGGTTTGTTTCGTGCAAAATTTATGATAAACGCGATGACTTTGATTTTGAGATTGTAAATTTTCATTTTTTTGATAGTGATGTTCCTCGTGCGCCATCCTATGGCGTTTATATTACGCAATTAATTCGATTTGCTAGAGTGTGTAGTCATGTAACTGACTTCAACACTCGTAATAAATTATTAACGGCTAACCTTTTGAATCAGGGTTATCGGTACCATAAACTACGCAAAGCCTTTTCAAAATTTTATATACGCCATTCTGATTTAATTTCAAAATTCAATATTGGACTTAAATCTCTTCTGCAACAAGGTCTATCGGAACCCGAATTTTATGGTGACTTAGTGTATAAATTCAGAAAAATATATAACCGCAATGACTTGAGCACCCAATTTGGTAAAATCATTCTTCGCTATAAAAAGATTGGGTCCAGCATGTATATTATACGACAGACTGCATGCATGGTAGTTAACCCAATCACGGTTGGCAACTTTGCTTCCCTCTTTAATTGCACGCCGGTGGGTCAGGCCTCAGATTCTATGACGGTTCCAACGTAAAGGCTTATTGAGAATGAGAGAGATCTAATTCAAGGTAATGTTGGTTGGTGCCTGATGCTCTGTCTCTGGTCGGGCCCATCGGAGCCTAACGGTTGGATTTCTTTTGCTCCAGCATTTCAGTGGTTTCTTGCTGTCGAGTCCTCACCGTTGTCTCACCTCTGTGGTTCTTTGATTATATGTGTTCACGGAGATGTTGCACTGATTTGTTAGGAGGCCTCCATGCACACTGAACAAATTATTTGTCTAAATCGCGACTGAAGTAAGGGCGTGGAATGTGGACAGGTACAATCGATTTAAGCCCCCCCCCCCCACACCCCAGTGGAAATATTTCCACTGACCGTTCCAAGGCGGTTCTTCTGTGGCGATTTATTTATGTCGTTGTTTGTTACTTACAGTGTGTATCACTTGTGTCATTCTATTTTGGATGGCCATATGGCCATTTTGTGGGAAAGTAACTGTCCTTATGGCCTTCCTTTGATTGGGTTTCCATTATGGTCTGGTCGCTTAATGTTTGTGTTTCTTTCCCTTTGGTGACTTTGATAGGTGGAGTAAGTTAATTGTATCGATTCTTGATCTTTGTTTTACTTCTACTTTACTCCTGTAAATCCCAGTTTTACTATATAAAAGTGGGGTTCAAGGGTGTCAAAATTATATACAGATACGCTTGAGAAGAAGTTCACAGCGCACGTGCATTTGTTTCGCATTTGTATCGCGCGAGATTCTCACTCGCGATTCACGCGTTTCATTTACGAATTACATTTTAGACAATCAACTGCTTTTATGAATAACGCGATATTGCGCATAAATCGCGAATGTTGATCAGCCAATCAAACATGAGTGTCCAAAACGCAGATAATGCGCATTCACAAACTGCTTTGCGTTTCATAAGCAACCAATCAGTACTGTGAAAATATTACCAACTTATTAGTCTTTCTATTTCTTTTTTTTTTTACTTCTTAAAATTTTCCTTGTTTAAGATTTTTTTTTCAGCTTGAACATAACACATCTGATTATTTCCGAAAAGAACACAAGTCAGTTATTCATTTACATTTGCTTTGAGGGTTAAGGGTAAAATAAAATATAGGTACTGCATAACGATTGAAGTTGACAGTCAAAATGCAGGTTGTTTATTGACCAAAAGTTTTATGACACACAGGTGCAACTTGGGGCTATAAAGATAGCTGTTTAAAACAACACCTCATTACCGTCACTTATTCTAGATGTTACGGAATAATCCATGTTTATTCAATCACAGAAGCGGCCATTTTTATAAATAATTACTTTTGTAATTTTTATTTATTTTGTTTATTTAACCCATTTTTTTTACCTAATGGAATATTCCACCTTATATATAGCATTAGTACATTTCAAAATTCGGGAGAACCATGTTGTGTTTTCTTCGAAATGTATTTGGAAAACGCCTCAACCCTTTGCAGCGTCTGATCTGGGTCTGCACTGTTTTGCCATTTGGCGACAAATTGAATGTTCCTTCTTGTTAAGTCCATTTCAAAATAAAAGTGTATGAGGTTGTGTATTCTTCAAAATGTATAATTTATAAAATGCCTGAACTTTTTGAAACAAAGTATGTCCAGATCAGACGCCTACTGCTGATAGGTCTGATCTGGATCTACACTTTTTGCCATTTTGCGCCAAATGGGATCTTCCACCTTGTAAATAGCACAATACTAATTAAAAAATTAAGAGTATGAGGTGCAGTTTTCTTTAAAATTTATTTTGAAAATGTCTGAATCGTTTGGAAACAATGTAGGCCCTGATCAGGCGCCTTATGCTGTTGCGTATGATCTTGGTCTACACTTTTTGTTTATTGGCGTCAAATGGCATCTTCCACCTTGTAAACTGTGTGAGGTAGTCTTTTCTTCAAAGTTTCCTAAATAATTCATGTTCAGTCACTCACAGAAGCGGCCATTTTTTTTAAATATATTTTTGTAATTTTCATTTATTTTGTTTTATTTACCCATTTTTTACCAAATGGAATCTTCCACCTTATATATAACATTAGTCCATTTCAAAATGTAGAATAACCAGGTTGTGTTTGCTTCGATATTTATTTGCTATGGGAAATGCCTGAACTGTTTGCATCTAATGCAGGCCTTGGTCAGACGCCTACTTCAGCTGCGCCTGATCTGGGTCTGTCTTTTTTACCATTTGGCACCAACAGGAATCTTCCATTTTGTAAATAGAACAAGTTCATTTCAAAATTTAAGAGTAAGAGTGTGAAGTTGTGTTTACAACATTCAAAAACAAATGCCTGAGCTTTTTGCCAACAATGTAGATGCCTATTTCTATTGCATTTGATCTGGGTCGGATTTTTTTGCCAGCTTGCACAAAATGAAATCTTTTACCTTTTAAATACTGGCCTCGGTAGCTCAGTCGGATGCGTGTCTGACTGGTGATCAGGAGGACGCGGGTTCGATACCTGCCGAGGTCGGCAACATTCTTGTGGTTGAGATTGATCATGAAATCTTTTCTACAGTCATTATCGCCCTTCCGCTGACTCAAGAAGGGCAGTTGTCAATTTCTGGGAAAAGAATGGGCACTCTTCTGCTTAACCACCCATGTATAATATGTTCTATAAAAGGGTTATCCTTTGGAAGCAAGGAATATACCACCGAACCGAAAAATGAAGTGTACTTGTTTATGGGACAGACTAGCTAGTATTGGCTAATTAGGCCTCATCAGTGACCCTTAAATATTTTCGAAATTCCTGTATGGAATCAATGATCCTAAAGGACAAGAAAATATAAACTACACTATGATGTAGGGCAGGGCGACTTTTCACGGCCGCCACACATACCCAGACACCAGCTGTAGTGACGTTAAATCTGTTAAGCCTGCCCACGAAAAGTGTGGCTAGGTAAGCAGACCGGCTCGAAAATGACCTTTTTGGGGGAGGGGGGGTGTTTTACGGCCCTTTCAAGATTATTTCACTCATGTCGTGCCGATCGTTAATCAGAGGTGGGCGGAAACCGGGGTACCCGGAGAAAAACTACCTGACCTTCCGTTGCAGAACTTGGCGTCTCACATGTGACCCGAGCAAGTCTCGACCCACAGCGGTGAGAGACCTACTGATTAAAGTCAGCGCTCTTAACCACCAGGACACGGAGGCCCGTTACAAAAATGACCCTAAAATAGTATTGACTGGGCTGTTTAACTCCAAAACAAACAAAACAAACAAAATCCACCTTGTTAATCGCACAAGACCATTTCAAAATTTAAGAGTTGTCTTCCAAATTTATTTTGAAAATGCCCGAAGCTTTTGGAAACAATGTAGGCCCTGATCAGACGCTTAGTTCTTTCGCGTCTGGATTGGGTTTGCACTGTTTGCCATTTGGCGTTTACCTTTGTGAACTGTAAAATATGTGTGGTTTTCGGGCGTCTACCATATTTTCCTTATTTATTTTTTAAATTTATGTATTTATTTTTCTTTGTTCCAAACAGAGAGTGTGGGTACTTCATTCTGAAAATACGCCTATACAAATCTATTGAATTTTTAACCACCACAGCTGAACATTTGCCGTTAGAAATTCTGATGATTTTAATATTTCTGCACAAAATATAGGTTGTGGGTACCCGTTAGAACCGACTTGGCAAGGCGGTTCGGACGAGTACCCACAATCTATATTTTGTGCAGGCCTAAGAAGAAAAATATATACCTCCTTAAACCCCAGTTTTACTATATAAAAGTGGGGTTTAGCTGGGTCAAACATATATACGTGTGTTTTCGAGATGTGTTAGAAATACCATAAACACCCATTACAAGGCGGCTCAGATGAGCGCCCACAAACATGTAAACAGACGTGACTTGTCAAACACATATCCAAGTGTAAATGGTTACCCTCTCTTTGACCCCTACCTGTTTGACATTCCTCGGAATACCCCGAGTGTGTATTATCTCTAAACTGCCAGTATGCTATGCAATCCAAAATATGTCTGTGTTCGTTTATCAAAAATCACTACTTATAAGAGAGACCAGTACCTCCATTTATTTTTTGTTTTGGTTTTACGGCCCTTTCACTCATATCGAGCCGATCGTTAATCAGAGATGGGCGAAAACCGGAGTACCCGGAGAAAAACCACCTGACCTTCCGTTGCAGAACTTGGCGTCTGTACCGCCATTTATAGATGGACGAATTAAAAATGAAAATAAAAATAAGGGTCAAACATACGAGCAAAGAGGATTTTGATTGGCCCGTGTACTGTCGCACACACGCGTTTTATCGTCACGTACCAGTCTTATTCTTATTGGTTAGAATTCTCGCGCACAGAAACGCGTATTGAGTTAACCTACCGGCCCCGATAGCTCAGTTGGTAGAGTGTCCGCTCCGGGGAACGGGAGGTCACGGGTTCGATCCCGGGCCGCGACATACCAAAGTCGTTAAAAATGGTACTAGTTGCTCCTCGCTTGGCACTCAGATTTACGGGGTAGAGCTAGGACTGGTCGACCCAGTGTCAGGATAATGTGACTGGGTGTGGTATCATGTAATGTGTCTGGGACATGATACTTCAGTGAGGCAGCACTATAAAAGTGAGCATTGAGCTCCCTGTCGCAGCCAGACACCGTCGTGATATGACTGAAAAATTGTTGAAAGCGACGTTAAACCCGAATTCACACACACACACATTGAGTTTACCTAACGCGTTTTGTATATAATCACTTTCATTAAACGCGTTGGAATCGCGTATGAACGCGATGAACCGTATATTGAAACGCGAAAATTTTACACGCACGGAATGCGCGTGTGTCGCGCGGACAAAACGCGAAAAGGTTAACTTCTTCTCAAGCGTATCTGAAGGCGTGTTTTCGTGATGTGTGTAATCGTAATGGTTTCAATTGTTGACTGTACTGTACGGTCGCTCTTTAACCCGTCTCCATATGGCCTTATTTGTTGGTGCGACGTAAAGATTTTAAAACGCACACGTTTTCAGTGTCAATGTATCACGTTAAAGAGTCCATTAAATGAACATCCCCGGCATCCCCTCCTAGTGGGGTTTTCTTTTCCTTTTCTCTTTCTCGCTAGCATTCCGAAAACAGGCCTACACAAATACATTGTAAGTTTTACCGCTGAAAAAAGAGAGAAAATTTTAAGAGGATATTTTTCTTATTTCTGCTTAAATGTAAGGCGGTTTTAACGGATACCCACAATGTACAGCAAAAACATGAAAATGCGGTTTACCCCTGTACACCCCGGTTTCTTTTTATAAAAGTAGGGTTCAAGGGGGCTAGAATTATATATGCGTGTTATCTTGATGTACAAATTAGGAATGTAGATACTCGCTAGAACCGTCTCCAATCTATATTTGGAACGGAAACAGGAAATCATGACAATTTTTCACATCACGAAGACACGCTTATATAATCTTGACCCCCTTGGACCCCACTTTTATATAGCAGGGGTAAACCTTATTTTTTCGTGTTTCTGCTCTAAAAAAAAAGATTGTGGGTACTCGTTAGAACTGCCTCGATGAGGCGGTTCTAACTGGTACCCACAATCATTATTTT
This sequence comes from Lucinisca nassula, assembly GCA_963580285.1. Lineage (NCBI taxonomy): Eukaryota > Metazoa > Mollusca > Bivalvia > Lucinida > Lucinidae > Lucinisca > Lucinisca nassula. The sequence goes on along the minus strand of OY757021.1, from coordinate 10,018,159 downwards.
GAGCAGAAATAAGAAAAAAATCGCAATTTTTAGTAGTATAGGGCGGCACTTGGGGGACCGGGCCGGAGACTAAGTCCGCACAGCTTTTTGCTTTAAGCCGTGGATGCTATTTCTGTGCTGACTTAGTCTCCGGCCCGGTTCCCCAAGTGCCGCCGCTTGATGTAACCTTGACATGGCTAGTAGGGTATCTGTGGTGTTTGTATTGATTACCTTGGTCCCTATAACTTCAGTGTTTTTTGACTGGGTACTTTCAAAGATGGGGTAGTGTTTGTGTTGATTACCTTGGTCCCTATAAATCTTCATTTTCTGAAATTTATAGGGACCAAGTTTGAATTGACTTAGCCTATGGTTATGCTTGAAAATAACTTAGTTTTTTGGTGATCTTTCAAGTAGATCCATGTGTTTGTGTTGATTGCCTTGGTCCCTATAAATCTTCAGTTTTTGAAATTTATAGGGACCAAGCCTAAAATGACTTGGTCCCTATAAATTTGATGTTTGTTGAAATTATAGGGACCAAAGTAGAAGTAAAACAAAGATCAAGAATCGATACAATTAACTTATTCCACCCATCAAAGACACCAAAGGGAAAGAAACACAAACATTAAGCGACCAGACCATAATGGACACCTAAACAAAGGAAGGCCATAAGGACAGTTACTTTCCCACAAAATGGCCATATGGCCATCCAAAACAAAAAGACACAAGTGATACACACAGCAAGCAACAAACAACACCATAAATAAATCGCGACAGAAGAACCGCCTTGGAACGGTCAGTAGAATGATTTCCACTGGGGGGCTTAAATCGATTTTACGTGGCCACAATCCTCGCCCTTACTTCCGTCGCGATTTAGACAAATCATTTGTTCAGTCCGCATGAAAGCCTCCTAACTCATCAGTGCAACATCTCCGTGAACACAAAAAATCAATGAACCACAGAGGTGAGACAACGGTGAGGACTCGACAGCAAGAAACCACTGAAATGCTGGAGCAAAAGAAAACCAACAGTTAGACTCCGATGGGCCCGACCAGAGACAGAGCATCAGGCACCAACCAACATTACCTTGAATTAGATCTGTCTAATTCTCAATAAGCCTTTACGTTGGAAAGTAGAAGTAAAACAAAGATCAGGAATTGATACAATTAACTTATTCCACCCATAAAAGACACCAAAGGGAAATAAATACAAACATTAAGCGACCAGACCATAATGGAAACCTAAACAAAGGAAGGCCATAAGGAGCCGTCATCGAATCTGAGGCCTGACCCACCGGCGTGCAATTAAAGAGGGAAGCAAAGGTGCCAACCGTGATTGTGTTAACTACCATGCATGCAGTCTGTCATCCATGTTGTACCCAATCTTTTTATATCGAATAATGATTTTACGAAATTGGGTGCTGAAGTCATTGCGGTTATATATTTTTCTGAATTTATATACTAAGTCACCATAAAATTCGGGTTCCGATAGACCTTGTTGCAGAAGAGATTTAAGTCCAATATTGAATTTTGAAATTAAATCAGAATGGCGTCTATAAAATTTTGAAAAGGCTTCGCGTAGTTTATGGTACCGATAACCCTGATTAAGGAGTTTAGCCGTCAATAATTTATTACGAGTGTTGAAGTCAGTTACGTGACTACACACTCTAGCAAATCGAATTAATTGCGAAATATAAACGCCATAGGATGGCACACGAGGAACATCACCATCCAAAAAAGGAAAATTTACAATCTCAAAATCAAAGTTATCGCGTTTATCATAAATTTTGCACGAAACAAATCCATCTACAATAGATAGATGTAATATGTTCTGTAAAAGGGTTATCCTTTGGAAGCAAGGAATACACCACAGAATTGAAAAATATGGAGTGTACATGTTTTCTTGGCCAGACTAGCTAGTTTCGGCCAATTAGGCCTCATTAGTGACCCTCAGATATTTTCAAAATTCCACAATGGAATCAATGATCCCAAAGGACAAGAAAATATAATCTACACTATGATGTAGGGCAGGGAGACGTTTTACCGCCGCCACACATTCCCACACACCAGCTGTGGTGAAGTTAAATATGTTCTATAAAAGGGTTATCCTTTGGAAGCAAGGAATACACCACAGAATTGAAAAATATGGAGTGTACATGTTTTCTGGGCCAGACTAGCTAGTTTCGGTCAATACGGCCTCATGAGTGTCCCTCAGATATTTTCAAAAATCCACAATGGAATCAATGATCCCAAAGGACAAGAAAATATAATCTACACTATGATGTAGGGCAGGGAGACGTTTTACCGCCGCCACACATTCCCACACACCAGCTGTAGTGAAGTTAAATATGTTCTATAAAAGGGTTATCCTTTGGAAGCAAGGAATACACCACAGAATTGAAAAATATGGAGTGTACATGTTTTCTGGGCCAGACTAGCTAGTTTCGGCCAATTAGGCCTCATTAGTGACCCTCAGATATAACAATACAAGAACAGATCAGCCACAAGAGGTGCGTACTTCGTACCCATCGGAATACCTACAATTTGTCTAAATAACTTAGTACCGAATCTAATATAAATATTGTCAAGTAGAAAGGTAAGGGCATCACACACTTTCTGACATGACCAAAGTGTATAATTCTTATGCTCTTTAGAAGTGAAAAATGCATTTCTGACATTACATGCAAAATAGAGAGAATCTTCTCTGTGAAAAGCCCATTCAATTAAATCATTAAGCTTTTCTTTTATAAGATTATGAGGAAGTTTGAATTGAATTAGCCTTTGCTTATGTCTGAAAATAACTTAGTTTTTTTGGTGATCTTTCAAGTAGATCCATGTGTTTGTGTTGATTGCCTTGGTCCCTACAAATCTTCAGTTTTTGAAATTTATAGGGACCAAGCCTAAAAGTAAGGGCGAGGATTGTGGCCTCGTAAAATCGATTTAAGCCCCCCAGTGGAAATCTTCCACTGACCGTTCCAAGGCGGCTCTTCTGTGGCGATTTATCTATGTTGTTGTTTGTTACTTACTGTGTGTATCACTTGTGTCTTTTGGTTTTGGATGGCCATATGGCCATTTTGTAGGAAAGTAACTGTCCTTATGGCCTTCCTTTGTTTAGGTTTCCATTATGGTCTGGTCGCTTAATGTTTGTATTTCTTTCCCTTTGGTGTCTTTTATGGGTGGAGTAAGTTAATTGTATCAATTCCTGATCTTTGTTTTACTTCTACTTTGGTCCCTATAAATTTGATGTTTGGTGAACTTATAGGTACCAAGCTTGAAAATAACCTAGTCTTTTGTTTGAAATATGATTAACTGTCAAGAGCTCCAGGGATACCACAAGATGACATTATGTTGGCCTTGTATCTCAAGACTTCAAAGTGTCATGCTCATATATTGAGGCTATCTAGTAGCAAGTTTCTATTAGAAATAAAAATCTTGTATCTCAAGACTTTATTTCTTTATCAATAGAAACTTGACTGTCAAGCGTCAAGTGTTTTGGCAAATATACTGAGGCTTTATAGTAGCAAACTTCTGGATATAGATCTTGTATCTCAAGTTCTATTTTTCCATTAGTTTGACTATGAAGCGTCAGTGAATGTTATTTCTACCCATCTCAAGTTTAGATACTACTACCTCTTCGAAATGAAGAGGAGGAGAAAAGACAAGAAAGATTGGTGAACAGTTTTATTTTTATTTGTCCCGCTAACTTACTTGATTACGATGAACAGAGGATTAGGACAGTCCCTCTGTCATCGTTTACAATTTGAAACCTTAACATATTTACAACATTAAATACATTGGATATTTCTTTGATAAACAATGTGTATTTCGTAAGCATTTGCAAACTTGAATTCTATGTTTGTAAAGAAACTTTGGAGTTGGCATGTCATTTTGTGTCCAGATAAATTTGCCATAATTAGCACTGAACCATCTGTCAATATCTCTGTCATTTTGGTATAAGTCTTCTCCTGTGCCATACAGTTCTCCATGAATAGCTTTCTTCAAGTCTAGTCCTTTTTCAAGTTGATGAATAATTTAAATACACCACATTCCACGGTTTTTACTCCATGGACTTTGTAATGCTTCTGTATTTTGAATCCAACTTCTGGAATTTATCTTGAAGAAAGGTAGAATATAGTCTTCTTCTGGTGGCATGCCATAAGAATCAAAGTAGATGGCTTGATGGCCTCTGAAGTATAAAGCCACCCAATGTTCTCCTGGTTCATCTGAATTGTCTGTGTTTATGATATAGGCTTTCATGTCTAGAGGTTTCTTCTCTGGTAAGAGATCTTTGGCACATACATCTCCATAAACAGGCATATGGTATAGCATTTTCCTCAGTTCATGTGTGTCTATTTTTCTGGTGATGTCTCCGATGGAGTAACTTCTATTAATTTATGTTTCCAAAAGTCTCTCCACTCGTTGTAGTCAGGCTTTCCTCCGTATCTGTTATAACTGTTTTTCAGGAACATCCAATTGTTATTGGCTTCTACTTATTCAGATGGTGTTAAATGGTCCAATCCTGTTATAGCACTATATTCTTTTCTTCTTTGTTCTGATGGTACTTCATCCAGGAGCAACTCGTCCCATTTTTGGATGACATCGTAGATGTTGAGATTATGCAGGGCATGGATATGTATACCATAGTCTGTTATCCATTCGTTTGGTTTTGTCCACAAGCACAAGTCATGGTATTTCTTACTGTGATGATTTGTTCTACATCCTTGGCACTGGTGACGGGCATTGTCAAATATCGCAGTCATCAAGTTGATCCTCATGGCTCGTATAAGGGTAGCTTTAATCCATTTTTGTCGTCCCAGTGTTTCATTGTCTTCTGATAATCCCTCAAATTCTTTTTGAAGCATGCCATTTCCAGATGAAGTGGAATCTGACCATAGTAGATAATCAATCAGCTCTTTTTCAATATAGTATACACTATGCATCTTTTGTTTTTCGGTAGTCTGTGATTACTTCTCTGAGTCCGTTAATTTCTATCAGATTATCAAATTCAGCATACACGATCACGTTGATAGTCTTTGCGAGCGAATTGGCAAACTGAAGTTCCAGTCTCAGGTTTCCAGTTTTTATAGGGTGGAGGTGACTCTGGTCAGCAGCTTGATCAGGTGTGAAGTCATATCTCCAGAATGTGTATCCGTCTTTGTAATCCTCGTAATCATTGTTACAATTCTGGACTTGGTCACGACTACACAGTGCCTGATACAATGACATGTATGATCGAAGATACTCGTTTCTGGTGAAGTTAAGTTCAAAGGGTCTGCCATAGATATTATGTCCATCGAGTGTGACATCCAGTTTACTGAGATTGAAAGGTTGGAAGTTGAAGGCGTTTGTGAGAAACGTACCAGTGAATGTATCATTAGGAACCATGCCAATGAACAATCGTTTTGGAAGTTGACCCTGGAACAGATGGTCTTCAATTTTAGATCTGAGTCCAGTACCAATGGTAAATGTTTTCACCTCAACTCTTCTGATGGGGAATGTGGCACTATGTTGAGCAATGCTCTGATTCAAATCGTTTGTGATTGCTGGTAGAAGTTGTACATTTCTCACTGACAGTTTGGCTATATCAATTTTGAGAACTACAGGGTAACCATCCTCAGCTGTGTTGAGTCTGAGTTTGATTGCAATGCCATTTGAAAGATATTTGTCTTGCATGGCCAGATCTAAATGTAATCGTCCCATGACTTCCAAAGACTTTCTTTCTGCTGTACCTTTGCCCCGGTCTTTTACGTTTTCACAATTAAAATTCTCAAATTTCCCAGGTTCATCTTCATACCAATGCTCTGCAGCTTTTAACTGATTGTCTTTGACATCTGCTCCAAAGGAAAATAAGTTTTCTATGTAGACTCTGTACGGATATGTATCCAATTACTTGTGACCAGTTTATTATTCAGGTACAAATCGATGCTACTGAACAACTGTGAAAGAAGTTGTTGATAGGGGCAACCTGTTTGTCCTCAATATTACTTCCATCTGGTTTCAGGATTCTACATTTCAAAAAAAAGATAAGTTTGAGATAAATCTGTATAATATTCAGTATGTGGTGGAACCAAAAATTCAATGGGTGCCTGATAACTATCCAGGGAAGCGATAGGATGATAATCAGTCCACTGAGTTTCTTGCATAGTTGTCATTGTCGGAGGAACGATTGCATTTCTAACTCCGTTTTACTGCACTCACAAGAACCTGATTGCATCATTATTGATCGAAAATATCTTTAGGAAATTTAAGGATTTTTGGAATAGCAGTTGAGTTTTTCTTTTTTTTTTTTGACCCTTCTTAACACCTTGACGTTTAGTCTTAGACTGATTCTTTTTAGGTTTGCCTTTTGACTTTATACCCCCACTTAAATCATCCAGAGCAGATTTTCCTAGAGATTTTAAACTTTGTTTGCCTCTTTGTTTCAAAACTTGTTTGATATTTTGACCTTCCAACATATCGCGAAGAGCACCTAGTCCCTCCTTTTTTGCAACTTGTTTTGCACTTTTTAATCGGCTTTTGCTAGAGGTTTTAAAACAGGAACAACACTTCGCATTTCTGTTTTAAATATTGAACCTAGCCCATGACCATATTGTCTTGAGACACCTCGATAGACGGGAAAATCTTTAGATCCCGCTCCAGACTGATGATAATGAATAGTACGCATTATTGTTCTTTTTTCTGAAATGGAGTTTGATCAATATCTTACCAGTAATGAATGGAATATCATTACCTGTATTGCCTTTTATACTAATGTAAACTTGATCGATGAAGGATTTTGCCACTGGAACGTAGTGCAAGTTGAGAAGTTCTTGATGGAAATGAATTTCACCAGTTGTATTTGCAAAGGGAACTATTCTTAAAATGGGAGCTGTTCTATGTCCTATGTTAGTGTAACCGGCCACATCGGAATACACAAAGAAGCGACTGTTATGAATATTCAAGTCAACACCATAATTGAATTTTACAGCATCGTTGCCTAATGGCTCTCCTTGAAGTTGTTTATCGATGCCTAAAATGATTACTAGAGGTGTTGGAAATACTATCTGAATTTGATTTGTGTAAGATGAACCAGAAGGATATTCTCCTGCAACCTTGATGCGTTTTAATTGACTTCTGTATTCAAGATGAATTTTGATGTTGTGTTGATTCAAAATCTTTTGAATACGACTCTCAAGTGCATTTTTCATTTCCATAATCAAATGTTCAGGGCTAGTATAATTTCCTGTTGGAAAGGTTACTTTATAATCTGAACATCTTTTTGATTGTCTGCAAATTCATGCCTTAAGTGATCAAACTTTATATCATTGAAAGCATTATTAGTTAATCGAAGAAAGAAACGAATTGTTTTTATCTGTGATATTCATGGTTTAACCTGGTGTTATTATTTCTACTAAAGCTACCTCCCAATTTTGTTTGTCAATTTGAATAGGACAATCTAATGGCGTTTGTATTTCGCAATTAATTCGATTTGCTAGAGTGTGTAGTCATGTAACTGACTTCAACACTCGTAATAAATTATTAACGGCTAAACTCCTTAATCAGGGTTATCGGTACCATAAACTACGCGAAGCCTTTTCAAAATTTTATAGACGCCATTCTGATTTAATTTCAAAATTCAATATTGGACTTAAATCTGTTACGAGCCAGGCGTAGCAGAAAGAAAAAGCAAACAAGCCTTTTGGAAAAATTTAACAAAATTTATTTACAAGTTAACTTAAACCTGTAGAAGTAAGAAAATTAAATGTACTTAGCTCTGTTATGAAATATCCTGAATGAATCTATTTTCCTTGATCCCACAGAATTCACAGTCCAAAATGAAAAGTAATATCCTTTCACAATCCAACACAGAATTTAGAAATAACTTTCCTTATAAGCCCAAACATCAAACTCCAAAGTCTGACTCAATGAGAAAAATCAAGCTCTTTTATAGACCCTAAGATTTCTCTAGAACATTCCAGAGGGCTGTGGAATAAGATGATATAATTTTCTAAAAATAATGCAAACCTGAACTTTCTGGAAGGTTCCAAAGTACTTTTCCTTGTAAACATGTTGTTTACAAATAGAAATTAATCTGTGACTCAGTTTTCTAGAATCTTCTATAAGAAGATTAACAAGATATTTATAGCACTATTAGGTCAACAGTGGGGTGAAAGTGGGAATCAGAAAAAATAAATTCTTATGCATAACACTCCCCCTCTTCGAGGAAAAGAAAGATTTATGTAATAAAGCTTTCTTTTGCTTTAAGAATAATAAAATATTGAGCATAGCATATAAAATTACATGTATCTACAATCCACTTTAGTAGGAAAAAAAAACACAACTCCTGACACCGCTCAAACTCTTGAAAGGGCATCAGGGATAATGTTATCTCTCCCTCTGATATGTCTTATGTCTAAATTATACTCTTGTAGCATAAGACTCCACCTGAGCAACCGCTGATTTTTGTTTTTCATTTTATGTATGAAAGTCAGTGGATTGTGATCACTGAAAACAACAATCGGTGCAGTAGTAGGGGTAAGATAAACTTCGAAATGTTGCAGAGCAAGAATCAGAGACAAGCACTCTTTCTCTATGGTAGAGTAATTTCTCTGATGCTTATTAAACTTTTTGGAAAAGTAGCAAACTGGATGATCCACACCATTTCCATCTTCCTGCAACAAAACACTACCTGCACCTACGTCACTAGCATCTACAGCTAGCTTAAACTCCTTTTCAAAGTTTGGTGCTAAGAGAACTGGTTCACTCTTGAGTATGGCTTTAAGTTTATCAAAAGCATTTTGGCATATTGCATTCCAATGGAATTTTGTTCTTTTGCTGAGCAAATTTGTCAAAGGCTCAGCAATGACAGAGAAATTATTACAGAACTTCCTGTAATAACCAGCCATACCAAGAAATCGCATCAGCTGTCTTTTGCACGTGGGTACGGGAAAATTTGAGATAGCCTCAACTTTAGCATCAATGGGCTTCACATGACCTTGACCTACAACATGACCTAGAAATGTCAAACTTGCATGGCAGAATTCACTTTTAGCAAGATTGATTGTCAATTTGGCATTACTCAGTCTATCAAAGAATGCTCGAATAGTCCCAAGATGTTGATTCCACTGGTCGTTGTATATGATAGCATCATCGATATAAGCACTGCAGCCTTCCAGCCCCGCAATTACCATGTTTATTAAGCGCTGAAATGTTGCTGGAGAGTTTTTCGTTCCAAATGGCATGACTTTATAGTTAAATAATCCGTCTGGTGTTGTGAATGCCAAAACCTCCTTTGCTCTATCTGTGAGTGGAATTTGCCAAAATCCTTTCAGAAGGTCGAATTTCGTTATGTATTTGGCATTCCCGATGTTATCAATGCAGTCATCCATTCTTGGAATAGGAAAGCTATCTGTTTTACTTAAGGAATTAACTTTCCTAAAATCTGTACACATACGATATGTCCCATCAGGTTTTGGTACAAGAATACAAGGAGAACTCCACTCACTTTGGCTTGGTTCAATAAAGTCATTGTCTAATAGATACTGAACTTCTTCTTTAAGATATTTTTGTTTCACAGGATTCATCCTGTATGGGTGTTGTTTTACAGGTTTAGACCCATTTATGTCCACATCGTGAAATATTTTGTCTGTCCGTGTTGGAATGTCAGGAAATAAGTGTTCATATTCAAAAATCAGCTGTTTCAGTTCATTCCGCTGATTTGGCTCTAGATGTGACAGTTTCTGGTCAAGATTCCGTAGAATGTCAGAATTCTGAAGTTTTGATGACGTGGGATCCGACTTCACTGAATTAATATCCTCACAGTCATTGTCACATGAATTAAGTGGAACAGAGCTAACTAGATTGACTGATGTTAAAGATGTATTGTCCCTATCAATGTATTCCTTAAGCATGTTAATATGACATAGCTGCTTTAGCTTGCGCCTCCCAGGAGTGTTTATTATGTAATTTACGTCACTGATCTTTTTGTCTACAGTGTATGGACCATAATACCTGGCCTGCAACGATTTTCCTGGAATAGGCAAAAGAGCTAGTACCTTATCACCTGGTTTAAAATTCCTTTCTTTTGTCCCTATGTCATATAGCTGTTTCATTTTCCTTTGGGCTGACTGAAGATTGGTCCGAGCAGCCTCACAAGCTTTTGAAAGTCTAGTTTTGAAATCAGACACATACTGAAGTAAATTCAGGGAGGTGTCATCATTGGAGAGAAATTTCTCTTTGAGAAGTTTCAAAGGACCACGAACAGTATGGCCAAATACTAACTCAAATGGACTGAAGCCAAGAGATTCTTGCACAGATTCTCTAACAGCAAATAAAAGGAGATGGATGCCTTCATCCCAATCCTTCTCTGTGTCAAAACAATATGATCTTATCATGTTTTTCAATGTTTGATGGAATCTTTCAAGGGCGCCTTGACTTTCAGGATGATAGGCCGATGACTTATACTGTACAATGCCAAGTTCATGCATTACTTGTTGAAATATTCCAGACATAAAATTTGAGCCTTGGTCTGACTGAATAGATTTAGGAAGCCCAACAAATGTGAAAAACTTCACTAAGGCCTTGACGATTGTCTTAGTTTTGATATTTCTTAAAGGAATGGCTTCAGGAAAACGTGTGGAAGCACACATAATAGTCAAAAGATATTCACAGCCAGACTTAGTTCTGGGCAAGGGACCCACACAGTCTATAATTATTCGACTGAAAGGTTCATCAAAAGCAGGTATAGGCTGCAAGTGAGCCTTAGGTATAGTCTGATTGGGTTTTCCTACCATTTGACATGTATGACAGGACCTACAATGCTGAGAAACATTTGATTTTAACCCAGGCCAGTAAAAATGATTAAGAATCTTGTGATAGGTTTTATTTACACCTAAATGTCCTGACATGGGAGTTTCATGTGCCAAGTTTAATATTTCAGGACGGTAAATCCGTGGAACCACTATCTGATGGTTGACAGTCCACTCGTCTTCTGCTGAGACGTCTGGTGGACGCCATTTTCTCATAAGAATGTCATTTTTGACATAATAACAGACTGGGACCTGAGAAACTTCCTGCTCATCTAAGGCCCTTTCAAATAAAGGCGAAATTTCAGGATCCTTATGCTGTTCTATAGCTAGTTGAGACCCAGACATTTTGTCATGCCCTAGATTGAAAGATGAGTTATTCTCATGAAAATCTGTCTGCTTATCAGGCAGGCTTGATGACAGAGACCTTGTTATCTCGTAATTAAAAGACTGACCCAAAAAGGTATCAGTTAAATCAAAATCCTGTTTCCCATCAGTTTGCTTGGCCTTACGTGCCATAGCCCTTGTGACTGCACAAGACGGATAAAGATCAGGAATTTCCTGCTCAATGGGATCAGGCGGTTGGTCTATGCAAGGATTAGTAGTCAAAAGTGGGTTTACCACAACCTTATCTCCAGCTAAGTCATTGCCTAGCAACAAATGAACACCTTTAAAAGGTAAAGAAGGTCTAATACCAACAGCCACTGAACCGGATACCAAGTCTGATGACAAATAAACGTTATGAAGCGGAACATTAACAAATCCACATTCCACACCCTGAATAAGAACACTTTGGCCCAAAGAAGTCTTCTCAGAAAAAGGCAGAGTATCTGCTAGAATAAGAGATTGAGAAGCTCCAGTATCTCGTAAGATTTTAATAGGGGTAGAATGGGCATAACTGTCACCATTTAGTGACACAAAACCATCTGACAAGAATGGTTCATAAATCTCCATAACTGAATCAGTCTCAGAAAATTTGGTATCAGAAAGAGTTTCCTCCCTTACACAAGACTGTGGTTTTGGCCTTATAGAAGTCAAGCCTGTAGGCTTAAGTTCCTCTTGTCTTTCTCTTTCTTTTCTTCGCTTTAATTTTAAACATTCAGAGATCAAATGGCCTGTATTTTTACAATAATAACAAACTACTTGAGATTGAGATAAGGGATTCTGGTCTTTGTTTTCACCAGAAGGTTTGGAAAAATTCTGGCTTCTGTTTTCACCAGAAGGTTTGGAAGGATTCTGGCTTTTATTTTCACCAGAAAGTTTGGGCATAGTACTAGATGTATGGCTATAACTACCAGAAGGATTACTGGGATAGAATCTTGGACCTGTCTGTGGATTATAAGGTTTTCGAGGATAAGGCCTGTTCACAAATGAGACTTTATGAGTCAAAGCATAATCATCTGCCAAACGAGAAGCTTCCTCCAAAGTTTCAACCTGTCTCTCATCGAGAAAAGATTTAATGTCTGAATTTATGCACCGTTTGAACTCTTCAACAAGGACAAGCTGTCTAAGTTTGTCATGATCAGAGCCTACTTTTTTAGAAGAACACCACCTATCAAATAACTGTTCTTTGGTTCGAGCAAATTCTATATGGGTCTGGGAAATTTCTTTTTTACAATTCCTAAATTTTTGCCTGTAAGCTTCGGGGACCAACTCATATGCCTTAAGAATAAGCTCCTTAACCAAATCATAGTCTGAGCTTTGCTCGACAGTCAGCTGAGTGTAAATGTCTCGAGCCTTTCCGACAACAACGCTTTGCAAAAGTAAGGTCCAATGCTCTTTTGGCCATTTTAAATTTTCTGCAACTTTTTCAAAATGCAAAAAATACTTATCTACCTCTTTTTCCTGAAATGGCGGAACTAATCTTATGTGCTTTGTGGCATCAAAGTAACTGCCAGAGTCAAAAACAGGGGTATGTTTCAACCTATCCTGACCCTGGAGTTCCATTTCCTTCAGCCTTAATTGAAATTGCCTTTCCCTCTCTTTTTCTTCAATACTATATCTCATTTTTTCCTTTTCTAACTCAATCCGTTCCTCCATTTCTCTTTGTTTTTCTTCCTGCTCTAATTTTTCTTTTCGAATTCGTTCTTCCATTTCTAATCTTTCCATCTGCATTTGCCTCTGCATTTCCCTTTCTTTTTCTTCCTTTTCCATTTTTTCTTTCTGTATGCGTTCTTCCATCTCTAATCTTAATTTTTCTAATTCAATTTGCCTTCCAATTTCAATTTGTCTCATTTGCAATTCAGTATGTGAAACCATAATGAGAGACAAAGCAGATGGATCGAAAAGTTCTTCATCAACAAAAAACTGTACCAAAATATTCTTAATTTCATGTTTTTTCATGCTTGTTTTGACAGCAGTGACCCCATAATGGGAAGCAATTTCTAGCAAATCTGTCCTTTTGGCCAGATTAAACAACTCCTGAGTAGGCTGAGCCAAAAAGCTTCTCAAATCAAACGACATGTTTGCTTTTTGTTTGTATTATAACGTAAGTATGGTAATTCAGATAAAGGTTAATTTGACAAAGTTTTTTTTTTTTTTTGAAATGACAAGCTCAACCAAAATTTCACATGAAATGACAAGTACTATTTCACCTGAAATGACAATTCACATGAAATGACAATCCCCTATATGCCTATAGGGAAATACCAATTCCGTGAAGCAACTGCCAAATCTATTTGATAAGAAATGACAATTACCTGCCGTCACATGAAATGTCGGTTTTAAAATGCTCAAATGGTTTTATCCCGGACGAGCCCCCAATTTCTGTTACGAGCCAGGCGTAGCAGAAAGAAAAAGCAAACAAGCCTTTTGGAAAAATTTAACAAAATTTATTTACAAGTTAACTTAAACCTGTAGAAGTAAGAAAATTAAATGTACTTAGCTCTGTTATGAAATATCCTGAATGAATCTATTTTCCTTGATCCCACAGAATTAACAGTCCAAAATGAAAAGTAATATCCTTTCACAATCCAACACAGAATTTAGAAATAACTTTCCTTATAAGCCCAAACATCAAACTCCAAAGTCTGACTCAATGAGAAAAATCAAGCTCTTTTATAGACCCTAAGATTTCTCTAGAACATTCCAGAGGGCTGTGGAATAAGATGATATAATTTTCTAAAAATAATGCAAACCTGAACTTTCTGGAAGGTTCCAAAGTACTTTTCCTTGTAAACATGTTGTTTACAAATAGAAATTAATCTGTGACTCAGTTTTCTAGAATCTTCTATAAGAAGATTAACAAGATATTTATAGCACTATTAGGTCAACAGTGGGGTGAAAGTGGGAATCAGAAAAAATAAATTCTTATGCATAACAAATCTCTTCTGCAACAAGGTCTATCGGAACCCGAATTTTATGGTGACTCAGTATATAAATTCAGAAAAATATATAACCGCAATGACTTCAGCACCCAATATCGTAAAATCATTATTCGATATAAAAAGATTGGGTACAATATGGATGTTATACGACAGACTGCATGCATGGTAGTTAACCCAATCACGGTTGGCAACTTTGCTTCCCTCTTTAATTGCACGCCGGTGGGTCAGGCCTCAGATTCTATGACGGCTCTAACGTAAAGGCTTATTGAGAATTAGAGAGATCTAATTCAAGGTAATGTTGGTTGGTGCCTGATGCTCCGTCTCTGGTCGGGCCCATCGGAGTCTAACTGTTGGTTTTCTTTTGCTCCAGCATTTCAGTGGTTTCTTGCTGTCGAGTCCTCACCGTTGTCTCACCTCTGTGGTTCTTTGATTTTTAGTGTTCACGGAGATGTTGCACTGATGAGTTAGGAGGCCTTCATGCGGACTGAACAAATTATTTGTCTAAATCGCGACGGCAGTAAGGGCGAGGATTGTGGCCACGTAGACTGAGTATTTTGTGGGAAGGTGTCTAAAGAACTGTCACTTAATAATGCCAAGTAAAATTCTTTCATGGTTTTTGTTTTTCCTCAGGGAGGGAAGATGAAACTGGAGTTTTTCTTTTGAATTTTAATCCTGGGGATGGTAAAATATATCCAACAGAGCTACTGAGTAATATCAGCCACAATTCTTTGTCTAGACTTCTTAAACTGATTTGTACGAATGAGGTGATAATGATGGCATAAACAACAATGATTTGAGCCAAAGATGTTAAGCGATTTTTTGCTAATATTCCTTGACTACCGTCTGCAGATTGTAAAGAAGCAGTGTCACGCACGAATGAGCTTCTGAAATTCATGTTCGCGGTTTTTATAGAAGATCTGATTCTAAAATCCAACTATCAAATTTAGATGGATACCCTTTCCAATGAACTTTGATTTCTGTGATCCACTCTTTACCAATTTTACGTTTTCTGCGATCTATGATAGATTCAATTTCGAAAATTTGATCTTTTTCTACACGCTGTAACTCTTGTGAATAAAACGTACCTTTGACTACCTCGCCATCTAGATCTACTATTTTATAGGTTACAGGAATTTGATGTTTGTACACAGCCGAAATTTGAAATAACTCTTGTGTCTAGTTTGGTAAATAACCTTTATCAAAAGTACGTTTTGTCTTGTTGATGCGAACATAATCACTGACTTTTAATTTTGGACTTTGATGTTTTCGTTTCTTTCCAAATCAATTTTCTGACACTAAAACTTCGTTTTTGCTAGTCACAGATGCAGGTGCACATTTGATACTTCGATGATATGGGTGATTGTAACCATGAACTAATTTTGGAAGTACATCGATATATCTCAGTGTACGTTGATGCGTAAAATATTTCCACATGCGACTTATCAAAGTTCTTTGAAATCTTTCGACAATAATGGCTTTAGTTTCAGGATTTTCTGTCGTGAAAAAAATGAATCTTTTTTTACTTTAAAAAATTCTGGAAATTTTTATTTTTAAATTTTGTTCCTTTATCAGACTGGAGGCTTTTTGGTTTTGGACTTCGTTTTTTTTCAAGTTCAATTTGAATGCTTTGATCAAAGTTTTACCCATCTTGTCTTTGATGGGAACAACCCAGGCAAATTTTGAAAATACATCAATGACACAAAGCAAGTATGGGTGTTTGTCATTGAACTTAGACATACTTGACACATCTGCTAAATCTGCTTGCCATTGTTAATCGATTCCTGCAACTACAGTTTTTCGGCGTTTGAATTTTCTTCGAATAGGTTTATGCAAAGTGTACGTCTTTTGTTTCCTCGACCAATCCCTGACACCTTTAAGTTTTACTTTTTTAGAAGTTTTTCTAGCTAACTGGAATAAAGCTTGTTCTCCAGCATATGCAGCAGGACTTTTAGGATCATAATATAATTTTTCAAGCTTCATTGTTCATCATAGGTTAACCATTTAGGTATTAAAGGACCTTCCATTTCTTCTTCTTTTATATGTTTTCTCGCTAATCGCCTTACATGTTTTTTGACTGAAGGCAGATCATATTTACGCTCTTTTATATAGGGAGTCCCTATTTTATGACGCTTGGTTTAAGGAGGAGTCACAAAAACATCCTCTGGTGATGGTCCAGGAGGAGGAAGCTGATGTTCATGCATCCATTCTTATCTGTCTCTATTGCCTACCACATCTTGAGGAATATTCAATTCTCTCAATCCTTGTGCAAAAGCTTGCCAGCCCGTGGGCTCAATACATTTCCTTTGTCTAATCACATCATTGACCAAGTAGATAATGTTAGAACCAGGAATAGGCTTTCCATACATCTTCACTGTATCATCATCATCCCAAGCTTTGTTTTTATTTTCTTGCAAAAAGGATAGCAAAAGCTGAGCTTTTCTTTTCATGGTGGAAGGCACACTGTCAATAATGTGTTGATCAATCTTCTTAGGTTGCAGAACAGGTTTGGAGAGGGAAACTGAAGGTTCTTTTAAAGCTTTTTTATGAGCCGTCTTAAATTTATGCAAAGTTTCACCAAACAACTGAGACTTTTCTGATTCCGAGATTACATTATTACTCATAACAGAAGACAGGTCGTTTTGAAGATAAGCAGTAGCCGAAACTTCAGGATCAGGTGGTAATCTAGGTTTCTTAATTGTTCCTCTTTCCAATGTTTCATATCTTCCCAAAGTTTGAATGGTACAATAGCCATTTTACGCCCTTCCATGATTTGGATTTAGAAGGCCACCAAGGAGAGATCCTATGAATGGTGCAATCAAAGGTTTGAGTAGCAATCCTAGTTAAGCTCCGCCTTTCTGGTTAATGATTTTCTTTTTTGCTGCAACAGGGACCTGTTTTGTACTCAGCTACCGAACATGCTGTTTTTTAGATTGTAAGTGTTGTTTCTGAGCTTTAGATAGATGTACATTGCCTTTAATAATGTTTAAGCAACATTCCCCTACACAATCGATAACTTCTTTGGGTGAATCATTTATTAGTTTTTGACGAAATTTTGGAGGTAACTGACAAAGTCCTTCTAAGAAAGGACCATATTTATCAATCAAAGAAGTTTTCTTTTTTCTCAGAGTTTTTCTTTTTCCCACGACCGTCATGATTGTCGTGATACACTATTAAGACTTCCAGTCAAACATGGGTTTTTATATTTTGCGTCTCGTAAGTTTCAAGTTTGGACCTCTGTTATTGATTCTAAAAGGTTGATTATACATTTTTTGTCCCTGCATAGCTTTTTCGCGCATTGCAGCTTCAAATCCAAACTGTCTTGCAGTTTGAAACACACGTGGTTCACCAGCATAGAGTGGTTGAAATCTAGCAATATTTGGTGAAATGGTGTTTCGACGAGTTACAGAGCGAGCAATTTCAGTGGGTGATCGCATTCCAAGACTTTGCCAAGATGTAATTGGACGTTTTCTCACAGTAATAAACTTTTCGTTAATTTTTCTAGATTTTTTCTTTTTTTCAGAAGTCTTCTTTACAAAAGTCTTCTTTTTGGCAAACCGTTTTAATAGTTTATTACCATCCCATCGAATTAATGTTCTGATAATAACGCCACCCATAAAAACCACCTCCACCAGGTTTCAAAATGATGTTACGTTTAACATCACTATTGACCATGGTACTTGTTAATTTTCTGAGATCATCTTTATGTTTTTCCATAAATTTCTTTGTCTGTTTGGGTGATTTCATTTACCCTCGGTGATTTTTCTTGCAGCCAAAGAAAACCATTTTATCATTTCAAGTAATCCCTCATTGAGCAATTGTTTGCGTTTTACAGTATTTGGTTCTCTACTCAAATTGTAGAGTGCCCTTATCAATTTAGCTGATGTTCGTTTCGAAATCATAATGACTTGTGGTCAGTTTTCAAATCAGACACGCAATTTTATATGTTTGGGAAATAAACAACTGGTCCTTGATGATTTGGTTTTGTAAACCAGTTTTGAAAAATATTTGTTCTAAATCTCAACAGATCTGGTGTATCTGGTTTCAAATCGATCAGTAAGTATCCATGTGGTTTGGATGTTGCATCATTGAAAGCATACATCAAATGGGTTCCGGGTCGTTTCGCCCGTGGGTCGTTTCGCCGGGTCGTTTCGCCCTGAGTCGTTTCGCCCTAATTTTCGGGGCGGGTCGTTTCGCCCTTACCTGGTGGGTCGTTTCGCCCGTGAGTCGTTTCGCCCGTGGGTCGTTTCGCCGCAATTATATTTTAAGGGAGTGACAAACGGAATGGATGAGTAAATGAACAGATGGATGAATAAATAAATGAATAAATGGGTGAAGTTGTGCGTTGGTAGATGGACGGACGTACGGATGAACGGACGGCATTTTGAATATACGGAGATAGATAAGTTTATGAATGAATCAATGGAGAGTATTGGTAGATGGACAATCGGAAATGAAGGAATGAATGAATGAATTAATAAATGAATGAATGAATGAAGCGATGCTTGTGTAGATGGACGGACGGACGAACGGATCTGAACTGTTCATGGAGACACGTCAAATGACACCTACGGATGGGTGATGTATGGACGGGCTCGTTTCAGAGTTCGGATAGAGAGATAAAAAGTGAAAAAAAATATAAACTGTGTATGTGATCTTCACAAATCCAAACAACAGTGTCAACATGTGTTAAGTATGTGATATATGGGTACTCGTTAGAATCGCTTTGCCTAGTCGGTTCTAACGACAACCCACATTCCATGCCTGTAGCAGAAATAGCAGACTATGGTATTACCCACAAAACACACAACGAACATGCAACACATTGTTTTTCATATTTCCGCTCCTAAATACAAAGACCGTTGGTGATCGTTAGAACCGCTTCGCCGAGGCGTTTCTAAGGAGCACCTGAGCAGAAATATGAAAAATATAAGAATCTTTAATCAGAACATTTTTGATAGTTTTTATTTGGTGATACAATTTTCCAGTATTTGAATAAGCATCTTTTCGTAATGCAAACTATTAAACAGACCAGTCCGATAACACAGCCGTGCGATATAGTGCATGTTTTCACATCTCTAAAATGACTATTTTTATTATGAAAATCTGTGGTAGTTTTTCTTATCTATAGTGCAAACATCGGTTGAGGCGGTTCTAACGAGTACCCACAACCTTTGTATTGTAGCAGAAATAATTAAAATAATGTATACCCCAGTAAACCCCAGTTTTCTTCATATAAGGTGGGGTTTAGGGGGTGTTCATTCGATGGACTTGTTCATGTGATGCTATGATTTTAATGTTTTGCTCTGTTATATATTTATAATGTAAAATATGTGTTTTGTTATGTATAAAATTATGGGAAAAAATGAAAAGAAAGTATAAAACGTTATGTTTCTATTCCTACCCAGGTTGAGCTACAGTAGAGTCTGTATAAAAGTTGAACCAACTTTTTACACATGACACTTAAGGTGTAATATTGATTATTACTCTTTAAGTGACATTTTTGTAAACTTTTATTCAGACACCACTGTTTAAAAATATTTTGTTTGTTGGAATTGAGGTTTAGCGTCTCCGTCAACACAATTCACGTAATAATGTAACCAGTTATGTCACGCCACTATTTGTGTAGAAAGAACAACTGATAAGTAAATAAAAAAAGTTAGCAAGTCTATGTAATAACGCCCCCTCTAAACCCAACCTTATATAGTGAAAATGGATTTTAGCATATACTTTATTTCTCTTATTTCTGATTCTAGAACATAGACAATTAGACGGTTCTAATCCAAAATCTATGTTTTGAGCAGAAAGAAAAATATGTCACATTTTAAAATATAAACAGTCATTTTCAAACAGTCTTAAATCCCATTTTATTGGAAAGACTTGTTAACCTTTTGTGAGCTCGAATATCTTTCTCAAAAAGGTGGTAGCTCAGTTGCTCAAACCTGACGTAGAAGCCGTCAGTAGGTCGTCCAGCTGCACCACACGAAGGCAAAACCATGTTTTCCTGAACCCCCAATACCCCCATCAATCCCTTTACATACCACAACAAACATAACCCCAATCAATAGGGCTTGAAAAAAATTAAGGGCGAAACGACCCACCTAATCAGGGCGAAACGACCCACGGGCGAAAGACCCAGGGCGAAACGACTCACGGGCGAAACGACTCATGGGCGAAACGACTCACGGGCTAAACGACCCGAGACCCATCAAATGTGGAGATTGAAGTTGTTTTGCCAAAACTTTGACTTGCATTTTATCTCGAGGACTTTGAAACAAAATGAGATAATGTGCATTCAAACTGATAGTTCGACTATCTTTACTTTGGTGAAACAAATTTTGTGTGATGTATATCACACTTGCATTTCGATGATGCCCTTTCCTTGTAAATCACAATTTGATTTTTTCTTCATCTTTGTCTCCCAACATATCGTCAAAGACGATCAAGTGAGAAAAAGTCGTATCGCTGACAATGTCATCATCGTCATTGGGAATTCCAGAAAGAAATGTGATGTTGGATCCTTCACGTTCTTGCAAAATATTATAAGTTGGTTGCCATTCTTTGTAGCACCACACGATACGTTGTGGTTGAATATCAAACACGTCATGTTTGTATTCAATTACTTTTCTTTCAAACTCTGTTTTTTCAGATCCACTTGGACCTGATATAAAGAGATTAGTAGGATGCTTGAAAAACAAACTGTTAATATCTTGTACTACTGGTGTCTGAATGCTTGACATGATGAGTAATGAGAAAGAACAACGAACAACATGTATATTTATATAAATTTAATGATGTAAAAAATCTTATGTACTAAGGTATCCTGGCAAATCATTATTCATAACCATATGGCACAGTGTACCCATTTTTCACTATCACACGTTTGTCAAATGTAAATCTATAAATTTTTGAAAGTTTTTCAGTGGTAACTTTCTTATTGGGATGTTTTTTGATTTTATGTTGATACTGCACAGTTTCACGGAAATGTCTGTCTTTAGATTTTGCCCAGTTTAACATTTTCTCAAAATGTATGATTTGAGAAGTGTTAAAATCCAAAGTCAGTCCTTTCACTTAACAAGTGGATTTTCTATCACCATTGCTTTCAACATACTCGTAACCATAGTTCTATGGCCCCATACCAACAAATTTTGTGATTTTTGCATTGGGTATTTCATCAGTCCATTCACCAAGTCGATTATTCACAATAGTTGGATTCCAAAGTTTGGGATTGTGGACATAGATTGCAGGGTCAGTGTCAAAGTAGAGTGCACGTGTATTAAAAGTACAAGTAAAACAAGGATCAGGAATCGATACAATTAACTAACTCCATCCTTCAAAGACACCAAAGGGAAAGAAATGCAAAAATTAAGCGATCAGACCATAATGGAAACCTAAACACAGAAAGGCCATAAGGACAGTTACTTTCCCACAAAATGGCCATATGGCCATCCAAAATTAAAAGACACAAGTGATACACACAGTAAGTAACAAACAACAACATAAATAAATCGCACAGAAGAACCGCATTGGAACGGTCAGTGGAAAGATTTCCACTGGGGGGCTTAAATCGATTTTACGTGGCCACAATCCTCGCCCTTACTTCCGCCGCGATTTAGACAAATAATTTTTTCAGTCCGCATGAAGGCCTCCTAACTCATCAGTGCAACATCTCCGTGAACCCAAAAAATCAAAGAACCACAGAGGCGAGACAACGGTGAGGACTCGACAGCAAGAAACCACTGAAATGCTGGAGCAAAAGAACACCAACAGTTAGACTCCGATGGGCCCTAATTCTCAATAAGCCTTTACGTTGGAGCCGTCATAGAATCTGAGGCCTGACCCACCGGCGTGCAATTAAAGAGGGAAGCAAAGTTGCCAACCGTGATTGGGTTAACTACCATGCATGCAGTCTGTCGTATAACATCCATGTTGTACCCAATCTTTTTATATCGAAGAATGAGTTTACGAAATTGGGTGCTGAAGTCATTGCGGTTATATATTTTTCTGAATTTATATACTAAGTCACCATAAAATTCGGGTTCCGATAGACCTTGTTGCAGAAGAGATTTTAGTCCAATATTGAATTTTGAAATTAAATCAGAATGGCGTCTATAAAATTTGAAAAGGCTTTACGTAGTTTATGGTACCGATAACCCTGATTAAGGAGTTTAGCCGTTAATAACTTATTACGAGTGTTGAAGTCAGTTACATGACTACACACTCTAGCAAGTCGAATTAATTGCGAAATATAAACGCCATAGGATGACGCACGAGGAACATCACCATCCAAAAAAGGAAAATTCTACAATCTCAAAATCAAAGTCATCGCGTTTATCATAAATTTTGCACGAAACAAATCCATCTACAATAGATAGATGTAAATCCAAAAACGGGGCCTCGGTATCAGAAGAATTTGCTTTATCTAACTGAAGTTCTGGGGGGGGGGGGGTAAATCTGACTGATCAAACCATCGAAATAGGTATTATCAATATTTAACTAGAGCTGTCAGAGGATCTGACTATAGCCCCGCTTCAGCGCCGTCAGAGAAGAAAGTTATTTAAGCTGCAGAGAAAACAGTTATGAACAAGAAATAACTGTTGAAAATTTTACATTATCTGGAAAAACTCTAAGAGTTGTGAGCCCTTGTCCCTCATTTCAATGAGCATGATACATTACCAGAATGTCCATGTTTATACTAAATTTCATCTTCCATTTTTCAATGTTCAAAGGGTAATAACTCCTAAAGTAGGCAAATCAGAGTCAGGGTTCCTGCGCTCTGCACATTGTCTCATGGTGCTTTACACTTGTGTGAAGTGTCATGAAAATATCTCAAATGGTTTGTGAGTTATGGAGCCGACACAGTCAAAATTGCCTTTTTAAATGTTCAAAGGGCAATAACTCCTAAAGTAGGCAAACCAGAGTTATGGTTCCTGCACTCTGCACATCATCTCAAGGTGCTTTTCATTTATTTGAAGTTTCATGAAAATATCAGAAACGGTTATGGAGCGGACATAGTTAAAATTGCCATTTTTTAATATTCAAAAGCCTATAACTGAAAAAGTAGACAATCCAGAGTATGGGTTCCTGCGCTCTGCACACGTAATATGGTGCTTTACATTTGTGTGAAGTTTCATAAAATTATCTCAAACGGTTTTTGAGTTATCGAGCAAAGACGGCTAAAATTGATATTTTTCAATATTCAAAGGGAAATAACTCAAAAATTAGGCAATCCAGAGTTATGGTTCCTGCACTCTGCACACCATCTCATGGTGTTTAATGTTTGTGTGAAGTTTCATGAAAATATGTGAATGGGTTTTAAAGTTATGGAGCGGACACGAAAATTGTTAACAGACACAGACAGACACACAGACAGACACACAGAAAATACGAAAACCAGAGTTATGGTTCTTGCGCTCTGCACATTGTCTCATAGTGCTTAACATTTGTGTGAAGTTTCATGAAATTATCTCAAACGGTTTTCGAGTTATGAAGCGGACACTGTTAAAATTGCCAT
The DNA here is from genome assembly GCA_963580285.1 of Lucinisca nassula. Classification (NCBI taxonomy): domain Eukaryota; kingdom Metazoa; phylum Mollusca; class Bivalvia; order Lucinida; family Lucinidae; genus Lucinisca; species Lucinisca nassula. Next base: position 9,994,563 of record OY757021.1, on the reverse strand, counting down.
TTTTCAATGTTCAAAGGGCAATAACTCCAAAAATAAGCAATGCAGAGTTATGGTTCCTGCGCTCTGCACATCGTCTCATAGTGCTTAACATTTGTGTGAAGTTTCCTAAAAATATCTCAAACGGTTTTCGAGTTATGAAGCGGACACAATTAAAATTGCCATTTTTCAATGTTCAAAGGGCAATAACTCCAAAAGTAGGCAATCCACAGTTATAATTCCTTTGCTCTGCACATTGTCTTATGGTGTTTAACATTTGTGTGAAGTTTCATGAAAATATGTTAAGCAGATACAAAGTTATGGAGCCAACACAAATTAACGGAATCACGGAATTACGGAATTACGGAATTACGGAATTACGGAAAATGTTCAAAGGGCAATAACTTCAAAAGTAGGCAATCCACAGTTATAATTCCTTCGCTCTGCACATTGTCTTATGGTGTTTAACATTTGTGTGAAGTTTCATGAAAATATGTTAAGCAGATACAAAGTTATGGAGCCAACACAAATTAACGGAATCACGGAATGACAGAAGGACATGGCAAATCCAATATAGCCCCACTTTTTCAAAGCGGGGCTATAATAAATCATCTGAATATCTAGAAGTGGAGCTTAAAGCTTCAATAATTCCAGATTTGTTATCAATGGAAAGCGACAACATGAAGTCTTTTTCATAACAATACAAGAACAGATCAGCCACAAGAGGTGCGCAATTCGTACCCATCGGAATACCCACAATTTGTCTAAATAACTTAGTACCGAATCTAATATAAATATTGTCAAGTAGAAAGGTGAGGGCATCACACACTTTCTGACATGACCAAAGTGTATAATTCTTATGCTCTTTAGAAGTGAAAAATGCATTTCTGACATTACATGCAAGATAGAGAGAATCTTCTCTGTGAAAAGCCAATTCAATTAAATCATTAAGCTTGTTTTTTTATAAGATTATGAGGAAGTGTAGTGTAAAGAGTGGAAAAATCGTAAGTAGACAGACTTGAAGCACGAAAATGTCTGGATTTCAATTTATTTAAAGCCTCATTCGAATTTTTTATAGACCAAAACAGATTTCTTCCTGATCTTTCAAAGACTTTATCACAATATTTAATCACATGCGTTTTAATAGCAGTAAGACAGGAAGTTAATAATTTAGAAAGTTCAGTGGTAGTGCAAGAGCTAGAATTTGCAATAAACCGTGCTTTGTAAGGTCTTTTATGAAGTTTTGGTAACCAGTATAGCGTAAGAAGCTTGTCTTGGCCTTCGTTAACACACCACACAGCAAACTTGGTGGCTGAATGACAAACATGTTTATCTACTATAGCTCTCTCTTCAGCTAAAGGCTGAAGTTCATAGGCCTTAGTACCACCAAGCTCCTGCTTAAACGTGTTAACATAGTGGAGCCGTCACACAACGACGACGTTGTTAGCGACCTTGTCTGCAGGGGCCAAAACAAACTTCTTATGAAATTCTTGAATACCTAGTATAAGATGACGTAAAGACGTCTTGGGCTTAGGAGGTAATAAGTTAGCATTTTGAGAATAGAAAGAAATGCGATTATTCACTAGTTTTAAAATGCTAAGTTTCCGGTCCTTAAGGGCTTTATGCTAAACATTCTCTCGCTTACACCATCGATTACTGAATTCATTCAAGGAAGCAGCGATTTCATTTCTACATTTACTGAAATCAATTTTAGAAGGAACCCGATATTTCGGTCCTTTAGAAATTATATTCATTATCCTAGAATCGGGAATAATTTTCAAATTGCCAGTAATTACATAACCAGCAGCAGGATAGCAATACTTTGAGGTTTTACAATCACATGAATCAGGAGTATTAGTATCAATATCAAGATCTGAAACAAGATTATTGAAATTAAAAATGATAGATCTAACAGGTTTGTTATATTTATAACAAATTATAGGTGTTTCAGTATTTTGAAAATAAGCAGGAATGGAAGAAAGCACCGATCTCTCACGGAAGATACTGGTCAAATCTACAGACTTTCGGATGAGTCTTTAAACCGAGGTCCCGTCTCCGTATGACCTTCGCTGTTGGTGGGACGTAAAACTCAAACACTCACACACTGGTCAAATCTATAAAATCCATACCCTTATTAATGAAGGATATTTTGAAGAAATGGCGTTTATGATTAATTTCAGAATCAATGTAAGGACGGAGAGTATGCTGAGTATAGCCTCTAGTTAAGAGAGCGCATCATATAACTGATGAGAACTATCGTAGAATTTATTCGCCTCGGTGTCCAGAAGACGTAAAACAGAAACGGGTAATGAACCTAAAAATGAAAGCATAGAGTGGCGTCCATGATTTAATAATATAATTGACAGTCACTTCAGTCTAGTATTGTTTCGTTTAAACGCACGTGATTTACGTTTAAAGTTAACATTTTTCCTGGTGCCGTGAGATCTAGTTCTGCGTTTTCGACATTCCAGGAGCGAGAAAATATCAAAGTCCGGCATTCTAGAAATATTACCCTCATGATAAATGTTGTCATTAAATCCCAGTGGAAAAGGGGCCTGTAAACATTTAATCCATTTCAGTTCAGCCTCATGTCTTTTTATAATTTTGAATCTAGATGTAGAATTTGCATCGTAATAAAGTTTTTCCACTGGTTGTATAACTATGTTATTTACAGAATGACCTGTATGTCGAAAGTGACGGTACAAGAAAGTGTCAGTTTTCTTAGGCTTACTGTTGGTTTTCTTTTGCTCCAGCATTTCAGTGGTTTCTTGCTGTCGAGTCCTCACCGTTGTCTCACATCTGTGGTTCTTTGATTTTTTGTGTTCACGGAGATGTTGCACTGAGGAGTTAGGAGGCCTTCATGCGGACTGAACAAATTATTTGTCTAAATCGCGACGGAAGTAAGGGCGAGGATTGTGGCCACGTAAAATCGATTTAAGCCCCCCAGTGGAAATCTTTCCACTGACCGTTCCAAGGCGGTTCTTCTGTGGCGATTTATTTATGTTGTTGTTTGTTACTTACTGTGTGTATCACTTGTGTCTTTTAATTTTGAATGGCCATATGGCCATTTTGTGGGAAAGTAACTGTCCTTATGGCCTTCCTTTGTTTAGGTTTCCATTATGGTCTGGTCGCTTAATGTTTGTATTTCTTTCCCTTTGATGTCTTTGATGGGTGGAGTAGGATAATTGTATCGATTCCTGATCTTTGTTTTACTTCTACTTTACTCATTCTACGATAATGCTCGTTCAATCTAGTTTTAAGCATGCGGTTAGTTTGACCGACGTACTGCATATTACAGTTTGCAGCACGTCATGTAATTATATAAATTAAATCTGTAGACTGTCATGTCAAATCAGACATGTTAACTACAGCGAAGCGACTACCGTTTACAGATGAAGTAACGGTAGACGCAGTGTTTAAATGCGAACAACATCTGCACCTCTTGGCATTGCACTTAGAAATATTAGGATACATTCCACTTCTTTTCCACGGATTAGTATATTTTCGAAGGATTAGCGATTTAAGAGGAGATAGTCTTATACGAAGACTACTCCCAAAAACATTTTCAGTCTGGCTTGTGCTGTGACAAAAGATGCTACTACCACATTACTGCAACTGTGAGGTTCAGTGATAGATAAAAATCAAAAATGAGTTCCTTTAAGAGCAATGAAAACATTCATAAGAAAGAAGATGGGTCATACTACGTAGTTTCGGCTAATAAAGCCTCATCAGTGACCCTGTAATGATCCGGCAAAGAAAGCCAGAGGAAACATACTGCAATCTTGCGAATCCCGAACAGGCAGTCGACACAAAGACTGATATAAATCAAAACGGGGTACAAATAATTAAAAACCTGTCTAGAATATGAGTCTAAACCAATTTACCTCTGATTTCTCAGAATATTCACGCTGATCTCAAAGGACCAAAAGTAAAATATAAACTGCACTATGGTAGATGTACGGGGAGACGTTTTACGGCCGCCACACGGCACAACGCCAGCTGCAGTGAAGGCAAATAAAAATCAAAAATGAGTTCCTTTAAGAGCAATGAAAACATTCATAAGAAAGAAGATGGGTCTGTTTCTTCCCAGTTGACATGTCAAAACTGCTCACCATAATCATCAACATACTATACTTTTTCCATGGGATTATTGACCAATTCAAAGTATGTCGATGGTTCTGAGATGTATTCAGTTTTATTCATATTATCTCTTTGTGCCAATTTTCCCCACACGTTATTCAACTCTGTCTTTGCAGTGGCCCTACGACCCTTATTCTTTTCAATATACTCCAATCTAATTCCCTCTGCCCCAGTTTTACACCAGTCAGGACACCCACTGGCCTCTTGCTTTATTTTCAGGAATGTATCAATGTACCCAGCAAAGATTCCACCTTGACCAGTTTCTTTATCATACTGTGTTTTCTCGGGGAAATGCCAAGTAGAAGTAAAACAAAGATCAGGAATTGATACAATTAACTTACTCAATCCATCAAAGACACCAAAGGGAAAGAAATACAAACATTAAGCGACCAGACCATAATGGAAACCTAAACAAAGGAAGGCCATATGGACAGTTACTTTCCCACAAAATGGCCATATGGCCATCCAAAATTAAAAGACACAAGTGATATACACAGTAAGTAACCTCATAAATTTCTGTAAGTTGATAACCAAGTTTCAAAGCTTCAAACAATTCTATACTGACCAAAGTTCCAACAAATTCTCTATCTTCTGCTTTAGTATGGTTACAAAGTTTAGAGTTGTCTGACTTCTCTGCACATGTTCTACAGAGTGGAAAGAGAAGTTTATTGTTACATTTGTAAGGGAGTACTGGATGATACAAGTTTCTGGGTGGAAGAACTTTACATTTGATCAGGCCACAATATTGTTTGATATTGTCTTTGTCACTTTGTTCTTGAGAATAAATCTCTGGATGACCTAGTGGGAAAACACCATATTTACAAATGTATGGGTACAGAGAACAGACATCAATGTACTTGATTTCTTGATCTGAACGTTCATCAATCTCATGGTACAATTTGGTAGCGTTAGTCCTTCCCCCAAATAAAGCATCTCTGGGTTTGAAGGGATCCAAGTTATTAAATTCAGCCTCTACCAAAGTTTGGAATTCTTTGTCATCTCTACACCGTTTTTCAAAATCGCATTCCCAACGTTCTATGACTTCATACCCTACAGCTTTCAGAGTTTCAATCTTTCTCAAAGTGGAACAATAAAGAGTGTCCATCTTCAAACAGTTGTATGTATTGATCTTATCCCTGTCAGGATAAAATCTTTGACAACCATGCCAATAACAACCTTGAAATTCATAGATTTTCTTGGTCAAACCCATCAACGTAAAACTCACCAATATTCTGTTCCCCACCATTAAATGCATGTTGAATGTGTGTGTTTGTTTTCTTAGCCATTACTTGCAATCGTCTTACAGCCTTGATCGAAAATTTCTTTTGGTTTGGATAGCCTTCAGGAGGGATGATAGCTACTGAGTATTCTGGCATATGACCCTTTCTCCAAACGAGTGAACAAGTTTGAGCCACCGTACATGCTACTTTTAAGGGGTCAATTCCACTTGTTTCCATTAACTGCTGCCTAAAGCAAGCACAACCTTAAGATATCGACATCACTCCGACAATACTCTTCCATTTCTTGCATGAAGTTAAAGATAGCATTAGATTCAACTTTAGACTTGTGCCATTGCAAGATGTCGTCTCTGTCTTTGCTAGACATCTGACCAGGGTTATACATTTCAGCAGGAAAGTATGGACCTACATAGTTTTGGTTAGCTTCAGTATTTGCCAAAAGTGGGAAATAGCCTTTCTTCATTTCTTTAAGTCCAAAGGTATCAGGGAAACTAGCCAAACGTATGTGCAAAAACTGAAACGAATCTTTGAACTCAAGTTTTCCAGCTTTAAAGGTTATGATGGTATGCCCATTCATGATCACATCTGGTTTGTAAGTTCCATTTTCTAAGCGATATCTTAGAATAAACTGGCCACCATATCCACCAAAATTGTGTGCAATACAAATTGAGCCGAAACTACGTAGTATGACCCATCTTCTTTCTTATGAATGTTTTCATTGCTCTTGAAGGAACTCATTTTTGATTTTTATTTGCCTTCACTGCAGCTGGTGTTGTGCCGTGTGGCGGCCGTAAAACGTCTCCCCGTACATCAACCATAGTGCAGTTTATATTTTACTTTTGGTCCTTTGAGATCAGCCTGAATATTCTGAGAAATCAGAAACGAATTATTGGTTTAGACTCATATTCTAGACAGGTTTTTAATTATTTGGACCCCATTTTGATTTATATCAGTCTTTATACCGACTGCCTATTCGAAATTCGCAAAATTATAGTATGTTTCCTCTGGCTTTCTTTGTCGCATCATTACAGGGTCACTGATGAGGCTTTATTAGCCGAAACTACGTAGTATGACCCATTTTCTTTCTTATGAATGTTTTCTTTGCTCTTAAAGGAACTCATTTTTGATTTTTATTTGCCTTCACTGCAGCTGGTGTTGTGCCGTGTGGCGGCGGTAAAACGTCTCCCCGTACACCAACCATAGTGCAGTTTATATTTTACTTTTGGTCCTTTGAGATCAGCGTGAATATTCTGAGAAATCAGAAATAAATTATTGGTTTAGTCTCATATTCTAGACAGGCTTTTAATTATTTGGACCCCATTTTGATTTATATCAGTCTTTGAATCGACTGCCTATTCGAAATTCGCAAAATTACAGTATGTTTCCTCTGGCTTTCTTTGCCGGATCATTACAGGGTCACTGATGAGGCTTTATTAGCCGAAACTACGTAGTATGACCCATTTTCTTTCTTATGAATGTTTTCATTGCTCTTAAAGGAACTCATTTTTGATTTTTATTTATTAGCCGAAACTACGTAGTATGACCCATCTTCTTTCTTATGAATGTTTTCATTGCTCTTGAAGGAACTCATTTTTGATTTTTAATTCATTAAAGGGTTGGAATAACCAAGTACAAAACTCATGCAAAGTATCAGGACCTTCAAAGATCATTTCTCGTCCTTGATCTGGGAATTTGCTACAATGTTGACACTTTTTATGGATATGTAAATGGATACACAGGTCACAGGCTCTATGTGCTACACAGAAATTAACTTTATGTTCTCCAGTATTTTGTGAAGATTCAAAATCAAAGAAAATGTACTTGGAGGAGGAGGAATTTGTTTCGTCTTCATCATCAGATTCTGCATCATCAGATTCGTTGGGTGTATCAGCATCAGTCTTACAAACATAAGATTGTATGTAACACAGATGATTTGCGCCCACGACCTCTTTACAAAATCTACATTTTTGATTTTCTTGACAAACATGATTTTTCTTATTCCCAAGAATTCTAGTGAAACAATTTCCACAAATATACACTAACTGACAAATGGACTTTTTCTGTCCAGGTTTGATTCTTCTATGATTAGCAAAACATTGAGGACTGTAAAATTTTCTTTTACAATCCCTACAGAAACAAGTTTCTCCTGCCTAACATAATGTCTCATTGTAACATTTGTCACATCCACGGGGACACATATGATCACCACGATGGTTATAACCTTTGTCACAAACTTCACAGTAATAAGAACATCCTAGAAAACCAGTTATACTGGTGATTGTATCATAATGATTGTCTCCATCATAGTATATATGTATCACTATAGTCTGTCTTGTCATTTCGAATTCAGGTTTGAAGAGAAGGTCGTCTTTCGCATGTTGTGAATGAACTTTGATCAGGTAGTCAGGAGCTAACACAGCTTGGATCTTCTTGTATTCGTCAAGTCCACAAGGTTTAGTATGTAGAACTTGAGCTCGATCCAACAACTTCTTAGCTTCACTGGTCTGGAAAGACTTGGTAGATTTACGTATATGTTCCCATGTTCTCTTCCAAGTCGGGGATTCATCTTTGTCAGCATGACATTTGCCGACAACTACAGCTCTGGCTAAACGCACGGAGTCTTCTGTATTGTTGATATTAACAATACTTCTTTTCATCTTTCTCATGTTGTTAGAATCGGAATAGAGTCCATAATGGAGTGATTTTCTTCCACTTCCTACAGGGAGTCTTGTATGGGTCACTTCCATAGACATCTGGCCATCATCGATTCTGAAGTCTTCATTAGACTGTAAGACTTTCTCAATTTCCTGGGACAGGGCATCTCCAGTTAATGAGGACACATCTGTAAAGGGTATGAAGACCCCAAGTTTAAGTCCAGGATGGTAGATACTAACTCTTATTCTGTCATTGCCCTGTGCCTCAGTATGTCTCTTGATATCATCCACCAATTGTTGAAACAAGCGTGGTACAAATTCTAATGGTGATGTTTTCTCAGGAAATTTTCTCATGTCCACGCTGTATACATTGGCTCTTGTTCTAAATCGCCTCGACTCCCTCTGTCTTACTGGCTTCATATTGTAGTACTGTTGGTAATCTTCATCTTCATCTTCTGTATCAGAGTAGTCTACAAGCTTAGGTCTCTTAGGCATGGTCTCATCATCCGAACTGGATGGAGTTCTTATTCGCTTCCAATGTGTCTTTGGCATGTTGATACAGTAGAACTTCGATGGCTCGAACACCGATGGCTCGTTTACCATGGATGAGTCGAACCCGTTCTTGAGCCACTAGCGAAATCCTCTACATAAGAAACAGTGGGGGATAATGAAGGAGATTTTAGTCTTTTATCTTGCGTATGTATGCTGTGTGTACTAATTAGAATCGCCTCGATGAGGCGATTCTAATGAGTACACACAGCATACATATTCATTATGGAACACCGAAAAGATGTGTAAAAATATCTCGCTATGCCTCCTGACAGTCACCTCAGTGGCTCGAACTACCCCTGTCTCGAACAGATTGTCATGGTCCCAAAGGTGTTCGAGCCATTGAAGTTCGACTGTAGTTTGGTGTTCAATGCTGAACTATGAAGCTTCAACCTGAAAAATCCGTTTTTATATACTGGCCCACTGACTTTGGAAATTCCGTTTTTTTTTCAGATTAATCATGACTACCTGTTGTATTCTACCCTTGGAAATAACGGAGATGATTTTGACATTCAACAAGTACAACTGTGGAAAAGGCCAAGACTTTACAGAACTCATCCAAGACAGTTGGTTTAAAATAAGAATGAAGATTTTGAAGAACACTGGATCTCAAATAACTTACCAAGATGAAATGATTCATTTACTATTGCTCATAGATGAACTTCTTAATTTGTCAGATAAGAAACGATTAGAGTTTCATAGACAAATTAGCTGTTTTCATTTTCAACATCAACCAACCCTTAAGAAAGCAAAATGATGGCTAGTCACATTCTTTAACTTTACCTCACTGGACTTGTTTTATAAGTCTGAAACATTTTGTCAACACTTTCTACATGGTAATGTGTCAACTAGCTTTCTATATAGAGATACGTTTTTGGGATATCTGACACTGAATGAGGAATATACCAAAGCTCAAGTCAAACAGTTATTCTGTAGTCGGGACAATCCATATCTTATGATATTACCATCGGAATGTTTGATTTTCAACGACTATTGGTCGGAATATATAAATGCAAAAGAATGATATAAAGTGACATTAGGCAACGAACAGTTGAGAAAAGAACCTAAGATCGTTCCCAACTAAATATTCTAATTGCATACTTAACTAAAAATCACGATTAAGACCACCAGAAAAAGTCTACCTTTATCTTTAGATCAGATTTTGAAATTTGATATCTACAGACTTGCACTTGAACAAACTTTGTCATTAGAGCCAGATAATGTAGTTTTCTTGTAAACTAAAGATGACATTCATATTTGGTTGAGAAGATACGATACATTTATGTCTTTTCGACATGGGATGAAAAGAACAGCTTGGCTCATGAGTAACATACTGGATGAGTCACCCGTGAAACTGGATCAATGGCGTTTGCATGTAGCTAACAACGATGAGGTGATCAGCTACATTTACAACATGATAATGGATATTGAAAGATCCTCATCAGAACAACCGATGGACTGTTCTGAAAACCGTCATGAGGAACCGATGGAAACTGATATTTACGATTTGATCAACCAGATGGATTGCTTGACCATATAAATTGACCTGATACACAGATCATCATTGTTTCATCAACAACATGGAGAAGAAGTGGTTTGAAGTACCTCTGACACAAGTGGTAAAATTCACACCTTACAGAAGATTACTACTTTGCATCTACATACTGTTTTCTCATGAAGACATTTCTATGGAAGAAATCCAGATGAAATTAAATGAAAAAGAAACTTTTGAAGATTTCAAGAAATTGTGGTGGACTTGCGCTAAGTACAAACTGTTAGAAGATTCAGATATCACAATTTAAGAATTGGAAAAAATCTGTAGCTGACAATCCAAAGGTGATCGAGTTTCTACATTCGAAGACAACAGGCAAGGGTGATATAAAAGGAAGTGATCTTGAATAGAACTTCATTTTACCTCTGACTACCACAGTGAAAACTTCAGAAAAAAGCATCAAGATGGAATACAATAGGGATCCAAGACCAAAGAAATATAGTGATCCTGAAAGTATCTACTACCATTGTTCAAGTTTAAAGAAGTTATTGAAACAACAATATGATATCCATCTTCTACGGACATTGGAAAAATCACTGCTTGATCAACAACTGATGAAAACACCTTATGGACGTTGCTTCAGATGTAATGCTACGACACACTGGTCACGAGATTGTACATCGGGCTTCAAGCCACCATACGGGCACTGTTACATATGTGGACTTCCAGATCATTGGGCACCCGAATGTCCACAGAAGCAGTTGATACAAGATGAGTTGGACATAGCACCTGCTACTGACACTTCTGCAGAGACATTACCTAATAATCCTCAGGAGATACAGTCTTTTGTCGAGGAGAAACAGTCTTGTGCCGATGAGAAACAATCTTCTGCCGAGGAGAAACAATCCTTGACTAGTGTTAAGAAATCAAGAAAAAGAAAGCGAACAACTTCTAACACTCGTGGTGTGAAGATACCAAAGACAAAATAGACATTTGAATAAGATAGTTAAGAAACATATAGTATTGTATTAAGAATTTTTAAAACACATTAAAAACAGTAACAGTTTACCTGTCTTTGTTTGTTCATTATAATAGGTTATTATTTAACAAAATCCATGGGTTAGCCCTAAAGAGGACTGTTCTCTGTAACTAGTAACTTAAACAGTTACTAGCCACGGCATGGTTCTACTATAGCGATCGGTTTAAATGGTAACCGATCCAACACCTCTCCGAGCCAGGAACTGCTGAAAAGCCAATCCGCTTTGAAGCCTCTCCATTTTCTTCCAGGACTCTTCCTCAGTAGACGGGTGTTGTTGTCTTCAGCACGTAACTTCTTGAACCAAGTCATACTGGAACAATGTGGAGAGAACTCAAAAGCAGAAGGGCTTTTATACAATGTAGGAGGATTGACCTACTTTAACCGAAGAACCAATCAAATTGGCTAACGAAATAGCCAAATGTGATCATCTTCAGAGAATTCTTCGTCTTTGGTGTAGTAATGATGGTCTATGTTTCGCAAAAAAAGAAACATAAATCATTATAGCAAATGCCAGACTTAGAAATCTTTTGTATGATCATTAAAAGGCACTCTTTCAAGAATAAGTGGTGGCCCTGAAAAGGGCCATTTGGTCTAGATAACCATCAGAGGTTCAGTTTTTCTTCTAGACACTGATCACATATGGACAAAGTGTCGTCTTCAAAGAACCCATCGTCATCATCAGGGCAGTTGTGCTCCTCTCCAACTTACCTTAGAATGCAGTAACACTTACCACATTCAAGATAAGTTGGAGCATCACACTCACTGCAGATACCAGACTTTGGGTATTCATCCATGGTTATGAAGTTTGTAATAATCATGAATGATATATATACAAGTGACATAGGATTGACCTACTTATAATGAACAACCAATCAAATTGGCCAAATACACGACCAATCATAATCATAGAATTCTTCGTTTTGGTGTAGCAATGATGTTTGGTTCTTTCAAAACATACAACATCATAGCAAATGCCAGACTTAGGAATCGTGTGTATGATTGAACATTATCAAAGGTCATTCATTCAAGAGATATGCTGGTCCTGTAATGGGCCGTTGGGTTTTGTTAGTTTTTAAACAAACTGTGAAAGCAGTTTCTCCCGCCACATGCTGGACATCTGGTAGCCCAGGACTCATACGATATGCTAGACCCCGTCGACAAGTAGAATGGGGGCTCTGTAGCTTCTTGGCTCCAGTCGTCTGTCTGTGTGGCAGCAGAGGGCCCAGGCAGCTCACCATTCATCTGTTGAGCATGGCTCAACTCTGCAGCCCTCTTAGTTATCTCTATCACTTGATCCAAATTGTCAAGCGAAAAAAAAGTCCTTCTACTTCTCTCTTGAGCTAATCAAAAGAGACCATCAGGTCTCTCACCCCACTCCTCACAGACTCCGTCTCTTCTTCCAACGTTTTAAAGTAAATATGACTGTTGTGAGTCATCTTCGATTGTACACAGTAGTGCAAGGAAGTAGGTCATTGCACCAATATTTATTCACTGAACACGGACGTGAAAGAAAGTATTTTTGCAAGTAGGTCAATCCCTCTCCAGAGTATAAAAAGGACTTGACCTACTTCAGATTTCTTGAAAAAACAATGGAACAGTCAATATCATTCGATGATCTCTTGCAAAATCCAGATCTTTTAACAACCGCTATCAATGAAACATTTGGTAGTGATGCTACCTTACAGCAACAACAATATACAATTCCATCTAACCGACTGATCGATGCACAGCCCCCAGTACAACAATCTAAACCCCAGCCCAAAGTTATTGAAGTCTTAGTGAAGGAAATCAATCTCAAAAATAGAGTCAAACCGTTAGAAGATCGTCCTCAACAACCATCATCACTAGAAATGAGTCCTATAAGGATTCCACCCCACTTCAATATTGTCACAAATGAAGATGAACAACTGATGCAGTCATCATCATCCGCTATTGGACTTGGAGCTGCTACAAACCCATACGTAAAAAGAAAACCAGATAAGATCTTAGATACAAATTTAAAACCCAAACAGCCCTTTTCAGGGCTATCAAACAGTTAAGAAAGAATAGCTATAATGTCTTCAGTTTAAAACAATTATATTACATACAAAATATATCTAGGCACTTTAGCTCAGTTGGTAGTGCGCCTGTCTGATAAGCAGGAGGTCATAGGTTCGAGCCCTATTCGTGCTAAACATTTTTTTTCAATTTCAAGACTAAGTTATTTCCAAAAGAACAACAAAATGTCATCTTGTGGTATCCCTGGACCTCTTGACAGTTAAACACATTTCCAACAAAAGTCATTTTCAAGCTTGGTCCCTATAATTTCATCAAACATCAAATTTATAGGGACCAAGTCAGATTAGGCTTGGTCCCTATAAATTTCAAAAACTGAAGATTTATAGGGACCAAGGCAATCAACACAAACACATGGATCTACTTGAAAGATCACCAAAAAAAAAAAAAAACTAAGTTATTTTCAGGCTTAGTCAAAAGCTAATTCAATTCAAACTTGGTCCCTGTAATTTCAACAAACATCAAATTTATAGGGACCAAGTCATTTTAGGCTTGGTCCCTATAAATTTCAAAAACTGAAGATTTATAGGGACCAAGGCAATCAACACAAACACATGGATCTACTTGAAAGATACCAAAAAAACTAAGTTATTTTCAAGCATAACCAAAGGCGAAGTCATTTTCAAGCTTGGTCCCTATAATTTCAACAAACATCAGATTTATTGGGACCAAGTCATTTTAGGCTTGGTCCCTATACATTTCAAAAACTGAAGATTTATAGGACCAAGGCAATCAAGCTACTTGAAAGATCACCAAAAAAAAAAACTTAAGTTATTTTCAAGCATAACCATAGGCTAAGTCAATTCAAACTTGGTCCCTATAAATCTCAGAAAATGAAGATTTATAGTGACCAAGGTAATCAACACAAACACTAACCCCATCTTTGAAAGTACCCAGTCAAAAAGCACTGAAATTATAGGGACCAAGGTAATCAACACAAAACACCACAAATACCCTACTAGCCATGTCAAGGTTACATCAAGCGGCGGCACTTGGGGGACCGGGCCGGAGACTAAGTCAGCACAGAAATAGCATCCACGGCTTAAAGCAAAAAGCTGTGCGGACTTAGTCTCCGGCCCGGTCCCCCAAGTGCCGCCCTATACTACTATTTTTGATCTAAAAATTTTCGTTATTTTCATTAGTAAAGTTTACTATGTATTTGTATAGGCGTGTTTTCGTATTGATAAGCAAAATATCGTTTTCACAACTATGAAATACGGCATTGAAGCAATATGTGCGATTTCCTAATGCTTACCTGATATTTGTCATAAACTTCGTCACTTTTACAATCATCATCGTTCAACTGTCCATCGTCCACATTTTTGACTCTTTGGTAGTCAAGTAGGATGCTGAAAGATTCGGAACTGCCAGATCTGCCATTAGATGATACAGACGTGCAAAGTTTGCCCGCACTTTCCCTTTCTAGCGCAGGCAAATTGCAAACCATGCAGTATATATTTTTGTATATTTTAAATTGGGAGGACATTTCCCCTTTGTCAATGTATATAATTGGAGACAAGTATGTCTCGCAAGCTGTTTTAATGCTTGAATTAGAAGCATTACTGCAACTTGATATCGAGGGAAGGAAACATCTGTATTTCTCTGTCGCACTTCTTTCGTTCTCTGGAACAGTAACCGTAATGTCGCAGTCCTCAGAGACAAGAAGCTGTTCTAATGAGGCTATATCAGTCGAGAGTACACCTAGACATGACGTTTGTATGTCCCATACAACAAAGTTACTGACATTGTTACAAGCGGCACAATACCTATTTTGGAATATTCTTCCTGTTTTGTCCGACACCCATTGATAATGATCTAGTCTAGTTTTGTTCTTCGCTTTACAGTCATCAGTGAGAGCTTTCATTATTGTTCCTGGACAACTGTCAATAATCCTGTATCTCGCGGCGATCCCGCCCCTGTAGCCGTTATTGTGTTTTCCAGTATATATTTTCTGAACTTTTACCGCCGTTGCTACACATCTGAGCTCGGGAGATTGTATATTTTCGATACTTATATCTGGGCAACATTGGCCGTATTTCCAGCAATTCTCGTCACAGGAGCACGGCACACAACAGGGCATCTTCTTATTATTATGAACTCTCTTTGTAGCATTAGTGTGACAGAAATTTGTATATGGACATACATCAGGACCGACATCGTTAACGAAGTTAATGACGTCAAACGCAGTAGTTACGGATGTCACAATCATAAAACTGCATAAAAGTGTCAGCGGGGAAAGTGCAATGTATAATTCATTCCGCGTTCTCTCACCATAAGCTGATCTGTCTATCATTTTTCCTGAAAACGCAAATACACTTTTCATAGCGGATCTTATATGAGTGTAGAAGCCTCCGTGGTCGAGTGGTTACGCTACTCGCCATGTAAACCAGGGGTCGTAGGTTCGATTCCGGGCTTCTCCAGACTTTCGGATGAGTCTTTAAATCGAGGTCCCGTCTCCGTATGACCTTAGCTGTTGGTGGGACGTAAAACTGAAACACTCACTCACTCACTTATATGAGTGCTTTTGTATTATTGAATTTATTAATCAAGTTGAGGAAAAGGGATAAAATGCGAAGCTGTGCCGAGCATTTATCCCTTATGAAATATGAAAACATAAATACAAAAATCATATGAAAAATTCTAGTTCGAGGATATGAAAGACTACGGAACCCGGGAAGGGACATGATTTTTTTTTTATTTATAAGTTGTGCGCACAAGATAATATGTTGTGCGGACAAGATATTATGTTGTGCGGACAACATATTATCTTGTGCGGACAAGATATTATCTTGTGCGGACAAGATAATATCTTGTGCGGACAAGATAATATCTTGTCCGCACAACATAATATCTTGTCCGCACAACATATTATCTTGTGCAGACAAGATATTATCTTGTCCGCACAAGATATTAAGTTGTGCGAACAAGATATTATCTTGTCCGCACAAGATAATATCTTGTCTGCACAACATAGATCTTGTGCGCACAAGATATTATCTTGTCCGCACAATATATTATCTTGTCCGCACAAGATAATATCTTGTCCGCACAAGATATTATCTTGTTCGCACAAGATAATATCTTGTCTGCACAAGATAATATCTTGTCCGCACAACTTCCCAAGATCTATGTTGTGCAAACAAGATAATATGTTGTCCGCACAAGATAATATCTTGTGCGGACAAGATATTATGTTGTGCGGACAAGATATTATCTTGTCCGCACAAGATAATATCTTGTCCGCACAAGATAATATGTTGTCCGAACAAGATAATATCTTGTCCGCTCAAGATATTATCTTGTTCGCACAACATAATAAAAATAAAAATCATGTCCCTTCCCGGGTTCCGTAAAAGACGCCCTTTTTTATTTTATACTTTGTAGTGAAATCAGTGCATATCTGAAACAAAAAAAAAAATGATATTTTCACATTGTGCAAATTTTTTATACTGTGAAAAATAACATGACCTTGTTATTTTCACAATAGCAGCCCGGACTCGCCATAATTCATAAGTTGTCGATAAAATAATTCTGTAAAATACCTTGAAAAGCACCCTTTGAACTGTAAATGCTGTATTCAAAATGGCGATCAGTTTATGTTTTGAAACTGACAGTTGTGACGTCATTGCCAGGTCAAAATTGTGACGTACGATACGATTGATCATTTGCCGTAAATGTCTTCGGATAAAATTATAAAATAAAAAGAAAATTTCCTTTTTTTCGGCGGACACCAAAAATATTCATGTCGTGTGTTGAAAACATCCGAATTCTCACTCGTGCTTTGCACTCGTGAAAATTTCCATGTTTTCAACACACTCGATGAAATTTTTTTGGTATCCACCTAAAAAAAGTAAATATCCTCTATTTATCACGTGACGTCGCGCCTCAGAATGAAATAACGCCATGTAATAAATTCGATAATCCACTAGTGGATTAAATGAATTCAAATATACAAATTAGTTAGATACGCCCCGTAGTGTTACAGGCATGACGTTCTTAAAGACGTCGCGTTTACTAATGGCGGAATATTGAGATTTTTGAAAAAAAAAATTCGTGAATAAAATGCGTTTTAAATGTCATATGATAAAAGTGCTCATTGAATTTATTAAATTCGTCGAATGATCGGCGAAGCTTCGCATTTTATCCCTTTTCCTCAACTCGTTTAATAAATTCAATAATGCAAGGGCACTCATCTAAGATCCTCCATTAGCACACAGGTGTGTTATCATTATGTTATGTCTCCTGCATAAATAAGAAAAACATCTCACATTTTCATAAAAAAAAAAGTTTTGGAGAAAGCACCTTGTCACACGGATTTGTTATCGTGATGGCCTTTCTGTTTCTCGATTTATTTTTAGCCATGACAAGTAAATAGAGAATACCAGGTTTGTGAAATCAAGTTTCTCAGGCAAGGCTTCGAGAACGCTTGTAGAATCGCGAGGCTTGCCGAGCGATTCTACATGCGTTCTTGAAGCCGAGTCTGATAAACTTGGTATCAAAGGACACGAATCTGGTATTCTATTTATCAGTTTATCCCATTGTACATTTTTGCCAATTTTTACAACAGTTCAGTTCACAGAAGTGCAATGTTACGTTTACCTGATAAAGCTCACTTGTCCTGAGATAGCTTAACTTTATCAGGTCAAGGTGTTACAATGCAATTAATATAGGAGTTAACTGATAAAAACACGTCTCTGAACATAGAAGCTGAGGGAAGACTAGCCTGCTCTCGCGCAGTCAATTAGGTAAACGCACCAATGTGGTGAAGTGATTTCTTTCGTTGAGGCAAATGTGTCGTGTATCTTGCGTCCCTGGGCGTCCAACTAATATTTGCTTATTATCAGTTACCCCTATATATATTGCATTACAACGCATTGACCTGATAAAGATATGCTATCTCAGGTCAAGTGAGCTTTATCACGTCAACATGACATTGCACTTTTATGAATGAACCGGACCACTGAAAAAATGACAAAAATGTTATTGCTACTGAGAAAATTGAAAAAAAAAAAACATAGAAAAAATATGGTCAGCTGATACTAAATATATCGGCCGCTAGAAGGCTGGGACGCACTGAGGACCATCAATAACTAATCGTAAATTGCTAAATTAAGAATATACAAGGGGATAAACTGATAAATAGAATACCAGAATCGTATCATTTGATATCAAGTTTATCAGGCTCGGCTTCGAGAACGCATGTAGAATCGCTCGGCAAGCCTCGCGATTCTACAAGCGTTCTCGAAGCCTTGGCTGATAAACTTGATATCAACAGACACTCCCCTTGTATTCTCTATCAGTTGGCCAAGGCCTGCTGTCCTTGCAGCAGGTAAGGGAAAGGGTTGGTTATTTGTTGCAGAAATGTAATACCTGGGGTATCAGTTCCATGCGACCAGATGATTGACCTCAGTTTATATCTAGGTCAATGTTACCTCTATTTCATGGTCTAGTAATTTTGCTTTATATCTCGAATACTATGCGATGGAAGTATCATGTACATGTATTGATTATATGTTCTATGTCATCCGATGATTGACACAAACATGTATCTAGGTCAGTGTGTTTCATTGTTGAATGGTTGGCCTTATAATTCGATCAAAGACTGTTTGATGGAGAAATTATATACACCATGTACATTTACCATGAATGATGCGTTGACTGGTCTCAAAATATATATCAAATTAAGTGTGACCTATATTCCATGGTTCAGTGATTTTGCCTTCTACTTGAATAGTAGTTAATGAAGCAATCCCAAGCATGGACTATACATGTAAGTGACAGAGAAGTATATGTAGGTCAGTGTGACCTATCTTTCATGGTTCATTGATTTGAATTATATAATGGTAGAATTCCATATGAATATTACAAGTTCATTGGACCCGATGTTTGGTCTCAAAAACATATATAGGTCAGTGTGACCTGTATATTTCATTGCTGAGTGATGGGAAGACTAAATTATGACGAAGAATTCTAATGCACTTGCATATATAACGCGACGTCTGATTGGATAACGTCAAAAATTTGCGACAGTATATTCTGCGATATACTGTCGGAAACCCGACATCATTATGTAACGTGTCTTTCCATTGGCTGGTATTTGGTTTTACGCAGCTCACATCGCTTGCCGCTTTGAGCAAAATAGCACACTTTTTAAGAAAACAACCGAATAAATGCATTAGAATGGGGATAACTGTATTGAAAATTGTCATTTGGGGAGGTAAATCTTCGGTTTTACGGTCGCAAATTCCGTTTTACGGCTCCGCTGACGCGTCGCCGTAAAACGAAATTTCCGACCGTAAAACCGCCGATTTACCTCCCCAAATGACAATTTTGAATGCAGTTATCCCCTAAATATCACACCAGGATTATATCTTCCTGGTGACCCAATGATTGACATTAAATATTTGTTTGTTTGATTGCTTTGATGTTTAACTGTCCTTTTGGCTTTCCGCTATTGATGTTTCCAATAGGGTCTAGTTATTTCATGTTTGTGTTTCTTTCACTTTGGTGTCTCTAATTGGAGCTATGCGTTTATTGTATCCATTCCTGATCATTGACTTCACTTCTTTTTTACAGGGTTCTTCATCTCACTGCCTTCCGGACGTGATGGCCCTTATAAATTATGGGCGTGATATTTAGTGGGTTTGATACGCAAGTTTGAGAAATGTCATTTCTGTGACTCGCTTCTATCTCTGACTTTGTTTACTATGCCAAACAATGATTCCATAAGAGAGAGAGAGAGAGAGAGAGAGAGAGAGAGAGAGAGAGAGAGAGAGAGAGAGAGAGAGAGAGAGAATAGTGTCTTTCATATCTCTAGAAGAAAAAAAAAACATTTTCTTTTTCTTTTCCATATGATTTTTACAATATTCATATTTCAAGTCCATACATAGTTTCTGGCCCCCGCCCATAGGGGCTTGAAGAAATATATGGGCTGCATTATGCTTCCACGCAGAGCTGAATCTGGCCCGCACACTGGTACTGGTAAACCGCTTAGAGGATCTAAGCGTGTCCAGGAACCGCCGTGCGAGGCGGACCGTCCATGCTTATTAACCCTATTGGTTTCATTGGGCGACAGGGCTTGAGATGTCATTTCATCTCAATGTCGGGTAAAAGTCCCACAAAATTGGAAGTGACGTCTCTAAATTGACCTTTACAGTGTTGACGGGGACGTTAAACCTCAAATCAAACAAAAAAAAAACAAACATACACAGTTTCGAGTTCTTGTTACTGCGGCGGTTTATAACGAGCACAAAAATCCCGCCTCATTCAGGTTGTTTTAATGTGCAACAAATAACCCATGACATGGAACAGAAATAAGAAAAAAAATAATGCAGAAAAATGCCACTATTAAGACCACCAAAAATCGAGACTAATTCTGTCTTAAAAAGATTGTAAAGAAAGTGTCAGTTATTCTTTCTGTGTGTTTTCTGCATACAGTGTCCTCTGATCAGAGACCACCTTTTGGGCTGTTCAAAATTGGTCTTAAAGAACAGTCCCAAAGCTGGTCTTATTATAGGAATTTTACTGTATTTACCCCAGCAACCCCCAGCTGTCTCTAAAATAGGGTTTACAGGGATGTTAGTTGCATGGATTATCCCACGTGATGGAGAGAGAGAGAGAGAGAGAGAGAGAGAGAGAGAGAGAGAGAGAGAGAGAGAGATTGCTAGAGAAAAGCATTAATTCATAGGGCTTAAACAGCAAAAACCCTTTAAACATACCCTTAGTCATGGTTTCTTGTATCCTTGTAGACAGAGATTCCTCGTGACGCTTTGTTGAGATGATGCGATTTATTAATAATTGTTGTCTTTTATAACAAGCAACCAATGCGCCGAGATACAGCAAGAATTCAAAATGTTACGTACAACCAGTAAAGTGCCGCGGAATCTCCATTTAATATTAACCCTTCTGCTTAGCTAAGAGACGCGACTCATCACATTTAAAGCGCTTATTTATCGCCCCGTTACACTCAGACAAAGACCTCAAAGACCGCACTGCGTTCTTAAAACTTAAACTACTCAGGGAGAACGGGATGAAATGCAGGAAAAATCGCAGTTTTCAAGTTGGTTCTACGTCCTTACTACGCCCATGTCAGGATGCCACTGCGTCTAACACGCACCAGCTACGTTTTGTCGCGCGCGTGATCAGGCATACACCACGTCCTTTGCGTTTTTACTACGTTTTACTAAGTTCTTCCCAAGACCTTTGAGACAACACCACGTGCTTAGTGCACGTTTACCACGTTCTCACTGCGCCCTTCAAGATGTTATAAATTAAAGTCAACTGCCTCTGCGTTCTAATTCGTTCTGCATTCGTCTTTCAACCGATAGCCAAGGGCGCACCCAACAAGATCTAGGTTGCTTTCTATTCCTTCTCCGTCTTATCCTCCTTAATAACACAAGGGCAGTCTGCGCATCAAGCAGAGTTTGGTGGAACAATGCACACTGCAGAAGAACGTTTTGATTCTGTGTGTTCATGATAAAAGTTGAAACACAAGTGAAAATGTGAGAAATTCGGTGAAGTATTTATACTAAATTGCTTGACGTGACATGGACGCTATGAGAACTTGCTTCAAACGTAAAACGGACGTGTTAAGCACCAAACGAACGTGTAACAAACGTAATGTTGTCTTATACAACGTGGTATGAACGTACGTTTGCCTTTGCAGAAACGTGAAACGGTCGTGGTGGGTACCCAATTGACGTGGTATGAACGTCGTATGAACGTCGTATGAACGCACTGCAATCTTTTCCGTCCATACCGGGTTTGTACTACGTCAATATAGACTATATTAGGTTCTGCTCCGTTGGTACTACGTCAATGCCGTTGTTTCCATGCCCTTACCGAGTCCCTACTGCGTCCTTATTCGATCACGTCCTCGCCGCGTATTTTTTGAACATGTTTAAAAATCATCCACGTCAGCCAAGACAATAAAGATCGCATCACGTCCTTATCGGTTTCTACTGCGTTCCTTCTACGTCGTACAAGTTCGTACCACGTCGGCCCGGTTTTACATTGACGCAGTGGGAACTTGGTCTAGTGTGACTGGGGTTTTAGTGCCAGTTCTAAAGTGAAACATGAAAGCAGTCTGGAGGACGGCCAAATCCCCCGCCGCATTTTGTATCAAGGCTCAACCTTGTGACCTTCGCCTGTCACATTGACCTTGAGTTGGCATGGTTAGCTCACTGAGGGGGATAATTGACACAAAGTTAAATGAAAATTCTTTTAGGGATAAAGGAGATATGGAAGGGAAAAAAAATCAAAGTTTTAAACTCGTGACCTTCAAATGTGACCTTGACATTGAGTCGGCATGGTTCATTTATAGGTTCGGCACATCAGCTCACTTAGGGGGATAATTGACCAAAGTTTAATGAAAATCTATGAAAGGGTTCAGGAGATCTGGAACGGACAAGAAAAAGTTACTGACAGACGGACGGACGGACGAACAGACTGACAGACAGATGGATGGACGGACATGGGTTCTGCACATCAGGTCACTGTGAAGACTATTTGACCAAAGTTTAATGAAAATCCTTCCAAGGGTAAAGGATATATGGAACAGACAAAAAATTCCAAGTTTCAAACTCGTGACATTCAACCATGACCTTGACCTTGAGTCGGCATGGTTCATTTATAGGTTCTGCACACCAGCTCACTGAGAGGTATAATTGACCAAAGTTTAATGAAAATCTATTGAAGGGTTCAAGAGATGCGGAGCGGACCAGAAAAAGTTACGGAGAGACGGACGGACATTCTCACGAATGGATACTTAAGTGGCTAGGCGTCGGCATATTGACTACTTAAGCGGCAAATTCTCTTAAGGGGAATGGGAATACCTTCATGTCATGCTTTAGTATTACCCAAAGGGAGGTAATGCTACTCTTCAAAAGGAGATTCGGAAACATAAACAAATATGGCTGACATTACCAGGATATACAGTTGAAATGACAACAAAAATGATGTCGTCTGATGGGTTCTGAAGTTGCAGATTTGGGTATTACAGGGATGGGAGAACCTGGTCGGTTTGGGCCTGGATATGTGTGGGAGTGACTGCTTGTTCATATTTGAGCGTTTGTATCTGGAGGTCTGGGAATTTTCTCACTACTACATCCTCATTCTCATCTGACCCTCATCTTGCTGATGTTCAACTTAGCCTCACCAATTCTCACCCAATTTTGATTGTGAACCATTTAGAATACTTGATATGGCTTGTTCATCCTGGTACATAAACTGAATGTCAAGCAGTGTGGATCCTGATTGGATGGCTATCTGATCTGGATCTGCACTGTTTGTGAAAGATATGGGTTGTAGTGAGCAGCAAGATGGGGGTTAATACTCTTCGAGTGTCGTCAAATGGACTTAATCTAGTCATGACTTAATCTAGTCATGTTTGAAGCTTTCTTCAAATAGTTTTGCTGTTATTTGTTCTGTGTAAAAATGTTATGTTTTGTTTCGACTTATACCCTAGTTAGGGGTCAAGGTCGTGAAATAAACCTAAACCTAATGTTTTTGGAGTGCAAAGGGCATGTTTGTTAAAATTGACTCCGTGTCAGAGCAAGTAAACGAAATTTGCATATGCAGCTACTCGAAAAAGTGCTGAGACAAAGAAAGTGTGAGTGTTCCGCCAGTCTTCGCCTGTTGAACTTGAAGCCTGTTCTGTTATCAGGTTATCTTTCAAGAACTTGGCATTTAATATGTACACACAATGGTTCAAAAATTAAAACCAGACAAAAATAATTAATCACTCTGTGGACCTGATCAAGAGGAGCCCCGGAATGTTATTGATAAGTGTAAATAAAATAATCAGATACCAGCATAACAAGTACTGGCTTACCTAGAAAAAAATGCAATTTTTTTATTGTTACTAATAGTTCTCATGTGGCAGTTAAAGAATCATATTTCAGCAAATAATTTGGGACTAAAAAAGCAGAGGCTATGTCATTCACTTGTGTAGATCTGCTTTGATCAGGGTTTTGCATATAGCATGGTGGGGGTCCTTCGTCCTAGCTGGATGGTTTCTTCCACCATGAATTCCACATTATGCCAGCCGTAGTGCCTTCAAATTCATTGGAGCCTTCATTGTAAACAAAGAATTATAACTGAAGTTTGAAACTCTAACAGGAAAGAATTTGCTCCTCAAAAGCAAAATTGCTCCTGAGGAGCAAATTCTTTCCTTTTTAGTAGTGAAAGTGCTGTGGAACAGTACACGTGTTGTGTTGTTGTTGTTGTTGTATATCTATAAG
Organism: Lucinisca nassula; assembly: GCA_963580285.1. Classification (NCBI taxonomy): domain Eukaryota; kingdom Metazoa; phylum Mollusca; class Bivalvia; order Lucinida; family Lucinidae; genus Lucinisca; species Lucinisca nassula. The sequence goes on along the minus strand of OY757021.1, from coordinate 9,970,180 downwards.
GCATTTTATCGCTGCCTCTAGCCACATGGTACTTAAATAAGTCACTTGTACATTTCACTATGTGAAAAACTCATGATACTTATATTACAATGCAATTCAAAATCTTTTTGTGCTCCTGATGAATTCCATCAGTGCATCTGTCAGTTCCTTCCTTCCTTGCTTACTAATGTCTTCAATCATGCCTGTCAACACTTTCAGGTTAATGTCTGTCACCAGTTTCACCTCCTCCCTGCTCAGAATCTCTTCAACATTATACTCTAAAGTATCCCTTTCTGATTTAAATCTCTGACAGTGGAACAGAAAATGATCTACATTCTCTTTTATGTTGCATGTCTCGCACAAACTTGACAGATCTTTGTTTAACTTTGCCTGGTGATCATTTAAGATTGAATGTCCACACAGCAACTGATTTACTGCAGAGAAAGTCCTTCTGTCCCTATCTCCATGGCAGATCCTTTTTCCCACTTCCCCAAATATTTCCTGCAATACATTCACTTTGTCTGAGCACTTGTATCTTCTTTCCCATTTTTCCTTTCCCTGTGATTTACACTCCCGTACTGCTTCTTTCTTGTCCAGGGTCGGTTTTACCTCATTGTTTTTAATCATTTCTGATGCTGCCGCCTTCGCCTGTTGATCTGCCAACTCATTCCCCTCAATATCTTTGTGTCCCGGTACCCAATGAACTTTGACAATATTCTCCCTATACCTTACCTTTGCTAAACACTCCTTGATACTGAGAACTGTTTCAATCTTGTTTGTTGGCATTTCAGTACTGAAAGCAGTCTTAATAGCTGGTTGACAATCGGTCAGAATATGGACTACTCTGCCTTTGAAGTCTAGATCAGCCAAGAATTCTAGCCCGATCTGTATACCTACCAATTCTCCAATATAATTGTTACCTATAGGAGAAACTCCCTTGTTCATCAAAACTGGTGTGCTGGAGTAACCCTCTAGGTAGACCACAGCACCAGCTCCAGTCGGACCGGGATTACCTAATGCTGATCCATCTGTGAACATTAATACATCATTTTTATCACAATTGCTTAGTAGCTCTAATATATTTTCTTTCTGTTCTTCCTTGGAGAATGTGAATTCTTCTTTGTGTACACTTCCTGTCTCTTTGATGAGCCCCATCAATTCCTTAGTATATCTGAATTCCTTCTCAATGTTCTCAAACTCTACCATTCCCTTCAATTCCCTAAACCTAGACATCAATAAATGAAAAATAGGAGCTCTTCTACCCACAGTCTTATCCCCCTCTATCCATTCATCAAATTCTTCCCTGAGAGGATCATCTTCATACTTGGCACTGATTCTGATTACTTCTTGTGCTTGTCTTATCTTCAGCTGTAGGTCTATAGGCATAGTGTTTGTCAAAACTTCCAAAGCTTCTGTGCTGGTACTATTCAAACAACCTGATGCCTTTAGCATCGCTGACCGCTGAACCTTTCCAAACTCCTTACTGCTTTCTGCAAGGGACTCGACTGTCACTGCTGCTCCATAATCCATCACAGGAAGAACCAAGGATTTATAGAGTCTCATGTACACTGTTTGGCTGCATCCTCTATGTCCTTGAACGAAATTATCAAGACATCTCAAGGCACTGAAACCAGCCTTTGTTTTCTGTTGAATATGTTCATGAAAGTTTAATTTATCGTCTACTGTGACACCCAGAATTTTCTTTGAATTGGTTGTTTTTAAAATACTCTCGCCTAACTTCACCTCCGCCTCCACTTCTGAATCTCTTCCGTTATGTTTAAATAACATTATGTCTGTCTTATCCGGTGCAATTAACATATTCCATCTCCTACACCAATCTACCACAGATGCCAGTTTATCATTCAACACAGCACAACTTTCCGCCACTGATGTATTACTTTCCCAAACACAGCTATCATCTGCAAATTCTGCATGATTACCTGCCACTTCCTTCATTGAATCACTTGTATACAGATTACAAAGCACTGGACTGATAACTGATCCTTGCGGTATGCCTACTGCAGACTGGAATGTAGGAGATGTAAAATTGTTCACTTTCAGGAAGTACTTCCGGTCTGTAAGGAAGTTTTTAAGGTATAGCCATAATCTGCCAATAATCCCACTTTCAAATGCCTTTTTCAATAAACCTGCTCTCCATATTCTTTCATAGCAAGACTCATAATCCATCACTGCCAGCACTGTACTTTCCTTCCTATTCCTTGCTTCTGAAACTGAATTACACAGCCTCAAAAGAGACTGAACACATGACTTTTGCTTCCTATATGCGTACTGAGTTCTTGCAATACCACCTTCAATTTCCAACTTCCAGATAGTCTTTTGCTGATAACTCTTTCCATTATCTTACCTATCACACTTTCTAAAGTAATTGGCCTATACGATCTAACACTGTTGTAGTTTGTCTTTCCAGGTTTGGGAAGCATTACCTTTGGGTCTAACTTGAAATCCTCAGGCAGTACACCTTTGGACCAGCTTTTCTGTATTAAATAGTGTAAACCTTTCACAACAGCTTCACCACCCCTTTTCAATAAAATATTAAACACTTTTTCTTCAGGGCTAGGTGCACTATTATTTTGCAGTTGAGAAATTGCTGCTTCCACTTCTTCAATGTGAATATCACTATTTTCATGACCATATGTTTCTGAGAATTTTTCCTCTTGAATCACCATTTCCTCCGACCTTAATCTATCCCTCACCTCCTCTTCCACTGAATTGAACCAATTTTCATCAAAATCCTTCACATCTAAAGTCTCCTTACCATACCTACCTTTCAATTCTACAAAAATCTCTTCATCTGACACAGCCAATGAACCATCGTCTCTTACAATTGGTTGCACAACTGACTTATTCTTATCTTTTCTCACTGCATTTATCACTTTCCAAAACTGATCAGGCTTGTGAGGATCCATCATATCTACCATCTCAGTCAAATAATTTTCTCTAGCCTTGATTTCCTCCTCTTTGAATAATTTATGTACTTCCTGCACTCTAATCTCATTTGCTTCATCTTTGCGTTTTGCAAACATTCTTCTAGCCCTCTTGAAATCCTTCGCTAATTTGCTCAATGTTGAGTTCCACCACCCTTTACTGTGACAACACACTTTCTTCTTTGGAATATACTCTTCCACATTCTGATGTATCACCTTTATGAGGTCTTTGTAGTCATCATTCACATCTGTGTCATCCGTTCTGTTGTCCAGCCATTCATCAATAGAATCTGTACACACACTTTCCCAATGATCCCAATCAGTATTTTTAAAATCCAACTTCTCACAGATATCATCTTCCATATACTCACCAAGTCTAAATGTGATCAAACTGTGGTCTGTATTAAGATACACTTCCTGTTGTACTCTCCATTCTGATAATTTATTCCCTAAAATTGTACTTGTTATGGTCAAATCTATGATTCTATCCTTTCTAGTAGGTGTTGAATTGTTAGCAACAGTTAAATCTTTATCCATCAAAAACTCAAACAACTGATTCCCCAACTTATTTGCGTCTCTGTCAAACCAGTATGGATGATGTGCATTGAAATCACCAATAATAACAACTGGTAAAGACTCTGTCATCAGCTTGCTTACAATTTTCATTAAAACATCTAGGCTCTTTGTATCATTTGGTGGAATATAGACTGACCCTAACACAAAATTACACTCCTTTGAATAGATATTACACCACACAGCTTCTACCTTCTCCTTGTTGAACTCTTTTCTCTCGAAAACTTTAATATTTTTAGCTATCAGAATTGCTGCTCCACCTCCTCTTTCTTGATTTCTTTCTGTAGCTATCCAATTCCACTTTCTTTTTATGTTATCTTTGATAGCATTTTCAGGATGCCAAATTTCGGATAGACCTAATATCTGAACTTTCTGTTTTACACATGCCTGTTCAACTAAACTGAAAGAAGTATTTAGTGATCTAATATTAGCATACGCAATTTTCATTTTTACCTATCTATGTATCCGGAACTGTCAAACTAAATGTGCTCGTATACAAGAATTTTGCTTTCCTAAAATGATACTATTGTCACTCTCTAACCTAAAAATAGTAGTCTAGTATTCCCACTTCCCAGTACCTATGCAACGCAAGATGCTTTCATCCTCATATAACTTAAGTAAACAAGTCTAAATATATGCTGTATATTAAAGATTAAAAATGAACAAAAAATAAACACACACAAATAAATAAACAGATAAATAAATAAAAAACAGCTTAACAATATATTTCTATACTATAACTTAAACTACTCGATCACTGCCTCCTGCTAAGAAGCCTCTCCCTAATGGCTATATATACAGGACAATCTGCTGAACTTGCACGGTGAGAATTTCCACAATTTACACAGTGAGAACCAACCACACACCTACCCTGATGGTCTTCTGCACAATTTTCACACTTCTTATTGTTCTTACACAAAGCTGCTATATGGCCAAATTCCTGACAGTTAAAACACCGTGTAGGAGTGTACCTCTTACTATTGTATGGCACAACCTTGACCCGCCTATGATGCACACTGATATCTGCCTTAAGTAAACACTGAATATCCTTGGAATTATCACATGTAACTACTACTATAGGCATTGGCCTTCCTGAATCCCTATATTTCAAACGTCTTGCCGTAACCTTAACACCTGTCTGAATTTCTACTTCCTGTTCAATCCTGTCAATGCTATGGAATGTAGCTATATTTTTTAACACACACTTTGGAACATATGAACAATCATGAACTGACAATGAGCCTCCACTCACAAAAGCATCTTCCGGCCACTCTTCTTTTAATGTTTCTATCTCTTTATCTGATTCTACCTGTACAGCTATTCCACCTCTGTTTAGAGGGAATGCATATTTCATATGTATATCACCTTTATGTTTCCTGATTTCTTTCTGAATCACTCTACTATCTTGAAACTTTTTTGGATCCTTTATACCATCAATTATAACAAAATTTTTGGGGTTTGCAGTAGGACATGGACGATTGTTGCTAACATTTGAATCTTTAACTTGGTTCTGTTGTTGTTGAACTTCCACAGCACAATTATCCTGGTTGATATCCTTTGAATAACTTACACTTGATTTACTCTTATCTGATCCAGAGGCTGAATTATTAACACTCTCTTTATTAAGCCTGTTTGCCAGAGAAAAATTCGACACTATACAAACTGTTGTGTCTTTGAGCAAGATGCTTTTTACACAATATTTTGTATTTGTTTCTACCCAAAAAGAAATCCTAAAATGCCTGTGAGGCGGTATTACAAAACGCACTGACAGAAGGATAGAGCAAGATGCCTCTCCAGGAGGGCTCATTTGATAAAAAAAATAAAACAAGAGAAAGAAAGATAAAAAAGGGCATGGAAGTTGTCTCTCTAGTGAAACAATGACAGATAGACTGCTTACACAGAGTTGATGGTTGTCAGTGAGAATCTGAAACTGTAAAATGATCCCATACATGTAGCTTTAAGGCATTCAAGTGACTTAATTCTATCCACAAAAGTGACTGCTCGAAATATATAAATCAAACATGACTTCATTTAAAATTCTTAGTTAGAAATTAATATCCTGCTCTGTCTTCCACCTCCCCGTGGTGAGCAGGGGGCAACGGATATATGCCTTCCATTAAATTTGGAAGGTACTTATTCGGCTAACGGAAGCTACAGAAAATTATTCACTTTTGCAATATAAATAGAATATTGCATTTTAATGGAAAGGGCATTCATGAATTATATGTGTTAATTTACAGCTTCAAATTATAGGATAATAACCCTTACCCTGCTGAATAGATAAATTAAGCCAAACTCAGTTGCTGATTATCAAACAATCAAATTACTGAATATAATGAATTCATTCAAATCACAAACTGCATATCAAAAAGTGAAGATTCTGATCAGACGGATCATTCATAAGCCATCTGAACTAGATCTCCATTGTTTGCAAAGGAAGGGTTTGTTCTTTAAAACAGCAGGATAAGAGTTAAGTACATGATAAAAACTTTTGTTGTTTTTGTATCAGTTGTATCAGTTACTTAACTTTTTGGACTGTTTTTTTTTTTTTTCATTATTGCCATCCATGGTAGTCAGTTGTTGATTTAACCCATTCAGAACCAGAAACCCCTAAAGGGGTACCTTGGCAAACAGTGCAGGCCCAGATTAGACGCCGCAGAATGTGGCATCTGATCAGGGCCTACACTGTTTGCAAAAAGTTCAGCCATTTTCCAAATAAATTTTGAAGAAAACTCAGCCAGACAACCCTAAATTGCGAAATGGACCCCTGCTATATATAAGGTAGAAGATTCCATTTTGTACAGAAAGGGTTAAGCTTGTTAAATTTTGCTTTTATGGCAAGGTGGTATCCACTTTACATTATAACACCCCAGTGTGACAGGCTATCCTTTGTGTCTCAAAATATGGCATTATTTCTGTCTAAGTTTTGGGATTATTATTCTTATCTTTGCTACAAACATGGTATATTGTTGTACATAATGACCTTATTGTAGATTTTTAATACCATAGAAATCCTAAAAATTTGAACATTTTGAGGACATGCTTTCGCAAGGTTGGGTAGTTATGGGGAATGGGAACACCTCCATGTGAGGCAAATCCTGCAAAAGTATTTATGTCTCCCATTTCAATAGGGGTCAACTCTTAAAGGAAAAAAATTGCAAATTAGTTTTGTTTAAAATTGGCAAACATTGTAGGCCCTGGTCAGACAGAAGCAGTTTGATATGGGTCTGCAGTGTTTGCTTAGGCCTGTTCATCCCTATGCGGCATCCCTAATCTGTGTTTTGAGCAGCACTAAGAAAATAATCCATACCCTTGTACCCTCAATTCTCTATATAAAGTGTGTTATCCAAAGATAGCCATGGGTTAAAACAATATAAGGTTTGAAATGAATAACAGAAAAAAACTTGGGCATTAAATTTGGACAATTTTAATGAAGATAAATTCAACAAATATGCTGAATTTTGAGATTTCATGCTTAAGAATTAATGCTCACCAATGATCAAGAAAAACACAACTACTAAACTCATTTAATAAATTTATTATCTATCTGTTATAACCTTAAATTGAAAGAACACAAAAGTCAATTTACTTCATGCTCTGGTTATAGATCTCAAGACATGTTAAAATACATGTATGTAGGTGGGTGGGGTAATCTTACAAAACTGATGTAGACTTATGCCTCTGTCTGACACAATTTCATGGCAGATAATAGGATTATGAAACCAAATGTTACATTAATGCCAGTGATGTAATTCAATGTCAATGAGATAGTAAAAAGTATTGAAGTAACTATTTGACAAGAAATTTTCATGTTTATGTGGAATTTCCATTTTTATAAGCCATCATGAAATTATGCATGTCAGTACGACCAATAGACCATGAGTGAAAGCTGTGCTGTTTTAAAGCTTGTTTATGCTCTCATGGTGTCATATGCCAAAAACTGCACTTAATTTAACTTCTTGAAGCTTACACATTCTTGGCAGTACACCAATAAATTGACTTTTGTGAAATATGTGGGTGGGGTAGTCGGAACCCCTGAATAGCTGATTTCTTTGGCAGTGGTGGGAATAAATACTGTAAATGACCTTTAATATGATTTATTTTTGCATGTTTTCTATACTTGATTTCAAAAATGCACACACATATAGTATGCACATGATGAAAGTGTTGCTCTATGTATATTTTTGATTATTTTTTTTTCTTTTCTTTTGGGGGTATATGTAAATTTGGAAAAATATATGAGAAAGTAATCCATATACCTGTTATTTTCTCTGTCTGGTATTAACCCACATACCTTCTTGCATGACATAGTAGTTTTTGACAGTAATCTAAGGATTAATTTTTTTTACAGATCAGATTTTGTTAAAAAATATGTGCAGTGAAATAGGTAAATTATCAGAGGCTGAATTCTTTGCCATTACATTGATATTTCATTTTTATTCTTTTGTGGGTATAGATTTGACAGTTTCTCATTATGAGTAAATATTATGAAGATTGCTTTTGAAATATTGATGATTACCAAACTGTTCTGTTGCCCAGTGATTTAGAAATCAGATACCAGGAATGCAATGTCTGTTGCAAAATTGTGTAACTTTTATTACTCAAAATATGCTGTATGTCCTTACTTTGGTGACCTAGTATCTTGAAAACTAATCCACGTACCATCGATTTTCTCTTCATATTTCAAAAACACAAAGTGCAAATATTCTAAATGACAAGTTTCATCACAATCTATGGATAGCAATTTTTGGGTCAGGTGTACCCATTCCCCTTAAGCGGCAAGCCACCTAAGAGACAATTTTTGCCACTTAAGTACCAAAATAACGGAATAAAGTCCATTTGGACTCACGAATATAAGTGTCAAACTGTCCAAATTTTTTGCCCCCTAAATGTCGTTTCGTTGGTGCGGACGGACGGACGGACGCACAGACGGACGGACGGACGGACAGACGAAGGCCATTCCTATAATCCCCGCTTCGCTTCGCGGCGGGGGATTAATTAGTAAATATCAATGCCTGATTTCTATATGCTGATGGGCTACGCCCGTTAGTCTTTGACAAACTGCGATTGGAAAACTCTTCAGACCAACCTGCATTTTTCTTGATTTAACTATTTTTAGAGAAACAAACAGAGAATACACATTAGGAAAACACGCCTATACAAATACATTGTAAACTTTACCTCAGAAAAAAAACCCGAAATATTTTAGATGAATAAAATGTAATATTTTTCTTATTTCTGCTTGAAATATAGATTGTATGTACTCGTTAGAACCGCCTCATCGAGGCGGTTCTAACGAGTACCAACAATCTATATTTTAGAGCAGAAATAAGAAAAATAAGGCTTATCCCTATAAACCCCAGTTTTACTGTATAAAAGTGGGGTTCAAAGGGGGTCAAAACTATATAGGCGTGTTTGCGTGATGATGTACTCGATTTGTTTTAGTCTAAAATCGTTTTTTTTGCATCACCGAATGGACGCCAAAAGAATTATTGCCATGAGTGGCGAAGCAACGAGTGTGCATACAAATTTTGGTGTTCATTCGTAACAAGACATTGATCTTACACAGAAAATAAAAAGTAATACTAATATTTTCTTTTTCTTTTATACTACCCCTAATGAAATTCAAAAAAGTCGGACGACATCATTGAGAACAAACTTTTCATCACGCTAACACGTCCGTGAAATAGAGACCCCTGTGAACGAGAAACTGGGGTTTATAGGGGCATATATTTTTTTATCTTATTTCTGTTCCAATGCATAGGTTGTGAGAACTCATTAGAACCGCCTCAACACGGCGGTTCTAACGAGCATCCCAACTTATGTTTGAAGTTTAAGAGGAATGGGAACACCTTCAGGGGAGGCAACTCATGCAAAAGTATATTTGTCTCCCATGTCAATAGGGGTCAACTCATAAAAAAAGTCTTTCCTGTAAGAGTAGTCCACGTTTTCAGTGGGACAGGGCTTATATAGAAAAGCAAATAGGAAGTTCCGAAAGTTGCCCCCTTTGAAGAATGGCGGAAAATCTGCCAGGTGTTCCCATTCCCTTTAATGAGAAGAATATCACAAATTGCATAAAACATAACCATTTTGGAGCTATGAAAGAATACTCTTTATCATATGACGTCGCGTCTGAGGGTAATAACGGCATGTAATAGTTTCGATAATCCACTAGTGGATTAAATATGCAAATTAGCTAGATACGCCCCGTAACGTTACATGTACGACTTCCTTAACGTCGCGTTTACTAATGGCTGGATATTGCTATTTTTGTAAACAATCGTGAATAAAATGCCTTTTAAATGTCATATGATAAACCGAATCTTGATTTCGTGCTCATTTTTTATTGAATTTATTAAACTCGTTGAGGAAAAGGGATAAAATGCCTCGCATTGTATCCCTTTTCCTCAACTCGTTTTATAAATTCAATAATACATGAGCACTCATGTAAGAGCATCTATTTATCAGTTTATCACACGGATGTGTTATTGTAATGTTCCATGACGATTTTACATGATTTTAGAGGAGTTCAGTGTATTTACTGGGTATAATATGGGTGTAGTCTAAAGTAGCTTGGAATGTTGCATTACATTACGAAAACACGCCTATACAAATACATTGTAAATTTTACCACCGAAAAATGAATATTTCCAGATGAAAAATTTCGATATTTTTCTTATTTCTGTTCAAAACATAGATAGTGGATACTCGGTAGAACCGCCTCGACGAGGCGGTTCTAACGAGTACCCACAATCTATGGTTTTGAGCAGAAATAAGAAAAATAATGTTTACCCCTGCAAACCCCAGTTTTACAATATTAAAGTTGGGTTTAAGGGGGTCAAATTTATGTAGGCGTGTTTTTGTGATGGCAAACGATGCACTTAAAAGTTGCGAGCATATAGTGTCCACGTTGAGCAAAGCTGTTTGCTGTTGTTGTATTACAGTGGAGCGCTCTGGTGCAGTGGTAAAGCATCGGATTTAAGATCAAGAGATAGCCGGTTCGATCCCCGCAAGCGCTAAGTGCTGTTTTCTTGAGCAAGAGACTTTATCCACATTGCTTAGTACTGGTTCCTATCCAGATAAAGAGGGCCACATGGAAGATTAGTTCTAGTACTAAATGTGTTACCTTCTATAAATAAGGTCGATTATTATTATTATTATTACTAGTATTGTATCTCTAAAGCATTTTGCGCTGTTTATTGCCATTAGGTGCTTAATATTTATAGGTTATTGACTTTATATTGTGAAATATTCGGCCCAAGTTCATATGGCGAAGGACGCACGAGCTTGCGAGTGCGTCTGCGCCATATGAACGAGGGCCGAATATTTCACAATATAAAGTCAATAACCTTTTTATTATATATTCAAAACTTTAACTCTTTTAAAACTCAGGACTGCCTGGCATAGAAATCTGAATGTAAAATGATAATATATACTTTTAAGTAGCTTAAAATAGAAAATAATGCAGCTCGTTTGATGTCCTCCTACACATTGCAAAACCACGCCCAATGGCGCCAAAGTCAATATGACGTTAACGTCGTTTGATGTGACGTCATTAAAAACATCGACGTTTGCCAACGCAGAACGCCATTTTTTCCGGAGTTTCCGTTTAGTTTCTTTCAAAGTACTCCTGATTTACTGAAAGAAAGTTTTGTAAATCTTTACAGATTGCAGGTAGGTCATATTTGTTACCATAAAATGCGCTTTGTGCTCTGTGTCACAGCCTGCATTCGTTTTATTTCTTCGTTCTCTCAGTCGATTCGCACGACAAGATGGCTGCCGAGTGCCATGATTCAAAACTAGGAAATTTGAAAGTAGTCCTATTATGCACGAGACTCCTTATCTCCGGGCAATATCAACTTGACTACAGGCAATATGGAAAATTCTAACATGACGTTAACGTTTTTCCCATTGAACCCAGTGGAAACGTCAGCGTTTGCAAATATGCGATAATTCACGTCGTCAACGTGGTGCGTTCAATTTGGCGTCATCGTGACGTTGCATGTAAACATGTCCTTCTGTCGACATCCGCTGCAAAATAGTCCCCAAGATAACGCTTTGTTACTACTGTATTTCAGTTTAGCATCATGTTAGAATCGAAATAATGTCCACGCTACCGGTGTGTTATCGTGATTAACACACGGTGTTGTCGGGCAGATGCGAATATTAATTCACGACGGCTTCGCCGTCGTGAATTAATATTTCGCAATCTGCCCTCCAACACCGTGTGTTAATCACGATAACACACGGTACGTGGAGATTATTTCTTAAATATTGACCGGTATCTTCTGTACAAAGTAAACGGGACATTTTCTGGGTATATAATAAGGCCTTGCATTGCATGCTTTAATTACGTTACTGACACCACCAACGTCTTAGTGACATGCGATCGAGGACTTGCAAGAAGAAATTTTCAACTCATGTTTATTATGTTTAACTAATCAACACGCAATAAACACAGAATACATGATAACTTTCGTTGATCGAATTTACAAAAAAATGATATTCTAATTCTGCAACAAATCACAGTTCGGAAGAGCGTGACGTGTGACGTCATTAAAACTGCAAATTTATGACGTCACTAGTCGATTTACTTGACGTTAGACGGTGTAACGCCATTTTCTGGCATCGAAAACGTTAGAAAAGGATATAAATGCATGTGTTTCAGTCGATAATTTTAGCGGGATTTCTTCTAACAATGGCAAAAAGTTGTGAGATTTTGAAGGAAACAACAACATTATTGCCGATTTTCAGCGTGTTAGAATCGAAATAGATCAGCTCTAGCCAGTGATTTGTTGTGTAATAAATCACAGTTTGTCGGTCAGTTGTAAGTAGACAAATCACGCGCGCTACGCGCTTGTGATTTGTCTACTTTACAACTGACCTCCAAACTATGATTTATTACACAACAAATCACAGCTAGAGCTGATCTATTTCTTAAATAGAAATTGAACTGTCTTTTTTTATTACTTCGCTGGGAAATCTCACTGTTTCATTGCTAAGCATAAATGAATTAGAAGTTTATCCATATTGTATCCAAAATCAGCCAGTATTTTTCTGAGACTGAGACCACCTATAATTAAGACTAATTCTGCTATAAAAAGCTTATTTTGAAGGATCCACTTAATTTTTCTTTGTGTTTTCTGCCTACAATGTTCTTTGGCCCGTTAGTCGCTTTGGGACTGTTCAAAAGTGGTCTTACAGACCACTTATGAGCAGTCCCAAAAGTGGTCTTAGTATAGGAATTTTACTTTTGACAATACTTGCCAAGTCTCCTCAAAGTCAGACACAATCGTCACAGTTTTTGCGCGGATGTGTAAACCCATCACGAAAACACGCCTATATAATTTTGACCCCCTTGAACTCCATTTTTATACAGTAAAACTGGGGTTAACAGGGGTATACCTTATTTTTCTTATTTCTGCTCTAAAACATAGATTGTGTATACTCGCTAGAACCGCATCGATGAGGCGGTTCAAACGAGTACCACAATTCTATATTTTGAGCAGAAATAAGAAAAATATAACATTTTTTCATCTTAAAAATTTCATTTGTTTGGAGGTTAAGTTTATAATGTATATGTATAGGTTTGTTTTCGTAATGATTGCCGAGCAGAAACGATGCAACCTACTTCTTTTACTTGTATAGTTTCTTTTTCGCTCGACTATTTATCTATCTACCAAGAAGTGCAGCTGAGAGTGAGAGTTATTTCAGCTTTAGTCGCTGAGAGTCACTGAGAGTTATTTCAGCTTTAGTCGCTGAGAGTCGCTGAGAGTTACTTCAGCTTTACTCGCTGAGAGTCACTGAGAGTTATTTCAGCTTTACTCACTGAAAGTCACTGAGAGTTACTTCAGCTTTAGTCACTGAGAGTCGCTGAGAGTTACTTCAGCTTTAGTCACTGAGAGTTACTTCAGCTTTAGTCCCTGAGAGTCGCTGAGAGTTACTTCAGCTTTAGTCGCTGAGAGTTACTTCAGCTTTAGTCCCTGAGAGTCGCTGAGAGTTACTTCAGCTTTAGTCACTGAGAGTTACTTCAGCTTTAGTCCCTGAGAGTCACTGAGAGTTACTTCAGCTTTAGTCACTGAGAGTTACTTCAGATTTACTCGCTGAGAGTTACTTCAGCTTTATTCGCTGAGAGTCGCTGAGAGTTACTTCAGCTTTAGTCACTGAGAGTCACTGAGAGTTACTTCAGCTTTAGTCACTGAGAGTTACTTCAGCTTTACTCGCTGAGAGTCGCTGAGAGTTACTTCAGCTTTACTCGCTGAGAGTCACTGAGGGTTACTTCAGCTTTAGTCGCTGAGAGTCACTGAGAGTTACTTCCGCTTTAGTCGCTGAGAGTCACTGAGAGTTACTTCAGCTTTACTCACTGAGAGTCACTGAGAGTTACTGCAGCTTTACTCGCTGTGACTGTGAGTCGCTGATATTTACTTCAGATTTACTCGCTGAGAGTCGCTGAGAGTTACAGCAGCTTTAGTCGCTGAGAGTCGCTGAGAGTTACTTCAGCTTTAGTCCCTGAGAGTCGCTGAGAGTTACAGCAGCTTTAGTCGCTGAGAGTTACTTCAGCTTTAGTCGCTGAGAGTTACTTCAGCTTTAGTCGCTGAGAGTCGCTGAGAGCTAATTCAGCTTTAGTCCCTGAGAGTCGCTGAGAGTTACTTCAGCTTTAGTCGCTGAGAGTTACTTCAGCTTTAGTCGCTGAGAGTCACTGAGAGCTAATTCAGCTTTAGTCCCTGTGAGTTACTTCAGATTTACTCGCTGTGAGCTACTTCAGCTTTATTCGCTGAGAGTCGCTGAGAGTTACTTCAGATATAGTCGCTGAGAGTCGCGGAGAGTTACTTCAGTTTTAGTCGCTGAGAGTCGCTGAGAGCTACTTCAGCTTTAGTCGCTGAGAGTTACTTCAGCTTTAGTCCCTGAGAGTCGCTGAGAGTTACTTCAGCTTTAGTCGCTGAGAGTTACTTCAGCTTTAGTCGCTGAGAGTCACTGAGAGCTAATTCAGCTTTAGTCCCTGTGAGTTACTTCAGATTTACTCGCTGTGAGCTACTTCAGCTTTAGTCGCTGAGAGTCGCTGAGAGTTACTTCAGATATAGTCGCTGAGAGTCGCGGAGAGTTACTTCAGTTTTAGTCGCTGAGAGTCGCTGAGAGCTACTTCAGCTTTAGTCCCTGAGAGTTACTTCAGATTTACTCGCTGTGAGCTACTTCAGCTTTAGTCGCTAAGAGTCGCTGAGAGTTACTTCAGATATAGTCGCTGAGAGTCGCGGAGAGTTACTTCAGTTTTAGTCGCTGAGAGTCGCTGAGAGCTACTTCAGCTTTAGTCCCTGAGAGTTACTTCAGATTTACTCGCTGTGAGCTACTTCAGCTTTAGTCGCTGAGAGTCGCTGAGACCTACTTCAGCTTTAGTCGCTGAGAGTTACTTCAGCGTGAATTGGCGCTGATCAACACCATTTGCATGTATCCAAAATATTAAAAACAAGAGGACCATGATTGTCCTATGTCACTCAACTGAGCTAAGAGCGTTACATACGCGTACATAATATTGAAGTTACACATTGTCAAGGTAGATTGCATTAAGACTTTATTTTGGAACTCATTTTTGATTTTTATTTGCCTTCACTGCAGCTGGTGTTGTGCCGTGTGGCGGCCGTAAAACGTCTCCCCGTACATCAACCATAGTGCAGTTTATATTTTACTTTTGGTCTTTTGAGATCAGCGTAAATATTCTGAGAAATCAGAAATAAATTATTGGTTTAGACTCATATTCTAGAAAGGTTTTTATTTATTTGGACCCCATTTTGATTTATACAAGTCTTTGAATCGACTGCCTATTCGAAATTCGCAAAATTGCAGTACGTTTCCTCTGGCTTTCGTTGCCTGATCATTACAGGGTCACTGATGAGGCTTGGTTAGCCGAAACTACGTAGTATGACCCATATTCTTTCTTATGAATGTATTCGTTGCTCTTAAAGGAACTCATTTTTGATTTTTATTTGCCTTCACTGCAGCTGGTGTTGTGCCGTGTGGCGGCCGTAAAACGTCTCCCCGTACATCAACCATAGTGCAGTTTATATTTTACTTTTGGTCCTTTGAGATAGCGTAAATATTCTGAGAAATCAGAAATAAATTATTGGTTTAGACTCATATCCTAGAAAGGTTTTTATTTATTTGGACCCCATTTCGATTTATACAAGTCTTTGAATCGACTGCCTATTCGAAATTCGCAAAATTGCAGTACGTTTCCTCTGGCTTTCGTTGCCTGATCATTACAGGGTCACTGATGAGGCTTGGTTAGCCGAAACTACGTAGTATGACCCATATTCTTTCTTATGAATGTATTCGTTGCTCTTAAAGGAACTCATTTTTGATTTTTATTTGCCTTCACTGCAGCTGGTGTTGTGCCGTGTGGCGGCCGTAAAACGTCTCCCCGTACATCAACCATAGTGCAGTTTATATTTTACTTTTGGTCCTTTGAGATCAGCGTAAATATTCTGAGAAATCAGAAATAAATTATTGGTTAAGACTCATATTCTAGAAAGGTTTTTATTTATTTGGACCCCATTTTGATTTATACAAGTCTTTGAATCGACTGCCTATTCGAAATTCGCAAAATTGCAGTACGTTTCCTCTGGCTTTCGTTGCCTGATCATTACAGGGTCACTGATGAGGCTTGGTTAGCCGAAACTACGTAGTATGACCCATATTCTTTCTTATGAATGTATTCGTTGCTCTTAAAGGAACTCATTTTTGATTTTTATTTGTTTGAATTCTATGTTCAAGAATTTAGCCCAAGGTCTATAACTTGACCATTCTTGGTTGAGTTCCACTAGCTGTAGGTGTATACCAATATCAAAGGCCTGGACCAAGAAGATTTTCAAAGGTTTCTCTGTATACGTCTATATACGGGCCTCCGTGGCCTAGTGGATGAGAGCGCTGACTCTTAATCATTAGGTCTCTCACCGCTTTGGGTTCAAGCCTGGCTCGGGTCACATGTGAGACGCCAAGTTCTGCAACGGAAGATCGGGTGGCTTTTCTCGGGGTACTCCGGTTTTCGCCCACCCCTGATTAACGATCGGCTCGATATGAGTGAAATAAACTTGAAAGAGCCGTAAAACCAAAAAAAAAAAAAAAAAATATATATATATATATATATATATATATATATATATATATATATATATATATATATATATATATATATATATATATATGTATATACGTCTATGTAAAATAAGTGACCCCTTGCGCGGCGCCATTTTTGACCCCAGGGGTATTATTTGAACAATTTTGGAAGAGGTACACTATGCTCAGCTACAAAAAAAATACTAGATGAAGCTGTGTTCAAAATAGCAAATGTTTGAGCCTTCTGGTTGTTGACAAGAAGATTTTTCACACTGTTTCCCTTTATAAGTCTATTTAAACAGGTAGGCCCCTATACGGGAATATTTTGGCCCCAGGCCTATAATTTGAGCAATCTTGCAGAAATCTAATAGATATAGGTGTGTGCCAAATATCAATGGCCTGGACCTACTGGTTTCAAGTAAGAAGATTTTTAATTCCCTGTATAAGCCTATCGAAAACACGTGGGGCCCAGGATGGGAACACTTTTGGTCCCAGGGCTATAATTTGATTAATCTTGACAGAGGCCCACTAGATGAAGCTGTGTTCCAAATATCAAATGTTTGAGCCTTCTTGTTTTTGACAATAAGATTTTTACAAGTTTTACCTTTATAAGTCTATGTAAAACACGTAGGCCCCTATACAGTGTCATTTTTGTTCCAAGACCTATAATTTGAACCCCCTTGACAGAAAGCTACTAGATAAAGTTTCTACAATCTATAATTTGAACAATCTTAACCGAAAGCTACTGGACTGGATAAAGGTTGTACAATCTTTAATTTGAACAATCTTGACAGAAAGCTACTAGATAAAGGTTGTACAATCTATAATTTGAACAATTTTGACCGAAAGCCACTAGATAAAGGTTGTTCAATCTATAATTTGAACAATTTTGACTGAAAGTTACTAGATAAAGGTTGTACAATCTATAATTTGAACAATCTTGACAGAAAGCTACTAGATAAAGGTTGTACAATCTATAATTTGAACAATCTTGACAGAAAGCTACTAGATAAAGGTTGTACAATCTATCATTTGAACAATCTTGACAGAAAGCTACTAGATAAAGGTAGTTCAATCTATAATTTGAACAATTTTGACTGAAAGTTACTAGATAAAGGTTGTACAATCTATAATTTGAACAATCTTGACAGAAAGCTACTAGATAAAGGTTGTACAATCTATAATTTGAACAATCTTGACAGAAAGCTACTAGATAAAGGTTGTACAATCTATCATTTGAATAATCTTGACAGAAAGCTACTAGATAAAGGTTGTACCAAATATCAATGGCCTGGGCCTACTGGTTTCAGGTAAGAATATTTTTTAAAGGTTTTCCCTATATAAGCCAATGAGTGGGGCCAGTTTTAGCCACAGGGCTATGATTTGGACAATCTTGACAGAGGTCCACTAGATGATGCTGTGTACCAAATATCAAAGGTTTGAGCCTTCTGGTTTCAGATAATAATATTTAAGAAATGAAATTTATTTTTTGGCAGTTTCATGGAAGTATGAACGCAGTGGGTCGCGTGCAAAGTAAATGAACCCCGAAGGGGTTCATGTCAACTTTGCTAGCGACCCGCTGTCGTTCATACTTTCACGAAAAGCCGAAAAATTAAGTTTATTGTTTATATTTACATTATTTGTCCCTCATCACTGGGCGAAAAAATGCTTACAGGGCAAATTTTTAAAGCTGAAAAACATTTACACGCTAAGAGCGGAGCAGCGTTGACACCATCAACGCCCGTAGAGAACAATGGTTTAGAATCACGTTACTTGGCCTCACTGAAAATCATGTGATTCTATGCGTTTATGGAAGTATGAATCGCATTGTTTTCTATAGGTTTATATTGGACATTACACTGGAAATATTTTTAAATAATAACCCTGTATGGGTCTATGTAAAACAAGTGGGCCCCTGGACTGGGCCATTTTGACCCCATTGCTATAATTTGAATCAACTAGACGAAGTTGTGTATCAAATATCAAAGACTTGGGCTTTCTGCATTCAGACAACAAAATGTTTTAAAGGTTTTCCTTTATATGTCTATGGAAAATATGTGGGCCACTGGGCGGGGCTAGTTTTGGCCACATGCCTACAATTTGAACAGTCTTGGACGAAATATCACGGTGGATAGGCATAACGGAGTCTGTTCGTCCAAAACCTCGTTTCTTGGGTCTGGTCGACCGCGTAAGGAACTCTGGTCGTCCAGTTGGCCTTAATATGGTGGACAGCATGGACGAAACAGGACATTTGACAGGACAAATATGTTGAATGTCAAGAATAAATAAGTTTCATGGAACGCTATAATACTTCTTCCGTCAGTTTGATGTGGGTTACATTTTAAAGGCGCTGTATTACTGAAATTAAGTGGTCGGCAGTCTAAGTGGTTTCAACAGAATATGTGTTTGTGTCACTAAAATGAGATTATTTTGTATAAACAGTTATGCGTTGATAATGCTTAACATATCTGTTTTGTACATCTACATTACATTAATTTGTCGTCTGGTGTAACTCCATAAGAAACTGAATTGACTTAATAATGCGATACGAAAATAGAGTGGTACGGGAGTCTGTTATGTCTTCTTAAATATTTTTGAAATATGGCACCGGCTAAAAATGTGTACACGGCACAGGATTCTTGTCCGTAAAGAGATAGGTTATTAAAGTGCAGGGACCACTTTGCTTAAGCAAACATGCTTTAAGGCACATGCAAAATACTTCCTAAAAATATTCTTACCCTTTTTGTTGTTTATATTAGTTTTGTTTTGTAGTTACTGAGCTGCTAGGCAGTGCCCATCCCATTTACTTTCATTATTATGGCATCGTCTTGTCGCTACTGTGTCGAACTACCTTAACTACAGACGAAACAGAAAAAGAAAGACATGCCTTTGGCTCAACAAAGCAAGACAACGCCAGTCGGTGCTTAGTAAATTTGGCTGCATTGACAAACAAAACTTTCAGTGTAGACTGAGGCCCTCGTTACGTTTGTTTGATCCCGTTAACACTATTAAGGTCATTATGGAGTCGTTGCTTCCAATTTTGTGGGGTTTCTTTACCCGACACTGAGATGAAATGGCATCTCAACTCCTGCCGTCTAATGAGACCAAAAGGGTTTATACGAGTATGCATGGCGGTTCGACACGCACCTCTTTGCCAGGGTAGGCTTAGACCGTCTAAGCAGTCTACCAGTAATCATATGGCCAGTCGGTTTCAGCTCTGCGTGGAAGCTCAGTGCAGCCCAATCTATTTCTTCACGCCTCGATGGGAATTGTTCTTTGTTTTTGATTCTAACAAATCGCTCCTATATAGGCAATTGAAAATATCTGTGTTTTATTCTACAATAAATCAAGGCAAGGAAGAGCGTGACGAGTGACGTCATTAAAAGCTTCAAATTTATGACGTCACTAGTCGATTTCCTTGACGTTAGACGGTGTAACGTCATATTCTTGCATCGAAAACGTCAGAAAAGGATATAAATGCATGTGTTTCAGTCGATAATTTTAGCGGGATTTTTTCTAACAATGGCGACAAGTTGTGAGATTTTGAAGGAAACAACAGCATTATTGCCGATTTTCATTCTGTTAGAATCGAAATAGATCAGCTCTAGTTTGTGATTTGTTGAGCAATAAATCACAGTTTGTCGGTCAGTTGTAAGTAGTCAAATCACGCGCGCTACGCGCTCGTGATTTGATCTACTTTACAACTGGCCTCCAAACTGTGATTTATTACTCAACAAATCACAGCTATAGCTGATCTATTTCTTAAGCAAGAACAAGCAAAAATAATGGATACCCCCAAAACTCACGTTTCTCTGTATATATGTAGATGAGGTGTACAGGGTGCTCAATAACGGACTTGTTAATCGAATGAAACAGACCGTCCGTCCATTCATCCATCTTTTGCTGGAGAAAAATATGTTTGTCTGTTTAATTGGAGGTTTTACATTCTCGTAAACATTATTTAGGTTATTTTGGAAACGTTTGCTTCCGATTTTGTGGGACATCAACTCGACGCTGAAATGAAAAGCATCTCAAACCCTTCCACTCTGAGAAAACGGCAGGTCGGTTTCAGCACCTCGCGGAAGCATAATGCAGTCCATTCTGTTTCTACAAGCCTCAATGGCCGGGGGCAGGATAACAGTACGTAATGGCGGAATTAGGTGAACAGGTGTATGAATGCGATCTGATCTTGTACTACTTTCTGATCGTGCACGTGCAAAAGATGTTAAATTTTAATAGATTTGATTAAAGAGGAAAGAAACATTAATACACAACAACTAAAAACAAACAAACGTACAAAAAAGAACAACAGGCAAACAAAGCCATAATTCATATTAATGCAACAGACCACAACGTGGCACTTGGATGAAGACATTCAGGATTTGGTGTACTCACTGTAGCGGGGTTGATTATTATATTCGGGGCTCTTTCATTCGTAAAGAAATAACATCAATCGAAACACAACAAATAAAGCCATTTATTAATTACGTATCAGTGATACGTATAATTAATTTTTACATTTTAAACAGATCGAAATAAAACAAAAGCATTGAAAGGCAGTGCTACTAGACACATGTCAATGTACTTAAGACATGCCCATTTAACATAGGCCACTCCTATTTTATCATTTCCCGCCGTGGTTTGGCTCGAAATTGTCACCTGCTTATCATGAATTATACGAGTTAAATATGTCCACTTTGCAACAATAATCAGCTACGCCTTTTCTCGCATGGATTAACTCAGCAACGCAAAATTCGGCATAACCGTGTGCCAAAAATGTTCAGGTTTTCATCAATCACAAGGGAACTAGTGTTACGGAGAGAACTCTTTTTCGCTTTCACCCGTTGTCTTTCATTTACCTTTAGCTCTCTTGGCCAATTTGAATCCTAAAAGATGTATTCGCAGCTCTAAATTTAGATTTTGCTACTTTCTTCGCTTTCCGCTGTGTTCTGTCAACGATCTGAACAGAAACCAGGGCGCTTGCAATCATCGTCGTGTTTCAAAGGCGGGACCTGCAGATATAATCCGGAACTTTGCAAACTACGTCCGGCAGTGGAGTAGCTAGGGTCCTTTGATTTTTTTTTTCAATGTAACATATTCTGCTAGGACTACGAATACACGTATACGCAGATAAGATAATTGTATGTGTTTCTACGTATAATGGGCTGTGCTCTGGGAATATTGTATTGTATCGCTTTGCGGTCAACTTCCAATTCAGCCGCTGTAACTTTTTTGACATATGCGCAGAAAAGGACATAAAATTGTTTACTGAAAAGCAGAAGACGAAGACGGCCTTAGATATGATAAAAAAAAGGCACAACTGCCTTGTTTATGTCCAGGCTGGGACGGGCGCAACCCACATTATCAAGGAGATTGCTAGAGTGCTCCGCATTGAAGGGAAATGTTTGTCAGTTTCTTGCACAACGGGTATCGTATAATATCTATGTGTGTTTTGGCAGAGTGCTAAATAACGTGTGCACATGACGTCGTCACCTTGTGTTTAAACGCTCGTTCCCGGTACACGGCAACGGTTAGCTAAGCAAAAAATATGCAGCTGGTTCAGAATATAAGTTAAAAGAGATACGGCTAGAAATAACTTCAAATTGTTTAACGAATTTGGATCATAGTGGTCGGAATAACTGACGACTTTAAACGTCTGTTCTAATATTGTTACCTAAATAACAATGGCTGTTTTGGTGCCAAAAGGCCGGTAGGATTTGTCCTTTTTTTCTTTCTTTGTGATGAAAAAGCGTTTCAACATGTATTTTGTCTAATGTTTGCTGTTCTCTCTCTCTCTCTCTCTCTCTCTCTCTCTCTCTCTCTCTCTCTCTCTCTCTCTCTCTCTCTCTCAGATATTTGGAAGAAAGAACGGTGTACAAACCTAAACTGTACCAACCTGGCCCAAGGATTATAAAACTTTTTTTTCATGCTCAACTGATAAGGTATGTATTTTATCCGGCTCAAAAATAAAACAAAAAAAAATGTAATGTAAACACATAGAAAACAATGTAGTTCATACCTCCATGAACGCATCGAGTCACATGATTTTCAGTGACGTCATGGTTCCCTACGGGCGTTAGTGAGGTCAACGCTGTTCCTCTCTTTGTAGAAAAAAACGGCGTGCAAATGTTGTTTTTTTTTCAGTTTAAAACGTTTGCCCTAAAGCATTTTTTTTCGCCCAGTGATGAGGGGCAAAAATATAATTATAAAAAAAAATAAACTTATTTTTTTTTTTTGCTTTTCATGAAAGTATGAACGATAGCGAGTCCCTAGCAAAGTTTACATGAACCCCTTCGGGATTCATTTACTTTTCAGGCAACCCACTGCGTTCGAACTATCATGAACAGCAGAAAAATAAATTTCATTTCCTTAGTGTTTGGTTTCTTTGCCCCATACTGCTGCCTCACCCTAGGGTTTATAAGCTATCTCAATATATCAATCATTGCAAAAGACCCACATTGAGCTGGCGGTAATTACTTTTTTCAAAACCGTCTTCTGTAGCATGTTTTGTTATCCATGCGATTAGGGGAGCACCCTCTCAGTTTCTCTTAAATGTACTTTTTTAACACTCAAAATGACATGTCCTAATCAACTTTTAATGAAAGGGACATTCAATTTTTTTGTCATCCAACTGCTGTCAAGTGTCAAGGAAAGCAGGTCATGAAATGCACATGCACGGGTTTTTGTTTCATGTGTAGCACTTTACATGTATATGGATGCTTTAGACACAAACTTTAGCTGGTCACTGGAAAAATGATGCAATTTTCTTCAGCAGGTATGAATATTAAAAGACTAACTTTTTTTGTTGTGTTACATTTGTGTGAATGTGCTTTATCGCTTATTAATTTCTGTATATTTGTGCAGTCTTTGCAAATAGTTTATCCATTCACAACGCATATTTTTTTTTTAGTTTTCGACCCCACCAATCGGGGTTTAAAGAAATTGGCTGCGTCACGCTTCCAAGCAGAGCTGAAACCGACCGCAGGCGAGTACTCGTAAACCGCTCAGAGAATCTATGCCTGCCCAGGCAAAGCGGTGCGAGTCGGACCGTTCATGCTTATAAACCCGTTTGGTTTCGTTGGGCAGCAGGGCTTGAGATATCAATTCATATCAATATCGGGTAAAAGTCCCATAAAATGGAAGCAACGTTTCCAAAATGACCTGTTGATGGGCACTTTAAACATCAAATCAAACAAATAAATTATAATTATATGGGTGAGAAAAAAAAAAATAATATTGCGGTTGTGACTTCTGGCTCGTTTTCAGTGAATTAAAGTCTAATGCTCGACCAAACCCGACTTTTACTGAACTGAAAACTTGCTTGAGAATTCCTTGTTTCGGCCTCAACCCCATCAGACATTCAATTATTAAGTTCTTATCTAAACGACCCCGCCCATCGGGGCTTAAAGAAATAGATGGACTGCATGATGCTTCCACGCAGAGCTGAAACCGACCTGCACACGAGTGCTGGTAAACCGCTTATTGGTATCTAAGTAGAAGTAAAACAAAACCTGCCCAGGCAAAGCGGTACAAGTCGGACCGTCCATGCTTATAAACCCTATTGGTTTCATTGGTCGACAGGGCTTGAGATGTCATTTCATCTCAATGTCGGGTAAAAGACCCACAGAATTGGAAGCAACGTCTCCAAAATGACCTTTACAGTGTTGACATGGACGTTAAACCTCAAATCAAACAAACAAAATAAGGCATTGAATACAGTTTTCGTTACTTAGTAATGTCGATAAAGCGTCCTTTTCAAGGACAAAGCACTTGCTAGCAGCAGGGATTAGACCCACAACCTCTCGCTTTCGAGCCAAATGACTTGCCACTGCATATTAAAAGACCACTTTGCTTGTTCAAATTAACGTTTGTTACGCTTGCTCCTTTCTTGAGCAACCATTTTGCCTTTCCCAAGTTTGTAAGTTAACGGCTGTTTCACTCTATCCAATGCCATCTCTTCCTTTGCAGTCTGCTCAGTGTGCCTGCTCCAGTGTGCAGTTTGAGTCCCCATTCAGGAAGCAAGTTTTAGTTTTCCCAGCACATGTATTCTGTCAAGGGACAGAAAATGTAGTAGATGTTGTGCAACCCTTTACTAATAGCTTTTTGCAGGTATGGTCCGCTGCATTGATAACAGACCGTAATTCACCAGTCAGTAAGTCAGCCAGTCAGAAAGACCATCACTGACTTACTGGCTGACTTTGCGGCCCCCGCCAATCGGGGCTTGAAGAAATATATGGGCTGCATGATGCTTCCACGCAGGGCTAAATCCGACCCGCACACGAGTACTGGTAAACCGCTTAGAGGCTCTAAGCCTGCCCAGGCAAAGCGGTGTGCACGAGTCCATGCTTATAAACCCTATTGGTTTCATTGGGCGACAGGGCTTGAGAAGTCATTTCATCTCATTGTCGGGTAAAAGTCCCACAAAATTGGAAGTGACGTCTCCAAAATGACCTTTACAGTGTTGACGGGGACGTTAAACCTCAAATTAAACAAACAAATCAAACGAAACTGGCTGACTTACTAACTGGTCTGACAGACAGACAGTCTGACAGACAGACAGATGGTGGGACGGACATACGGACAGACAGACAGACAGACACTGTTTAAATGGGTAACCGATATTCCAATGAAAGCCTGACCCAGCCAAACAGCTATGCATTTCATGACAATAACCTGTTATTACAGATACTAAGAAAGCACAAGACAGTTACTTCTTCTCCCCCTTTCTTGGTATGACAAAAGGGGCGGCACTCATGCTCTAAGTTCGGTATCTCACTTTGCGGAGATACCTCTAGGCCTAGCAATCTACTAAATGTATGCGTTCAGAAACTTCAGGCAAACCAAATTTAAAGCCTGATAATTTCTTTTCGCTAGTACTATGTCAAAACCAAGTTACGCATTCGACTCGACATGCCAAAATTAAGGTGACCTTATTCCGTCGTTAATTGATTTGACCACTTCGACATGAAAAATCAAAGCACTGAGAGTGCTGATGGAGCGTAGCTTTGATAATTTGATTTAGCGTCTGATTGGTATTTTAATTCAGGCTCATATTTATCCAATGAACATAGCTGTTTGAAGCTATTCTGGGCCAGAAGTCGTGTTAAAGCAAAAAGACCTATATTGAAATTAACTCGCGCTAAGGTGTAGAACCCGCAACAACCATCACGAAAACACGCCTGTACAAATACATTGTCAATTTTTCGGCAAAAAAAAAAAAAAAAAAAAAAAAAAAAATGGAAATTTTAAGATACAAAATTGTGATATTTTCTTATCTCTGCTCAAAACATTGACTGCGGGGACTTGATTGCACCGACTTGACGAGGCAGTGTTATCAAGTACTCACAAACAATGTTTTTGAGCAATACAGCAACCATGCAGTTCTACTACAGTTTACTTGAAGATTTCTGCTAAGCTATAGTTCGTGCAATAACTGCGGCTTGCGCAATTGTTTGGCGGCTTTAAAGTTATTTTATGTAAACAGTTTGAAAAATTACCTTAGGGAGGTTATTTATCTTGCATTAGGCATTCTCCTTGGTTACGTCTTGATGATGTTTATCTTCATGTGAAAAATTATCATAATTTTCCCAGCAGTTTAAAAGTTATACATCCGTAACCAGTCTTTAAAAATTGTCTCGGTGAGGCTGTTTATTAAGCTATCTGGCATTAGACAATATCATTAGCTTGATCTTGTCAATTTGCATCTGGTAGTGCATGCTATAAAAATATACCCGTCGGTTTGAAAGTTATACGACCGTGTCGGTGGGTGAATTTTTTACCTTGCCGAGGCTAAAATAAAGAAATTGGGCATTCAGGAATGTCGTTGGTTGGATCTGTACATTATCTATTTGTATGCTAACAGTTGTCAAAAATATTCCAAGTAGATTAAAAGTTACACTTCGAAATATTTTTTTCAGTTTGCTTAGACTAGGCCGTTTGTAAAGTAATTTGGCATAAGGCAATTTTGCGGGTTATGTTTTGTCAACATAGTATCAACCTGTATGCCGAAAATGATCAAAACCTGGTGTAGATGTTATACTCCGTATTCATTTTTTATACTATTTTGCCTCGGCGAGGCCATTCATAAAGTTATCTTGCATAAAACAGCTTCATGGGTTAGGTATTGTCAATATCAAGTCAAATGCCAAAAATGATCGGAATATTCAGAGAGGTTTGAACATTATACTCTGTTAACGATTTTCTACATATGTATTGCCGGCCCCCGCCCATAGGGGCTTGGAGAAATATATGGGCTGCATGATGCTTCCACGCAGAGCTGAATCCGGCCCGCACACTAGTACTGGTAAACCGCTTAGAGGATCTAAGCCTGTCCAGAAACCGCGGTGTGAGGCGGACCGTCCATGCTAATAAACCGAAATATTTGGCAACAATATCTGAACCTTTTTGTAAGTATGCAGTGAAGGTCATAATGAGACTCCGCGTTCTGTGGTATCTGATCTGGGTTTGTCCTGTTTGGAAGTTGCCAAGTTTGGGATTTTATGGTACAAATGGGCTGTAAACTGGGTTATATGAACTGAACTATAAAAAGATTAGACTGCTACACAGTTCATCTATTAAAAATATTAATCTTCTCCGTTTGAAATAGGTGGTCTGTGAAGCAGTCCATAAGAAGATACCGCATGGCGTAATAATCTACTATGTTAACACGGGGTACTATGTTCTCACTGGTGATTGGGTCATACGCAGTAACACCGAAAGTAGTGCCGAAATCACTTCTCATTTCACTGGAGCTACGCTGCAACTGCTACGCTCCAAAAACCACACAAAAAACAACAACAACAACAGAAAACAAAACAGATATTTGCACCTGCAATATCCCCGCCTCTAGAAGTTTCGATTACGTAAACGGGACTGCTTACTTCATCAATTCTCAGTTCTGCTTTCTGATTTCTTATTTCTAACTTCCAACTTATAACTTCTAATTTCGAACGTCTGACTTCAAACTTCTTATTTATGATTTAAGACTTTCTCCTTCTGGCTTCGGACTTCCAATTTATTACATCCAGCAATATTCATCTATAATAATTGTATTTGATGGAGACTTCATTTTAACATTTTAAATGCTGCTTCAATCCACTGAAATAAAGAAGTCCTATGGGACTTCTAACTTCATCACTTCTATGATTTTCAACTTAGAACCTTCGACTTCCAACTTCGACTTATAAATTGCAACTTCCTACTTATTACTCCCGACTTCTTTCTTAAGACTTCTAACGCCCGGCTTCGTACTTCTATTTACTTAGTTCCGACAATCTACTTGCAGCGCCTGTCTTCCTACTTCTGAAGTTCCTCCAGGGCTTCCATGGCATGTGCATCAAAGGCCGAGACGAAGTCCGAGACGTAAGTCTCACGTTACGTGGGTCTTTGGATCGGAAAGTTCGAGAGGTAGAATTAGGCCCTGTGCAGAAAAAGACCTCATCAAAATTTCAGCGAAAGTATAATTGCCTTAACATCGTCGTTTCATCAACCATGGTAGATTCGAACTGGATCTTGATTCCCTAGGGAACGACAAATATGCTTGTTATAAGCAATAAAATATGTTTCATTTCAAATTTTCCTGGGGGAATTCTCTCAGCTTCTAGGGATGTTTTCTCGTACCACATCAAGTTCCTGAGTAGGCTTAGACCCTCTAAGCGGTTTACCAGTACACGTGTGCGTTCGGTTTCAGATCTGCGTGGAAACATCATGTGGCCCATCTATTTCTTATAGCCCTGATGGGCGTGGCCGTCTTAAATTGAGGTAACAAAAAGATACCTCTTTTCTACCCCAATTAAAGATATTCAGGTCGTGGTTTAGGACACTATTATCTCAAGGTTGAGACGGGTAGATAAGAGCGCCGATTCTTAAATAATAGGTGCCTCACCGCTGAAGGTTCGAGCCTGGCTCCGATCATATGTGAGACGCCGAGTTCTGCAGCGGAAGGTCAGGTGGCTTTTCTCCGGATACTACGGTCTTCGACCACATGTGATTAACGATCTGCTCGATATGAGTGAAATGATCTCGAAAGGATGTAAAACGAGCCCCGCTCCGCAACCACCCCCCCACCCCACCCCCCCCCCCCCCCCCACAAAAAAAAACCCTCAAGGCTGATATGCTCCAGCTAATTCTGACCTTTTTGTTTGCTGTAGTGTGGTGGCTTGTGGTGCCTATTCAGATTAATACAAACTTGCTGAGCATACGGATTGAGCAATGATTTTTACCAAAGTCCTTACCAGTAGCGAATCTCAGAGGCCGCGTATGTAGATTTAAAAAAAATTATTCTCGAGAAAAATTCGATGGGACTATAATTCAAAGATGAAAATGCCTGTCGAGTCAGAATTTCATGCTCTTGACACAGCCTGTTTGATAAATTCACCTTTGAAAAATAGACAGATATGAAACTTTGTGTACATTTCTTTCCGATGAAATACCACACAAACACCATTCTCAGAAAAAAGTGTGTATAAAAATGCGGTAAACTTGAGAAAAATCTGGGTCGTTTCAGGGGTTCAGAAAAGACAAAAATTAATAGATTTAGCGATAAACTGGAAATTTTTCACCATATAATCATTAAATCGGAAATTGAATAATCTGCAACTGAGTTAAATTTTAGGAAAATCTATTTCTGACCATTATTTTATTTAAAAAAAAAACTGAACTACTTCCGGTCGTTGAACAGGAATAAAAGTCAGCCAACATGGCTGTAAACACTAGGGCTGGCTAATCGGTTCTGTAAGATAATCGATTATCGGTCCTGTCATTGCGATCGATAATCGATTAGTAATCGCTAAGGTTTTTTGTCATAATTTTACCTGTCTAGCTTTCTGTCTGAGCATGACTCTTACCATATGTTGCACTTTATCATATGTATATTTGAACGGACAGGCCTGAGCAAACAGTGTAGACCCAGATGAGACGCCGCAGAATGCGGCGTCTCATCAGGGTCTGCACTGTTTGCCACTCATCCAGCTATTAAAGGCATTACTTTGAGTAATTAATTGTACCTATCAAGTAATCGATTAAAAGCAAATCAGAAATGATAATCATTTTTGTGGAATTTATCGATCGATTGATCGATTATATGATTAATTGTGTCAGCCTTAGTAAACACAGGAAAACAACGAGACGAAAAGACTAACCCTGTAGTATATCTCCAGCTACTGATTTGTTTACCCCGCCCTGCAGTTCATCAGGTTTTCCCAGTAAATCCGAACTCCCGGTGTTTACTTTATTTTTCCATTTGTGTCAAAAATAGACTCGAAGAGTCTGCCAATATACGCATCTTCCATGCCATAATAGGTATATTTGCCAACAACAACAACAAAAACCATATGACGTATACATTTGTACTGACGTCATATACGAAAAACCAATACTATCTTATTTGCCCATCTACTAATCAAGATCAAATAACAATGTAGACTAACAATGTAGACAGAATGAGCATCTTACTCTGTTAATTGCCAGTTCACGCGCAGCCTAAGTTTCACTAGTCCCATGGATCCACCTCGAAACACAAATAACCTTAGAGAGAGAGAGAGAGAGAGAGAGAGAGAGAGAGAGAGAGAGAGAGAGAGAGAGAGAGAGAGAGAGAGAAAAGTTTGTTTGATTTGAGGTTTAACGTCCCCGTCAACACTGTAAAGGTCATTTTGAGGACGTTGTGCTTCCAATTTTGTGGGAATTTTACCCGACACTGAGGTGAAATGACATCTCAAGCCCTGTCGCCCAATGAAACCAATAGGGTTTATAGCATGTAAGGGCCGACTCGCACCGCTTCGCCTGGGCAGGCTTAGATCCTCTCAGCGGTTTATCAGTAATCATGTGAGGATCGGTTTCAGCTCTGCGTGGAAGCATCATGCAGCCCATCTATTTCTTCAAGCCCCGATGGGCGGGTTGCAGAGAGAGAGAGAGAGAGAGAGAGAGAGAGAGAGAGAGAGAGAGAGGAGAGGAGAGAGAGGAGCCAGCCAACAAATCATGTCGGGACATCACTGTCGGCCCCAACATTGGCCCGCTGTAGCCATAGCATGTCGGACATCACTGTCGGAGGGACATCACTGTCGGACCGACGTCGGCCCGCTGTTTTGTGTGTGTGTGAGAGAGATGGATAGAGAGAAAGAGAGAGAGAGAGAGAGAGAGAGAGAGAGAGAGAGAGAGAGAGAGAGAGAGTGAGAGAGAGAGAGAGAGAAAGTTTGTTTGATTTGAGGTTTAACGTCCCCGTCAACACTGTAAAGGTCATTTTGAGGACGTTGCTTCCAATTTTGTGGGAATTTTACCCGACACTGAGGTGAAATGACATCTCAAGCCCTGTCGCCCAATGAAACCAATAGGGTTTATAAGCATGTAAGGGCCGACTCGCACCGCTTCGCCTGGGCAGGCTTAGATCCTCTCAGCGGTTTATCAGTAATCATGTGAGGATCGGTTTCAGCTCTGCGTGGAAGCATCATGCAGCCCATCTATTTCTTCAAGCCCCGATGGCGGGTGCAGAGAGAGAGAGAGAGAGAGAGAGAGAGAGAGAGAGAGAGAGAGAGAGAAGAGATGAGGAGAGAGAGAGAGAGAGAGAGAGAGAGAGCCAGCCAACAAATCATGTCGGGACATCACTGTCGGCCCAACATTGGCCCGCCTGTAGCATAGCATGTCGGGACATCACTGTCGGACCGACGTCGGCCCGCTGTTTTGTGTGTGTGTGAGAGAGATGGATAGAGAGAAAGAGAGAGAGAGAGAGAGAGAGAGAGAGAGGAGAGAGAGAGAGAGAGAGAGAGAGAGAGGAGAGAGAGAGAGAGAGAGAGAGAGAGAGAGAGAATAATGTGATTGCACTCTGACGTAAATAAAATAAAATAAAAGAAAAAAAAATCCGCTCAACCGAGCCAGCAAAGCGTGCCGGGCCAACGTCTGGCCGACAGCGATACGACGTCTTAACGCTGGGCAAACTTACGTCGTATCGCTGTCGGTTCGACGTTGGCCTGTTTGTGCTAGCCGGGCACTATCCGCAAGAAAGAGATACCTGGGTCTCAAAGTAGAACCACAAAAGTCGCGCGGTGGAGGATGCTCCTAGAAAACCGACCGAAAGTGGATAATTTATTTTCATTCGCAGATTTTTTTGTTTTGTTTTTTTTACCATCCCTATTAGTTTTTTGTGTGTTCGTGATGGGGTAATTTATCGGGCTTTGCCACAAAGTGCGATGCAGGCTTGTTTGTTTAATGTCCCCATCAACAATGCATGTGTGGGTCGTTTTAGATACGTTGCTTCCAATTTTGTGGGACTTTTACCCGGCATTGAGATGAAATGTGCAAGCTAGATTCTCTTACCGGTTTATCAATATTCGTGTGCGGTCGGTTTCAGCTCTGCGTGGAAGCATCAAGCGGCCCATCTATTTCTTCAAGCCCAAATGGGCGGGGGTCGGGCCTTTACTGAGCTGTTATAAATCTAAAGTTTCTACAGAGTCTACTGTTCACACATACGATGCAAAACAGTGTAGATCCAGATAAGATGCCGCAAAATAAGTTACCTCAACCATAACGTTTGTCATTCTATTAATGATTTACATTGACCAAATCCCGATGGGTGAGTACTATCACAAAAACAGACCTATATAACTTTGACACCCTTTAAACGCCACTTTTAAGTGTTGTAAAACTGGGGTTTACAGGGGTATACTTTGACACCGCGCACCGGGGCTTTCAAAAATAGATTGGGCTGCACAATGCTTCCACGCAGAGCTGAAACCGACCGCACACGAATACTGTTAAACTGCTTAGAAGGTCTCAGCCTGCCCAAGCAAAGTGGTGCAAAGTCCTGATGACCTACACATGCAGTGTTGACGGGGACGTCAAACAAATACAGGGCGAAACAGTCTAAATCCTCGCTCAGGACGTTAACCTCATGCATATATAACACTATTGGTTTCATTGGGCGGCAGGGATTAAGATGTCATTTCATCTCTATGTTCGGAAAAAGTCCCACAAAATTGGAAGCAGTGAGTGAGTGTTTGAGTTTTACGTCCCATCAACAGCTAAGGTCATACGGAGACGGGGCCTCGGTTTAAAGACTCATCCGAAAGTCTGAAGAAGCCCGGGATCGAGCCTGCGATCCCTGGTTTACAAGGCGAGTAGCGTAACCACTACACCCCGGAGGCCTTCTAAAGCATTGAAGCAATGTCTCCAAACTGACCTAAATAGTGTTGACGGGGACGTTAACCTCAAATCAATCAATCAAACAACCAAACAGGGGTATACATTATTTACCCAACATTGTGAGATGAAATGACATCTCAAGCCTGCCACCCGAGGTACCCGCTTGTCCAGCGGGCACACAACGTTTACGCAGCGTCGTATCAACGTCAATGCAAACAGAATGATGTTGCATCGACGTTTAAAAGTCATTTGCCCTCCCCGACATTGAGATGAAATGACATCTCAATACTACTACTCCCAGCGTCCAGCGGGCACACAAAGTTTACGCCGTATTAACGTCGATGCAAAAGCATGATGTTGCATGGACGTTTAAAATTCATTTGCCCCCCCCCCCCCCCCACGCGGCGTCTGATCAGGGCCTGCACTGTTTGGCAATTGCCCGTTTTGGGGTTTCTGGTACAAAATGAACAAATGTGTATACACGTACCTTTACTACGATAAACATTTCAGTCTTGTACTGCACTGTCTAATATTAAACCTCTAGCATGCTTGGCTGTAAAATTCTCTGAATAAATCAGAATTAATTACAACTTCATGCCATTATTTCTATACCAGCAAGGCAACAACTGTCACATATTTGTTAAATTGGTCTGCTCAGTCTGAGCAACTATTTGGAGTTATACGCAGGAGTAATTATGCCAAACAGTCCACATTACTCTAAATTGCCCGTTATCTATATCTACATTTTTACTGCATCACCTCCTCGCGGGGATTACGTGCAAGCTTTCGTGACTCCTAATCTCTTCCTATTTTTTTCTGTTTTACAGCTACGAACAGAACCCGGTGCCTCATTTACATTAGTACAACCAAATCCGATGCCACTTTTTGTATGAGGAATACCAGCATCCTGTGCCAATTTTTGTTACAGTTTTCCGTATTTATGACTTTAAATAGAAAATCTAGCTCACCTTGAATGATCTGTATAAGAGCTAAGCAAACAATAAATGACTATGTGATGGGAGCTTTGACTACTAGTCAATTAAAAGGATAAAATGAAAAGAAAAGGTACCGATTTTGGCAATGGTTCACTGAATAATCAGCGGCAGATCTCTTGGAACAAATGGCAGAGTTCCAGCTCTTTAACGATGTCAAATTATTCAGAAGCAATGATAATTAGGCCTTTCCGTGCAACAAAGAGACCGTTCTGTCAGGCTGTCAGCTAGCACAAAATAAATCTGAAGAACAACACCTTTCCATATTTTCCCGAAAAGAACGACCAGAAACCGTCACACGGTCGATCAGAAGCAAGAAACGTTTCCGGTCAACCAGATTCCGTTATGCTTTCCCATCGTGAATCTTACTAGATAAAGGCGTGTACCAAATATCAAAGACCTAGGCCTTCTTGTTTTATATGAGAAGATTTTAAAGATTTTTCCCTCTATAAGCCATTTGGAAAACCTGTGAATCTCTGGGTGTGGCCACTTTTGACCCCCAGCCTATAATTTGAACAACCTTGTCAGAGGTTCACCAGATGAAGCTGTGTACAAAATATCAAAAGCTTGAGCCTTCTGGTTTATGACAAAAAGATTTGGTAAACCTTTTGCCTGTATAAGTATGTAAAGCATGCGAGCCCTTAGCTGGGGCCAAGGCTATAATTTGAACAATCTTGGCAGACGTCCACTAGTCGAAGCTGTGTTCCAAATATCAATGACCTGGACCTTCTGGTTGCAGACAAGAAGATTGTTAAAGGTTTTCCTCATATAAGTCATATTTTGGTCCCCAAGTGGGGCCATGTTTGGCCCCAGGGTTATAATTTGAACAAATTTGGTAGAGGTTACCTAGATGAAGCTGTGTACCAAATAACAAAGACCGGGGGCATCTGGTTTCAGACAAGAAGATGTTTTAATGTTTTCCCTTTATAAGTCTATATAAAATATGTGGGCCCCTGGGCGGGGCCATTTTTCTGCTCAGGGCTATTATCTGAATAATCTTTGCAGAGATCCACTAGACAAAGCTTATCAAATATCGAAAGCTTGAGCCTTCTGGTTTCAGACAAGACGGTTTTTAAAAGGTTTTCCCTGCAATAAGTCTATGTTAAAAAGTGGGTCCCAGGGCAGGGCCATTTTTAGCTCCAGGGCTACTATTTGAACAATCTTGCTAGAGGTCCACTAGATGAAGCTTCATACCAAATATCAAAGACCTGGCCTTTAGATTTAGACAAGGCGATTTTTAAAGATACTCTCTTTATTTCCCACTTTCGCCGCCATGGCAACCAGAGTTCTGCACGGAACGAAATTCTTTGAATAATTTTACAAGAGGACCAACCAAAGATCATTTCTGTCAAGTATGGTAAGAATCTGTTTAGTAGTTAGGAGATGTCGTTTAAAGAAATTGTGGACGGACGGACGGACAGATGTCGGCGGACGGTGACAGACCACAATAGCTCCCCGGAGCCTTCGGCTCAGGTGAGCTAAAAAGTTTACAAAAAGATTCAGCAGACGACATAAACCAATGACATTGCGCACCCCTTTAATGTTGGCCGAAAAGGCCAATTTTGGTTAGTGTTCTAGTCTATTTATCGGTTTTGAAGAAAGTACAAAAAGCTCTGTTTCTAGTTGGCCGCAGTAATTGTATGGTATAGTTGGCCATCCAATCCCAAAAAAGATTGATATTTTTACTTTTGATGGCAAAATTGAGTAGAGTATGGCACCCATGCTAAATGTAATCCTTGATGTGTGTCAACAATCATAGGGGTGGATGCCACGTCTGGAAATGCGTCTGAGGCTCAGAAGTAGGTCAAAGGTCAAATGAGTGCAAAACAAACATAAAACTACTCATAACTCTCTTTTAACACATATTTGGGGAAATTGCTTGCTTAAAATCACCACAAAACTATTCAGGTGCAGTGAACAATGAAAAATTATTTTAAATGTACCCTCAAAGTATGTCAGTCTTATAGGTCAGGGGTCATTTAAGTGCAAAACTCGTGAAAAATGGGTGTTTTCTGGTCAAATTTTATCATATTCAGTATATAGATGTGTTGATGACCAGTATTTATTATCAAAATAATAAAAATACATTTTTAACGTTTATTTGATTAGAAAATCTGCCTGAGAACGTGGATATGGGTTATATAGGATAAAAAGGGATACTTATGTTACAGACTTAAATCATCGATGATCCACGATATTGATATAGCACTGGATTCTTTCTTTGTGACTTTGTTTCTGCCATGGGTCTGAAACATTGCCTTTGCGCAACTGAGTCAAAGCGCGACTTCCGGTGAGCTATTCTGTCCGTCGACAGATCTTTTTAGTCAGTCCCCACCTCAGCTGACTAACCCGGGTCGCCAGGCCGGTTTTAATCATGATTTATCTTTTACAACATAGACAGCCATTTTTAAAACAGAAAAGGCGATATAAAACGATTTTACAAGCATTAAACTGTTACTCTATTATGAGCAGGACCAATTTTAACACATTTCTTTGTATTAGACAATTAAACATCAAACTTTAACCTTACCCCCTTAATTAAAATGTCGCATCTCGGATAATCGGCAAAAGATAAAACAACTGACAATTTTTATGCGTGACTAAGCAGATGCAAAAAAGATTGATATTTTTGATTTGATGACAAAATTGAGTAGAGTATAGCACCCATGCTAAATGATGTGTGTCAACAATCATAGGTGTGGGTGCCACGTCTGAAAATGCGTCCGAGGCTCAGAAGTAGGTCAAAGGTCAAATGAGTGCAAAGTAAACATGAAATTACTCATAACTCTCTTTTAACGTATATTTGGGGAAAGTGCTTGTTAAAAACACCATAAAACTATTCAGGTGCAGTGAACAATGGAAAATTATTTTAAATGTGCCCTCAAAGCATGTCAGTCTTATAGGTCAGGGGTCATTTAAGAACAAAACTGGTGAAATATGGATGTTTGCTGATCACATTTTGTCATATTTAGCATAAGGCTGTGTTGATGACAAGTATTTATCATCAAAATAAATTAAAAATACATTTGTTACGTGTATTTGATTGTAAAAGACATATTTGAATTTTTTAAGTTGGTATCAAAGATGGCCGTAGGACAGTTATTCACTTTTCTTATAAAATAGAAGTGAATGCAATGATCAGGAATAAATTCAATTAATCCACAGCTCCCATCAATGACACCAGAGGGAAAGAAACACAAAAATGAAATAACTAGACCCGAATTGAAACATCAATAGCGGAAAGCCAAAAGGACAGTTACTTTCCCACAAAATGGCCAATTGGCTATCCAAAACAAAAAATTATAAGCAATACACGCACTCAAAGACAAACAACGAAAAACAGAAGAACGGCCTTGGAATGGTCAGTGGAACGAATTCAACTGACGGGGGGTTTAATCAATTTTATGCAGCTGCAATCCTCGCCCTTACTTCCGTCGCGATTTAGACAAATAATTTGTTCCGTCCGCATGAAGGCCTCCTAACTCATCAGTGCAACATCTCCGAGAACACAAAAATCAAACAACCACAGAGATGAAACAACGGTGAGGACTGGACAGCAAGAAACCACTGAAATGCTGGGCAAAAGAAAACCAACAGTTAGACTCCGATGGACCCGACCAGAGACAGAGCATCAGGCACATACCAACATTACATAAAATTAAATTCTTTTTAATTGTCAGTAAGTCTTTTCGCTGGAACCGTCATAGAATCTGAGGCCTGCCAAGGCAAAGTTGTGCGAGTCTGACCGTGCACGCATATAAACCCTACATTGGTTTCATGGGGCGGCAGGGCTTGAGACTCCATTTCATCTCAATGCCTGGCAAAGTCCTACAAAATTGGAAGCAACGTAGAATCTGAGGCCTGACCCACCAACGTACAATTAAAGGGGGGAGCAAAGTTGCCAACCGTGATTGGGTTAAATCCCATGCATGCATTCTGTCGAACGAAATTTATGTTGCACCCAATCGGGGCTTGAAGAAATAGATGGGCTGCATGATCCTTCCACGCAGAGCTGAAACCACCCGCACACGAATACTGGTAAATGGCTTAGAGGACCTGGGCCTGCCCTGGCAAAGCTGTGCGAGTCAGACCATCCATGCTTATAAACCCTATTGGTTTCATTGGGCGACATGGCATGTCAACTCGATCTGTGGTTGTTTGATTGTTTGTGTTCACGGAGATGTTGCACTGATGAGTTAGGAGGCCTTCATGTGGACTAAACAAATTATTTGTCTAAATCAAAGGGCGAGGATTGTGACCACGTGAAATCGATTTAAGCCCCCCCCCAAGTAGAATTCGTTTCCGCTGACCGTTCCAAGGTGGTTCTTCTGTCGCGGTTTATTTTTGTTAAGGTTTGTCTTTGGGGGTTTGTGTCTCTTATATTATTTTATTTTGGATAGCCTATGGGCCATTTTGTGGGAAAGTAACTGTCCTTTTGACTTTCCGCTATTGATGTTTCCATTATGTCTTTTGTTTCATGTTTGTGTTTCTTTCCCTTTGGTGTCTCTGATGGGAGCTGTGGGTTGATTGTATCGATTCCTGATCATTGCCTCCACTTCTATTTTGTGTTGTCATTTCACCTCAAGCAACGTCTCCAAAATGACCTCTACAGTGTTCACGGGAACGTTAAACCTAAAAAAAAATAATCCCTTTTATATATCGAAGAACGGTTTTACGAAATTGGGTGCTGAAGTCATTGCAATTATATTTTTTCTGAATTTACACACTAAGTCACTATAAAATTCGTGTTCGGATAGACCTTGTTGCACAAGAGATTAAGTCCAACATCGAGTTTGAAATTAAATCGGAATGACGTCATTAAAATTTTGAAAAGGTTTTGCATAGTATATGATACCGATAACCCTGATTAAGAAGTTTAGCAGTTAACAATTTATTACGAGTATTGAAATCAGTTACATAACTAGACACTCTGGCAAATCGAATTAATTACGAAATATAAACGCCATAGGATGCCGCGCGAGGAACATCACCGACCAACAAAGGAAAATTTACAATCTCAAATTCAAAATCATCGCATTTGTCATAAGTTTTTGCAGGAAACAAACCCATCTACGTGTAACAATAGACGGATGTAAATCCAAAAACGGGGCTTCGGTATCGGAAAAAAATGTTTTATTTAACTGAAGTTCTTGGGGTAAATTTGACTGATCAACCATCGAAACAGGTATTGTCAATATTTAATAAATCATCAAAATATCTAGAAGTCGATCTATGAAGTTAAAATGGCTTGATATTTGTATACGATTAGGTCTATCATTTCAGATTATGCGGAAGAAAGCTAGTATCAGTGATATAGGAGAAACCCCTATTTGGTTTGCATTGCATAGACTTGTCAATGTTGAAGTAAAAACACTCAATCATATGGGCGCAAACGCGAGCTGTTACCCTTTACATTGTATTGATCTGAACGGCTCATACTTGTAAAGTACAAACTTTGAATATTGTTAAACACTTAAATTAAGTGGCCGCAAATTTTAACGCTTTTTATGAGTAGACCTTTTCGTGGATTTATATTTTGGCGGATTTTCGATTTCCAAAGAAAAAAAAATGGGTCAAATTTCCAAAGCCCTGTAGGATGACAAAAAAGCATGGGAGTTGATCATCAACAGCGTCATGCAGAAACTGTGGTAATTTTATTAAAAGTTTTGTGTTCACGGCATGATTAACCTAATGTGCTACCTTGACAATCCAAATGTCTGTCTGGAGGTGTATCACTTTGCTCTTATCTGATTGGTTTGACAATCCTATTGAGCTCACAGTTAAAGCCATCAATCAATTATAAATTATATCCGCAATTTTGACAATAACTCTCAAGGTGTGTTTGTTTTCATTCAGCTGTTTTGAGATGTCTTATGACTAGGACATTGTCTTTCTTTATTTCGACTTCTAAAGAAGTAACTACACTTTTTCTTTTGTCACCGATGATGTCTATGACTAACTGACACATCATAATTGTGATGTGTAGAATATCTTCTCTTGCACTATTTTAAGATTTATTGGCAGATTTTTATTATGGCGTTTTTTTCCTTGACTGCAAATAGCGCCAAAATAAAATGACCGCCAAAAATAAGTGTTTTACGGCAGCTGCACGTGGCCTTTGACGATGACCCAGTTGTGCTATTATTAGATATATCTTCATCATATACTATATCCTTCAGATATCATTGTGACGTTTAGGAAGAACTTAGACGATTTGGAATGTTACTTATAATAATGGATGACATGTGAAGAATCAACGTATTTTGCAAAATAAACATATTTTTGCCAAATATGTACTTAAATGACCTTAAGCTTTGACCTGCGGCCGATTAGGTTGGCCATTATGCTGTTTGAATAATGTTTGGGTTTTATGCTTCCTAGATAAGGAAATGGCAACTCATGTGACTTTATTTCAGTTGACATACTAGATATCTGTTTGTACAATAAATATTGATGCATATTTAAAGAAAATTTGTACTTAAATAACCTTTGACCCTGACCAAATTTATGATATAACTTCTTTTCTCACATATAATGCATAAGCAATATGTCCTAAGTACATTGCTGGTGTTTTAGTTAACTTTATTTGGTCTGCTTAGATAGAGAGAGGGTACAAATACCAGTATGTACAAATTTTATTGTATTTTTGCACTCATTTGACCTTTGACCTAATTCTGAGGCTCAGGGGCATTTTCAGAAGTGGCATCCACCCCTATCACTTTTGCAACACACTAAAGAACACAATTAGCATGGATGCCAAACTCTACTCAATTTTGCCATCAGAAGTATTTTTTCGTGGTTTGGATGGCCAACTAGTACGGAACCCGGGAAGGGACATGAATATTTTTAATATGGTGTGCGCACAAGATATTAAGTTGTGCGTACAAGATAATATCTTGTGCGGGCAGAACTTAATGTCTTGTGCGCCTAAGATATTATCTTGTTTGCACAACTTAATATCTTGTGCGGACAACAAAATATCTGGCATGTGCGCACAAGATAAGATCTTGTTCGCACAACTTCTCAAGATCTATGTTGTGCAAACAAGATAGTATGTTGTGCGAACAAAATAATATCTTGTGTGCACATGATATTAAGTTGTGCGAACAAGATATTATCTTGTGCGCATAAGGTAATATGTTGCCCGCACAAGATAAATTATGTTGTTCGCCCAAGAAAATATCTTGTGCGCACAACATATTATCTTATGCACACAAGATAATATATTTTTCGTACAACTTAATATCTTGTAAGCACAACATATAAAAAAAATCGTGTCCCTTCCCTGGTTCCGTAGTATTGAGTCATAAATATAAACTTAGTAAAAAAAGTAACTATACCAACTTTCGGGTGAAACTCACTAGAAATCTGGCAGCTATTGAGCTAAGTTTGGCTGTAGACATTTAAATCGGACGTTAATCCAGAGAATGCTCAAACTTGCATTTGCCCATACCCAACTGCTCCAGAGTTGTCTTCCAATATGTGCCTAGAAAGATTTTGGTAGAAAATGGACATTGCGCATGCGCAGAAAGTTCTTTTGTGTCTAAGATGGAAGACAATATTCTCTGAACATCGGATAACACTTCACTTTTACAATATCTTACCATAATCTTCAGAATGTTGAAGGAGGCTAGTAAACGGCAGAATCTCATGATCTCGCATTATAAGCGAGGTTTTAATTTGTTAAATTCTCAAATTATCTCCCTTGCAATTAAAAATAAAGCAATTTTCGAACTGCTGTAATTTTTATTCCTGTCAATCAATTTTTGCCATTTTTTTTCAAAAAACGCTTTTTGCCCACCATTGCTGTTCATCATGATGGTGAAAAATACAGAAAAATCATGTAACATGTAGCACTATCGATCGCAATTTTCTATGGAGTTCCCATTGAAAGCAGCATTTGCACACAACTTCTAAGAATTGGAGGTCAATATGTGATAGCCTGTTTCTCGTAGCTGATGCAACTAAAGTTCCAAATCTTTTGTGAATAGACGCAAATGGTATCTAAAGAAATGTCACATGTATCAAATTTTAGAAATGTAGGGTACAGGGAAATTTTGTGATGTTAAATCAGAGCATGTTTTAATGATTATCTCTGCGAAAATGACACAGTGACCCCTTGGGTGTTTAAAGCAATAGTCTACGATGATGTGTTTACGAAAACAAAAGCGAATGGTGCTTTTGCACGGAAAAATGAGTCTTCTTATCAAAACATAACAAACTTTGTGTAGTTTTTATCTGTAGTAGCTATAGTAACAGAAACAATTTTAGGTATAGGAACTTTTTTGACTCAGTATATTTTTTGGTAATTAACATTAAATTTCTTGCTAGACTAGCCATCAAGTGCAAGACAATCAAACGGAATTGTGCACACTTTTCGTGTGTTGGGTGAATTCCCTTGGTATTATAAGAATCTTATATGGGTGTGAGGGGTGGATTGAAACATCCGTCCCGAGGGACACTGTCCGGCATCACGAGGCTTGCCTCGTGATGCCGGACAGTGATCCCGAGGAACGGATTTTTCTATCCACACCTCACTCCCATATTGGATTCTTTATCTTGCATACCCATTTCTATTGCGAATTTTTAATGCTGCTGTCACTTCGGTTACCGACGTCCGCCATATTGTAATGACACAACAGGAATGTTTAGTGACGTCACGCATGACGACGCCGCGCATGAGGTTGTAATCAACCAGTGCATTTATCAAACACGCGATTATATTCGATTTGGGGTCGGAACACCAGGGTCAGAACATAAATTTCTATCCCAGGGTAAAATCCCGGATTTCCTTGTCTGGTGTGCAAGAACATATAATCTAAGTACTGAACGTACGGATATTTTTGTTGTTTTGGTCTACGACCATTCAAGACTATTTCACTTTTATTTCGAGCCGGATGTGCAAAAACCGGAGTACCTGGACTAAAACCACCTAACTTCCATTGCAGAATTTGGGTGCTCACATGTGGCCCAAGGCAGGCTCGAATCTAAAGATCTGAGAAAAGTTGATAGGTTTTTCTTTCTAGCTTATTAGGTTTTCTTGCCACAATTATTAAAACCCG
Source organism: Lucinisca nassula (assembly GCA_963580285.1). NCBI lineage: Eukaryota > Metazoa > Mollusca > Bivalvia > Lucinida > Lucinidae > Lucinisca > Lucinisca nassula. The sequence continues at coordinate 9,927,391 of OY757021.1, read as the reverse complement.
GTAATTACCGGAACGCTGCCGTAAGTTTATCACATGTGCATACATGGGTGCTCTCGAGCTTGCAAAATAACCATATATTCGTGGTTATCATGCTGTATAATACACATCTCGTGTACAGATCCGTGAAATAACCACCTCCCTAAACCCCATTTTATATATAGAAAACTGGAGTTTACGGGGGTATACATTACTGTTCTTATTTGTGCTCCAAGACATAGGTTATGGGTACTCGTTAGAACCGCCTCAATGAGGCGGTTCTAACGAGCACCCACAATCTATGTTTGCAGTATACATAAGAAAACTATCACAGATTTTTATCAGAAAAGTAGCGATTTTGGAGATTTGAAAAAATGAAATATGTCACACGGGTATGTTACATTGTATCGTAATGACATCTAGGGGGTTTTAATGTTTTATTTAGACGGCAAGCTGGAAGGATTTTTTTTCAAAGAGTTAACCTAGAAAACGAAATGAAAGGTTCACCTTGAATGCAAACTGAAAAGGTTAACCTAGAATGCGAAATGAAAGAAACCGTAAATGTGTGCATATAGTACAAGTAGTTGGAATTGATAGTGTAAGATGGGTATTTTTTTATATCACATTGTAGAGAACATCTGGTAGTGCTTATTTGTAATCTGTGACTGATATACACCTACATATTAAATGACAGTTTGTTACACCATGCACGTGCATAAGTTTTGTCATTTTACTTTCTAAGCCCAGGGACTACACAAATTAGTGTGTGCTGAGCGTAGACTCAAGATTTTGCAAAAGCTAGTACTTGTAGTTGGGGTAATTTGTTCTCGCAACTCAGGTTGGTTGGTTGGTTGATTTGAGGTTTAACGTCCCCGTCAACAATGTAAAGGTCATTTTGGAGACGTTGCTTCCAATTTTGTGGGACTTTTACCCGACATTGAGATGAAATGACATCTCAAGCCCTGTCGCCCAATGAAACCAATAGGGTTTATTAGCATGGACGGTCCGCCTCGCACCGCGGTTCCTGGGCAGGCTTAGATCCTTTAAGCGGTTTACCAGTACTAGTGTGCGGGCCGGATTCAGCTCTGCGTGGAAGCATCATGCAGCCCATATATTTCTTAAAGCCCCTATGGGCGGGGGATGTCGCCACTCAGGAAAATATGAATAAACACTAAAACTGCTTCCGCTCTGACTAATTAAACTGATTTGTTCAGATCGAAAACAAACTGTGCGGGTTGTGACATGCAGCCATTGAGGCGGATCTAATTACCACCAACAATCTATTTTTGTTGCAGAAATAATAAAATATCCCCCCACACCCACAAAAAAAAAAAAAAAAAAAAAAAAAAAAAAAATCATAAGAAAGACGTCAGATTTGGAACCATAAAATAATCGATTTTTGAATATGAGTATGTTATCGATCATGCTAACAAGACCGGGATATCAATACCCTTATAAATCTCGCTTTATATCATTTCGATAACACACCCGTGCGACACAGTGAATTTTATCACATCGCAAAATAGCTACTTTTCTGATGAAATTCTGTGATATTTTTCTTATTTATACTCGAAACATAGGTTATGGGTGCTTGTTAGAACCGCCTCATTGAGGCGGTCCTAACGAGTACCCACAACCTATGTATTGGAGCAGAAATAAGAAAAATAATGTATACCCCCTTAAACCCCAGTTTCCTCTATAAGTGAGGTTCCGGGGTATTCATTTCACATACTTGTTCACTTTATATTTTGAAAACAGATGTTAGCAAGGGTATTCATTAATTTCTTTTTATACCGCAATCAGGCATTCTAGTAACCTAATAAAGGGGGTCGAATAACCGCACGCTATAATCGGTAGTGACCTATAATACCTTCTACTGACCCATAATACGTCTAGTGACCGTTAATAGACCGGACCTACTTTTCAGATCACTAATTTACAAGTGCAAACAATAACATGCAACCTTTTATACATGGAAAAACAACGAAACTGCAAGCTAAAATATTTGCAATATTTATTTGAACAGATTTTCAGAAATTTCAGCTTAATTCGTACCTTTTCGGCCTTTCCTGGTGTGAATGGCCCGTTGGAATAACTGCGCACTGCTACTGCAATTGAGTCTCAACCTCGAAAATAATTTCTAAAGCTAAAATAAACTACTTATTTGCAGATTTTATTACAGAATGTAAAGCGCTGAGAACTTTTATTCGAGCGTCCATGTTGTTTCCTGCATCTTTGTGCCGTGGTGACGTCAGAAACTTTGCACTCGTTGACGTCACGTTATACTACGTGTGCGCGCCATGGCACTGAATGTCGTTTAACATGCCACACCGTATGCTGTCATATTTTGCTTAATTTTGCTAAATTATTGCAAAACCCCTTGATTTTTGAATTGCGGTATAAACTAAATACATGATTAGTGTCTTTAATAATAAAATATAATCGGTTCGCCGCGACAATTTTATACGGGCTCGCTAAAGCTCGCCCCTATAAATTGTCTAAGGCTCACCGATTATATTTTATTATTAAAGACACTAATTATAACCGTGATTTACTATATTTCTGACCTAAGTTACACGTCGCTGGTAAGCGTCGCTAAAGCCCCCTTCAGGACGCGGTTTTGAAGAGCCCGCACGACCTATGTTTGGAGCATACGTAAATACTCGTAAGAAAAGTATTACATACTTTACAGAAAACATGTTATAATGGTCGGTATCTTGAATGATATTCGATTTAAAAGAAATAAGAACAATCCGATTATTAGTTTTTATTTATGACATTTGATGTATCTATATAGTTCGAACAAATTGACCTCAGACTGACCTTTATGCAAGGAATAAATTAGTCAATGTTATCGCCTAATACGTCCGCTTTCGTTAACTTCCCGTGAATTTCCGGCATCTCGTGAATTGCACCCATTTACCGACCTCTATGTATTGAATAACAATGGCCATATTCGACTGGGAAGTTTCGTGAAATTTCCGTGAAATTCCACGCAGGAGTGTGGTGTCTTTCTTGCAATAGCCGATCGCATGGTCCAATCAAATATGGGTTATTTTTCAAATACATAAGCGATCGTTGAGCACGATTCTATTCGAAGGAAAAGTCGAACCTTTCGTGCACCACGGTCGCTTATGAGCTTTACACAAATAGAATATTTGATTGGACCATGTGACCAGCTATTACATATAGGCACCACACTCCTACGTGGAATTTCACGGAAATTTCACGAAACCTACAAGTCGAATACCGTCAATATCGCCATTTTCGGGAGACGGCGAAGATAAAAGCATGCATTCAGTCGGGTGAGAAATTATGTTAATAGAGTTCACCAATCTCCGGTCAATTTGTTCGAACTAGAACGAACTAGCCTCAAAACATAGGTCAAAGTTAGCTTGTGTGCAATATATCTCATGGACTACTGGGTGGATTTTAATCAAATCTGCATGGATATAACATTTGGTCAGTTTGGTCAGGATAAAGTACTGATTAGGTTTTCATGACATTGACCTTATTTTCCTGGCCACAGCGGTGATGTTAAATTAAGCTTGTTTTGAAAGAGGTATGTGTTGGGGGTCATCTACTTTCTCAGAACAACTCTTGTTACCGGCAGGGGGTTCACGGGTTTTAGGGGCCCATCCTTCGCCCCCATCCCCCGTTAAGGTTTACACATTTATCTTCCGCTGAGATTTACACACTTGCACCGACCAATCAAATTTTAACTTTATTTTCTGGCTAACATAGAGTCTTAACCCGAACCGACGGCACACAATTAACCCTTATCTTGCTGTTCACGACAACCCCTATCTTTGCAAACAGTGTAGATCCTGATCAGATGGCTTCTTCAGAAGCCATCTGATCTGGATCTACACTGTTTCGCATTCAGTTAATGCATTTGTAGCAATAAATTACATCAAGTAATTTGATTGGTTGATAGACAGAAATGGGTGTGGCTTAAATGAATATTCAGCAGGATAAGGGTTAAGGTGACAGCAAAGTTGTTGAAACAATATAGAAACAGATGCCCAGGAAAAGCCACAATCAAAGATTACAGCTGGCCCCCGCCCATAGGGGCTTGAAGAAATATATGGGCTGCATGATGCTTCCACGCAGAGCTGAATCCGGCCCGCACACTAGTACTGGTAAACCGCGGTGCGAGGCGGACCGTCCATGCTTTTAAACCCTATTGGTTTCATTGGGCGACAGGGCTTGAGAAGTCATTTCATCTCAATGTCGGGTAAAAGTCCCACAAAATTGGAAGCAACGTCTCCAAAATGACCTTTACAGTGTTGACGGGGACGTTAAACCTCAAATCAAACAAACAAAGATTACAGCCTACCAATGGCACCAAGAGTAAGAGTCATCACGTGACCAAGTCCGTGAAAGGAAGACCCCCTAAATCCCACTTTATATAGAGAAAACTGGGGTTTACAGGGGTAGTCTTTATTTTTCTTATTTCTGCTCCAAGACATAGGTTGTGGGTACTCGTTAGAACCGCCTCACTGAGGCGGTTCTAACGAGTACCCACATCCTCTGGTTTGAGCAGTTATTAGGAAAATATTAAGGATTTTCATCAGAAAAGTAGCTATTTTGGAGATGTGACAAATGCACTTTGCCGTACGGGCGAGTTATCGTAATGAACTAACAATGAGGAAACAACAACAACAATTCTAACACAGTGCGCCTATATATGCAATGGAAAATAACTGTGTTTTATTCTACAACAAATCATGGCAAGGAAGAGCGTGACGACTGACGTCATTATAAACTGCAAATTTATGACGTCACTAGTCGATTTTCTTGACGTTGGAAGGTGTAACGTCATTTTCTCGCATCGAAAACGTTAGAAAAGGATATAAA
>OY757021.1:9845055-9917555 GCA_963580285.1 Lucinisca nassula | reverse complement strand
ATATCTTAACTATACTCAATCATCATAAGAACACACAAAACAATTACAGTCGAACTTCAATGGCTCGAACACCTTTGGGACCTCAAAAATTTGTTCGATCCAGGGGTAGTTCGAGCCACTGAGGTTACTGTCAGGAGGCATAACCAGATACTTTTAGACATCTTTTCGGTGTTCTATAATGAAAAATGTATGGTGTGTGTACTCATTAGAATCGCCTCATCGAGGCGAATCTAATAAGTACACACAGCATACATTTGCGAGATAAAAGACTAAAATCTCCTTAATTATCCTCCACTATTTCTTATGTAGAGGATTTCGCTAGAGGCTCAAGAATGGGTTCGACACATCCATGGTAAACGAGCCATCGGTGTTCGAGTCATCGAAGTTCTACTGTATACGTTTTGCTAGCTGCGATAGTTTAATGCAAGTATGGGGAGAAACCAAATTGTAAAACATGTGAAATCAGTTTGCAAGAATCTATTGCTCCATTGCTGATGCAACGATGCCCGTACTACAGCTGCATCAAACATATAGCTGAATGCCAAGTGTCAAATGCGTAATAATTTTGATCCCCTTGAAAACCACTTTTATACAGTAAAATATAGATTGTGGGAACTCGTTAGAACCGCGTCAATGAGGCGGTTCTAACGAGTACCAATAATCTATATTTTGAGCAGAAATCAGAAAAAATCTATTTTTTTGTTTTTTTTTCATCTTAAAATGTTCGTTTTTTCGGCTTTAAAGTTTATAATATATTTGTATAGGCGTGTTTTCGTAATATCAAAGCACTTGCCGCTTTGAGGAAACGGCACTATTTGTAATATTCGGTCCCCGCCCTTCGAGGCTTGAAGAAGTAGATGGGCTGCATGATGCTTCCACGCAGAGCTGAAACCAACCCGCACACGAGTACAAGTAAACCGCATACACGAGTATCTAAGCCTGCTGCCCAGGCAAAGCGGTGCGAGTGTCGGACCGTCCGTGCTTATAAACCATATTGGTCTCATTCGGCGGCAGGGCTTGAGATGTAATTTCATTTCAGTGTCGGGTAAAAGTCCCACAAAATTGGAAGCAGCGTCTCCAAAATGACGTTTACAGTGTTGACGGGGACGTTAAACCTCAAATCAAAGAAACAAACAAACTATTTGTAATAAAATAACTGCATTGAAACTGGGATAACTGTATTGAAGATTGTTATTTGGGGAAGTAAATCATCGGTTTTACAGTTGCCATCGCGTTAACAAGTACCAAAATGACCTAAATAGTGTTGACGGGGACGCTAAACATCAAATCAAACAATCAGACGTGTAATGAACACCCCCGTAAACCCCACTTTATATGTAGAAAGCTGGGGTTATGGGGGTATTCATTATTTTTCTTATTTCTGCTCCAAGACAGTGGTTGTAAGTACTCATTAGAACCGCCTCAATGAGGCGATTCTAACGAGCACCTACAACCTATATTGTAAGTATAAATAAGAATAAAAATACAAATTTTCATCAGAAAATATATAGAAGCCTCCGTGGTGTAGTGGTTACGCTACTCGCCTTGTAAACCAGGGATCGCAGGATCGATCCCGGGCTTCTTCAGACTTTCGGATGAGTCTTTAAACCGAGGTCCCGTCTCCATATGACCTAAGCTGTTGGTGGGACGTAAAAATCAAAATCTCACTCACTCACTCACTCACTCACTCACTCACTCACTCAGAAAATTAACAATTTTGAAGATATGAAAAAAAAAATGCCTAGTCACATGGATATGTTATCTGAATGAAATGTTCGCCCTAAAAGACACCGATGTACCTCCCCACATGACAATTCTGAATACAGTTATCCCCCAAATTAATACAATCACGATAACAAGTCCGTAAAACGAAGACCCCTGTAAACCCGACTTTACACAGAGAAAAGTGAGGTTTACGGGGTATACATAGATTGTGGGTACTCGTTAGAGCCGCCTCATTCAGGCGGTTCTAACGAGCACCCACAATCTATGTTGTGAGCAGAAATAATAATTATGTTATCATTATTACCTAAACGTTGTCACCATGTTGGACGCCATTATTTCAAACGGACATATTTTCCTAGTGACCTACAGGGTCGGCAACTCTTCTACATTCATTCTCATTTGCCAAAAAGAATCAATTTTTGTGATGAACTACAAACCACCTAATCATAGACCGGGGGACTATTTATTTAACAAAAGAACACATAAGCTGATAAACACAGTTTATTTTGACGACAGTAAAGACTTTTCTTTGAGAACCAACAAAACATATTAAAATATTCTTAGTGTTTAGCATAAAGAAAGAAGTCTAAAAAGGTAATTTTATTGCAAATCTCATACAAAAATCCCATTTGTTCTATTTAATTCAATATGACACATATACCTGTTTACCTCTAAGAGTAACCTCACTTGGATTTACTCTGATTCAAACCCACAATCCAATATTCTGTGAGGTCATTGTGGTTAAAACCATTATGCAAACACGCCTATACAAATATATTGCCACCTTTATCGCCGAAAAAATGAAAATTTTATGATGAAAAATTGTGATATTGTTCTTATTTCTGCTCAAAATATAGATTGTGGGCACTCGTTAGAACCGCCTCATCGAGGCGGTTCTAACGAGTACCCATAATCTATATTTTAGAGCAGAAATAAGGAAAAATAAGGTATACCCCCGGAAACCCCAGTTTTACTATATAAAAGTGGGGTTCAAGGGGGTCAAAATTATATAGGCGTGTTTTCGTAAAGTTTTTTAGGTAATTTTTAACTGCAATGTGTTTAATTTTGTAGTTGCCTAAAACATTCTCAAGTTCTTTGATTACTGCATAATATGTCATTCATTATTCTGGATATTATTTTCGAAAATAAATATTTAATTTAAATTTGAAATGTTCGAAGCTACCAGACAGGAACCCATCTTTCTCAACACATTCGCTGCCGTCGAGATGTACCTGCCTGCAATACAGTAGATGAGATAGGGGCTAAAATGCAGCCACATCTTTTCATCTTTCTTAGTATACATCATGCTAGAGAATGTGGTCACTAGATCGCTTTGATCGTTAAAGTTTTTAATTTAAAATTAATTTAGACTACTCGAGGTAAGTGTTTTAGTAATACATGCCTTTAATACTGATCAGTAAGTTCTATCAGTTATTCTATATACCTAAAATCCAATTTTATCAGTCACCCTCTATATTGATTGCATTGCAGCACCTTGACCTGATAAAGATATGCTATCTCAGGACAAGTGAGCTTTATCAGGTCAACGTGACATTGCACATATGAATGAACCGGACTACTAGAAAATGGCAAAAATGGTATTATTACTGGAAAAAAATGGAGAGATTACTCGAAAAAAAATATTATAGGAAAAAAAAATGGTCAGGCTGGTACAAAATATATTGACCGCCGAAATGTTGGGATGTACTGTGGACCCTCGATAACTGATCGTAACTGTTAATTCAAGAATGTATAAGGGGATAAACTGATAAATAGAATACCAGATTCGTGTCATTTGATATCAAGTTTATCAGGCTCGACTTCGAGAACGCATGTAGAATCGCTCGGCAAGCCTCGCGATTATACAAGCGTTCTCGAAGCCTTGCCTGATAAACTTGAAATCAAAAGACACTCACCTTGTATTCTTTATATTTCAATTTTAAATTGAGATTTGTGATTGAAAATAGGGGAAACTGGTATAGCATATCAGTTCTGATCATTTTCAATATTTCAAATAATAATTACGTATTCATGAGAACTATAAAACACAAGGTGATTTATTAAAAAAACAAAACAAAAACAAACAACCAAGCAAGAAAAAGAAAACAAACTTTCACTGTGCACGTGTATTGCATCATAAAACACCTCATGAATATTAATGAGGCAGTTTGAAGCTGCTTTGTTGTCATGTAATATTTCAGACTTCGACTAACAATATCTCATAGATACTATATAATATAGATAATTTGATTCGGTTGTCGCCTTGCAATTACTTGAATCAATGTTTATTTATTTATTTTAATTTTTAAATTTGTTTGTTTGATTTGAGGTTTAACGTCCCCGTCAACACAGTACAGGTCATTTTGAGACCTTGCTTCCAATTTTGTGGGACTTTTTCCCGACATTTAGATGAAATTACATCTCAAACCCTGTCGCCCAATGAAACCAATAGGGTTTATAAGCATGGACGGGCCGACTCGCACCGCGGTTCCTGGACAGGCTTAGATCCTCTAAGCGGTTTACCAATACTAGTTTGCGGACGGTTTCAGCTCTGCGTGGAAGCATCATTCAGCCCATCTATGTCTTCAAGCCCCGATGGGCGGATGTATTTTTATTTATCATATGACGTCGTTGATAAGCAGTGAATAACGTCGTGTAATAAAAATCGTATGACAACACGCGTAATAACACTTTGGTGGGATTAAGTAACGACATGACGACGTCCATGTCAACCATGTATTTTTGGTGGAATAATTGTCAAATTTAAAGACGTTAAAATCCATTTTAATGTGGTCATATGATAAACAGAATCTTACATTCGTGGTTATTCCATATGAAATTAATGAAACTCTCCGAAGGCTCGTTTCATAAATTTCATATGAAATGATCACTCATGTAAGATCCTCTATACATTTGTATATGATATTGAAGAAGCAGAGAAACTCTAGCTGTGGTTTTATCACAAATACACGCCTATATAATTCTTACCCCGTTGAACCCCACTTTTAAATATTAAACTAGAAGTGAAGGCAATGCTCAGGGGCCAGTTGTTCAAATCTAACGACGTCGTTAGTTAACATATCGTTTGAACTTGATCATCTATTATGGCGAATATACTAATATGTTTGCTGAAAAAAGTGAGCAGCTTTTGCAAAGTTTGCTCATATTTTTTCAGCAAAAATACCAAAATTTTAAATATTAAAATTGCCAGAACAGTTAACAAGATGTTTGGAATACTGGCCCCGGAATCGATACATTAGCCCACAGCTCCCATCAGAGACAATAAAGCGAAAGAAACACAAACTTGAAACAACTAGACCCAAATGGAAACATCAATAGCGGAAAGCCAAAAGGACAAGTTTCTTTCCCACAAAATGACCAATTGGCTATCCAAAACAAAATAATACAAGAGGCTCAATGAGCCTAAACCGCTCACCTGAGGAACTTAAGTTTTAACAATTCACAGACTTGACTACTAAATCTGCTAATAGAATCCAGCCCATTGACCCTTACAGGATATAAGTCATGATTATTGCATTGCATTCCAAGTTTGAGACTTCTAGCTTCTATAGTTCCTGAGAAATCTTTGACGAAAATTTAACATTGGTCAAAATGGAGAGAAAGAAGAATGAAAGAACAGATGAACAAATAAGCTGAGAAAGCCCAATGTCTCTTACACAAAATAAGTCATCATTATTCTATTGAATACCAAATTTGATGCTTCTAGCTTTTATAGTTCCTGAGAAATCTTTGATTAAAAATTTAACATTGGTCTATTATCTCTATATGGACAGAAAGAAGAATGAAGGAACAAATGAACCAGACTAGCTCAAAAACCTAATGCAGCCTTTCCCTTTGCCCAATGGTGCTACACATAAAATTTAAACAAGATTGGTTGACTGCCTTCTGAGATATGCTTCATTGAAAGTGTGGACGACGGATGGACGGACGACAGACGACGGACTCCGGAGCCTTGGTATACTATCGGCTCACTGGAGCCTTTGGCTCAGGTGAGCTAAAAATTCAAGACGCTATTTCTGTCACAACATTTTCCCTACGTTAAGTCTATGGGCAAATTTTTTTGTCCCGCAAGGTCACGTAACTCCGAGGTCAATATTCCGATTCGGCCCAAAATCGAACTTAACCGAGATTTTATGCCTGTCCTCGTTACCTGCAAGTTTGAAGCTGATATGAATAAAAATAAAGTTGCTATCGTGGTCACAACGTATTTTTTTATGCTCAAGGGCAGGTAACTCCAAGGCAAATATTCCGATTCGGCCCAAAATCGAACTTAACCGAGATTTTATGTCTGTCCTCGTTACCTGCAAGTTTGAAGCTGATCTGAAAAAAAATCAAGTCGCTATGGTAGTCGCAACATTTTCCCTAATTAAGTCTATGGGCAAATTTTTTGTCGCTCAAGGTCACGTAACTCCTAGGTCAATATTCCGATTCAGCCAAAAATTGAACTTTACCGAGATTTTATGCCTGTCCTCGTTACCTGCAAGTTTGAAGCTGATATGAATAAAAATAAAGTTGCTATCGTGGTCACAACGTATTTTTTTATGCTCAAGGACAGGTAACTCCAAGGCAAACAATCCGATTCGGCCCAAAATCGAACTTAAACGAGATTTTATGTCTGTCCTCGTTACCTGCAAGTTTGAAGCTGATCTGAAAAAAATTCAAGTCGCTATCGTAGTCACAGCATTTTCCCTATGTAAAGTCTATGGGCAAATTTTTTGTCGCTCAAGGTCATGTAACTCCGAGGTCAATATTCCGATTCGAATTTAACTGAGATTTTATGCCTGTCCACGTTACCTGAGAGTTTGAAGCTGATCTGAATAAAAATAAAGTTGCTATCGTGGTCACAACGTATTTTTTTATGCTCAAGGGCAGGTAACTCCAAGGCAAATAATCCGATTCGGCCCAAAATCTAACTTAACCGAGATTTTATGTCTGTCCTCGTTACCTGCAAGTTTGAAGCTGATCTGAAAAAAATTCAAGTCGCTATCGTAGTCACAACATTTTCCCTATGTTAAGTCTATGGGCAAATTTTTTGTCGCTCAAGGTCACGTAACTCCGAGGTCAATATTCCGATTCGGCCCAAAATCAAACTTAACCGGGATTTTATGCCTGTCCTCGTTACCTGCAAGTTTGAAGCTGATCTGAATAAAAATAAAGTTGCTATCGTGGTCACAACGTATTTTTTCATGCTCAAGGGCAGGTAACTCCAAGGCAAATAATCCGATTCGGCCCAAAATCGAACTTAACCGTGATTTTATGTCTGTCCTCGTTACCTGCAAGTTTGAAGCTGATCTGAAAACCAGAGGACCAGTGGTCCTGAACCGCTCACCTGTCTGGTGACAGTTTTCCCATATTGGCAACTTTTCATCTTGGTCATGTGATCTAGACCGTATTAGCATTTTTTCATTTGTTCAACTCACAAAGGCTCCATATTAAATTTCACTTAAATTGGCTCAGCAGTTTTGGAGAAAAAAATATCTGAAATATGGATCCTGAATGACCTTGGTCTAAGGCCAATGAATGACCTTGGCCTTTCTCACCCATAGATCTTCATGTATTCAGTCTACAAATTTTGGTGACACTGTCTTTAATGGTTTCCTACAAATCCATTATTTTCACTTTGCCCCATGCAAAAGCCTAAGTCGGCAAATTTGACATTGCTGTAAAATAGGTCAAGGTCAACCCAGGGTCACCAGTTGTACAAACCATGATGGGCCCGTGTACCATATGCTACATATGCCAAGTTTCAAGGCCACTGGCGTTATGGTTCTGGAGAAGAAGATTTTTGAAGGCTTTTTACCATATATGGGCATGGCGGCCATCTTGGGTCTAAGGCCAATGAATGACCTTGACCTTTCTCACCCACAGATCTTCATGTATTCAGTTACTTTACCTGATCTATCAATTTTGGTGACACTGTCTTCAATGGTTTCCTATAAATCCATTATTTTCACTTTGCCCCATGCAAAAGCCTAAGTCGGCAAATTTGACATTGCTGTAAAATAGGTCAAGGTCAACCCAGGGTCACCATTTGTACATACCATGATGGGCCCCGAGTACCATATGCTACATGCCAAGTTTCAAGGCCAATGGCCTTATGGTTCTGGAGAAGAAGATTTTTGAAGGTTTTTTACCATATGTGGGCATGGCGGCCATCTTGGGTCTAAGGCCAATGAATGACCTTGACCTTTATCACCCATAGATCTTCATGTATTCAGTTACTTTACCTGATCTACAAATTTTGGTGACACTGTCTTCAATGGTTTCCTACAAATCCATAATTTTCACTTTGCCCCATGCAAAAGCCTAAGTCGGCAAATTTGACATTGCTGTAAAATAGGTCAAGGTCAACCCAGGGTCACCATTTGTACAAACCATGATGGGCCTGAGTACCATATGCTACATGCCAAGTTTCAACGCCACTGGCCTTATGGTTCTGGAGAAGAAGATTTTTGAAGGTTTTTTACCATATATGGGCATGGCGGCCATCTTGGTCATGTGATCCAGACCCCGCGAACAAACTTTCGTTCCCCCATCCCACTGAGGCTCCATATGAAATTTGGCTTTGTTTGGCCCTGCAGTATAGGAGAAGAAGATCTTTAAAAATGGTGGACGGACGGACGGACGGACGGACGGACGACGGACCATGGCTATACTATAAGCTCACCTTTGAGCCAAAAGGCTCAGGTGAGCTAAAAATTCAGGTCGCTGTCGTAGTCACAACATTTTCCCTATGTTAAGTCTATGGGCAAATTTTTTGTCGCTCAAGGTCACGTAACTCCGAGGTCAATATTCTGATTCTGCCCAAAATCGAACTTAACCGAGATTTTATGCCTGTCCTCGTTACTAGCTACAACGATGACAACATTTTCCCCATGTTAAGTCGATAGGCAATTTTTCGGGCGCTCAAGGGGACGTAACTCTTGAGTGAATTATCTGATTCGGCCCAAAATCGAACTTGACCGAAATTTTATGCCTGTACTGGTTATCTGCAAGAATGAAGTCGATCAGAAAAAAATTGACGGAGCTAGAGTGATGACAAGCTTTTTCCTATGTGAAGTCTATGGGAGCTAGATGTTGCCATGGCAACCAGAGTTCCACTCAGATCTGCCTGAAAACCTAATGAAGCCTTTCCACTTGCCCAATAATGCGACACATGAAATTTGATCAAAGTTGGCCAAGTAGTCTTTAAGATATACATTTTTGAAATTCCCATTAACCCTAATGCAAAAACACACAAGGGCAGGTAACTCCTTAGTGAATGATCCGATTCTGCCAGTTATCGAACTTGACCGAGATTTCATGGCTTTGCTGGTTATCTGCAAGAATAAAGCCAATCTGAAAATAATTGAAGCAGCTACGGTGATGACAACATTCTCCCCATGTTAAGTCAATAGGCAATTTTTTCAACGCTCAAGGGCACGTAACTCCTGAGTGAATAATCCGATTCAGCCCAAAATCGAACTTGATCGAGATTTCATGCCTGTCCTCGTTATCTGCAAGAATGAAGTCGATCAGAAAAAAATTGACGGAGCTAGAGTGATGACAAGCTTTTTCCTAACGCTCAAGGGCACGTAACTCCTGAGTGAATAATCCGATTCAGCCCAAAATCGAACTTGATCGAGATTTCATGACTGTCCTCGTTATCTGCAAGAATGAAGTCGATCAGAAAAAAAATGACGGAGCTAGAGTGATGACAAACTTTTTCCTATGTTAAGTCTATGGGAGCTATTTGTTGCCATGGCAACCAGAGTTCCAATCCGATCTGCCCGAAAACAGTATGCAGCCTTTCCCCCTACCTGATAATGCTTCACATGAAATTTGATCAAGATTGGCCCACTGGTTCCGGAGATATACTTCTTTGAAAGTGTGGACGACGGACGACGACGGACGACGGACGACGGACGCCGGCTCGTGGTATACTTATACCTCACATGAGCCTTCGGCTCAGGTGAGCTAATAAGCGATACAAAGACACCCAAAGGCAAACCATAACAAAAATAAACCGCGATAGAATTACCGCCTTGGAACAGTCAGTGAAACGAATTCCACTTGGGTGGGGGAGGGAGTGAGTGAGTGAGTTTTAGTTTTACGTCCCACCAACAGCTAAGGTCATGCGGAGACGGGACCTCGGTTTAAAGACTCATCCGAAAGTCTGGAGAAGCCCGGGATCGATCCTGCGATCCCTGGTTTACAAGGCGAGTAGCGTAACCACTGCACCACGGAGGCTTCTAGGTGGGGGAGGGAGGGGGGGGGGGGCTTAAATCGATTTTTCGTGGCAACAATCCCGCGTCTTACTTCCGTCGCAATTTAGACAAATAATTTGTTCAGTCCGCATGAAGGCCTCCTAACTCATCTGAGCAACATCTCCGTGAACACAGAAATCAGACAACCACAGAGATGAAACAACGGTGAGGACTCGACAGCAAGAAACCACTGAAATGCTGGAGCAAAAGTTAACCAACAGTTAGACTCTGATGGACCCAACGAGAGACAGAGCATCAGGCACCAACCAACATTACATACAATTAAATTCGCTCTAATTCTCAGTAAGTCTTTACCCTGGAACCTTCATAAAATCTGAGGCCTCATTCTCCGGCGTGCAATTAAAGAGGGAAGCAAAGCTGTCAACCGTGATTGGATTAAGTACCATGCATGCAGAGTGTCGTATAACATTTATGTTGTATACAATCTTTTTATATTGAATAATGATTTTACGAAATTGTGTCTAAAGTCATTGCAAGTTTACATTTTTTTCTGAAATTATATACTAAGTCACCATAAAATTCGGGTTCCGATAGACCTTGTTGCAGAAGAGATTCAAATCCAACATTGAATTTTGAAATTAAATCCGAATTACGTCTTTGAAACTTTGGAAAGGCTTTGCGTATGTTATGATACCGATGACCCTGATTAAGAAGTTTAGCAGTTTACAATTTATTACGAGTGTTGAAGTCACTGACTTGACTAGACACTCTGGCAAATCGAATTAACTGCGAAATATAAACGCCATAGGATGCCGCACGAGGAATATCACCATCCAAGAAAGGATAATTTACAATCACAAAATCAAAATCATCGCGTTTATCAACATTTTGCAAGAAACAAACCCATTTACAATAGGCAGATGTAAATCCAGAAACGGGGCCGCGGTATCAGAAGAATTTGCTTTATTGAACTGAAGTTCTTAGGGGTAAATTTAACTCAGCAAACAGTAATAATTATCCTCTTTATAAAGATCAATTGCATTCACATCCGAGACAATTTATGACCCATTAACTGTGGTGGTTAGAAGATCATTCTTAAATTGATAGCAAAACCTCTTCAACCATTTACTGTTCTTCAATTTCTCACTTATTGATAACATTACATTGTCAAAATTCTGGGTAACACCGAAATGGTTAAATTGTCAATAAATATCATTAGGATACCTCATTGAGGCGGTTCTCACGAGAATCCACACCCTATGTCTTTGAGAAAAAATAAAGAAAAATAGTGTTTACCCCGGAAAACCCTAGTTTTCTCTATATAAAGTGGGGTTTAAGGAAGTGTTCATTTCACGAACTTGATGTCGTGATGATGCAGTTTTTGAAAAATTCATTAAATAAAAAATAAATGTGGAGGCAATGATCAGGAATCGATACAATTAACCCACAGCTCCCATACATGTAAGAGAAACCAAAGGGAAAGACACCCAAACATGAAACAACATACCCTAATGGAAACACCAACAGCAGAAAGCCAAAAGGACAGTCACTTTCCCACAAAATGGCTAACAGGCTATCCAAAATAAAATAACACAGGCAACACAAACAGCCAAAGACAATCCATTACAAAAATAAACCGCGACAGAAAAACCGCCTTGGAACGGTCAGCGGCAATTGACATATCATCGTTTAGTCTATCCTTAAGTGAAAGAACAATTCATGGAAGAGATTCCCGCATTATAATTACACCAGGAAGTGTGTGCCCAATCAGAGACAGAGCATCAGATACCTTCACCCAGACTAAACAAATTATTTGTCTTAACCACGACAGAACCATTGACGAGGAATTTGACCACGTGGAAATCAATTTGAGGTTCTTCTTTCGTGGTTTATTTTTGTTATGGTTCGTCTTTGAGTGTGTGTATCGCTTATATTACTTTGTTTTGGATAGCCTTTTGGTCATTTTGTGGGAAAGTAACCGTCCTTTTGGCTTTCCGCTATTGATGTTTCTGGTTGTTTCTTGTTTGTGCTTCTTTCTCTTTGGTGTCTCTGATGGGATCTTTGGGTTAATTGTATCGATTCCTGATTATTGCCTTCACTTCTATTTTATAAGGCGGTGCTTTTGTGGTCGTTTCACACCGTCATTGTCTGTAATTGCATGTTTGTAATGCTACATGTAGTATTTTATTATATTTTGGTTGGCCATTTGACCATTTAAGGAAGGAAAATAGAAGTGAAAGCAATGATCAGGAATCGATACAATTAACCACAGAGAAAACACAAACATGAAACAACAGACCCAAATGGAAACACCAATAGCGGAAAGCCAAAACGACAGTTACTTCCCGACAAAATGGCCAATTTGCTATCCAAAACAAAATAATATAAGCGATACAAGTACTCAAAGACAAACCATAACAAAACTAAACCGCGACCGATGAACCGCCTTAGAACGTTCAGTGAAACGAATTCCACTGGGGGGCTTAAATCGATTTTCGGTGGCCACAATCCTCGTCCTCTTTTTCTGTCGCGATTATACAAATAATTTGTTCAGTATGCATGAAGGCCTCCTAACTCATCCGTGAACACTGAAAATCAAACAACCACAAAGATGAAACAACGGTGAGGACTCGGCAGCAAGGAACCGTCCTTTTTGCTTTCTGCTTGTGATGTTTTTATTATGGTGAACTTGTTTTAGGTCTCTGCTTCTTTCCCTTTGGTGTCTTTGATGATAGGTAAAGGTACAGAAGAACTTCGATGGCTCGAACACTGATGGCTCGCGTACCATGGATGGGTCGAACCAATTCTTGATCCCCTAGCGAAATCCTCTACATAAGAAATAGCGCGGGATAAATAAGGAGATTTTTGTCTTTTATCTTGTAAATGTATGCTGTGTGTACTCATTAGAATCGCCTCGATGAGGCGATTCTAATGAGTACACACAGCATACATATTCATTATAGAACACCGAGAAGATGTCAAAAAGTATCTCCTTATGCCTCCTGACAGTAACCTCAGTGGCTCGAACTACCCCTGTCTCGAACAGATTTTCGAGGTCCCAAAGGTGTTCGAGCCATTGAAGTTCGACTGTATTATGGTGAACTTGTTTTAGGTCTCTGCTTCTTTCCCTTTGGTGTCTTTGATGATAGGTGAAAGGTAATTGTTTTGATTCATGATATGTATCTTCACTCTTTCACCTTTATTTTACAAGATGTGCCTTTCTAGAAAAAAAAAAAACACACACACACACACAAAAACAACAACAACCAGGATTACTTGAATCTTTCAGCTTAACGTCTACGTTCGTCTTTTGGACATTGTTTTCAATTTTGATAATACCCTTTTCCTTAAAAATGACATCGACAATATGCCATTAAAACGTATCTCAGATTTCCTTTTACCTTATTTAAATGATAAAAAGTTTGAAAATTACCAAGCACAAAATAATCACGTTATACGATAAGTCCCGGAAAGTCTTCCCGGACCTTGCTACTGCTTGAAGATACTGATCGGCGCAGACACGAAACTCTGTCGAATTTATTCGATAATAGTCCGAGATTGAGATCGCAGTGACATTCATAGAAAGAAGGCCATCTTTCTCAACACATTCGGTGTCGTTGAGCTGCACTTGCCTGCAATACAGTAGGTGAGACAGGGGTTGAAACTGCAGCCATATATAGTCCTCTCTGTTAGTATACACCATGCTAGAGAATGTGCTCGCTGGATCCTCAAGATCAAAGGCTCTGACCGTCAAAGTATTGTTGCGTACTACTGATAATACCACTGTGGATGTTATTTTCACAGAATAGACGTTTTTGTGAACTTTGACAGCAAGAGCTCTCGGGGTGTCTAACATCTCCACGAAAGGCTTCATAGTCATCTTTGTATCGTATCCTGGGTTGGAGCGTACCACGGCAAATGAGAGAAACTTTTGGTAAGGGCCAGATTCCTTTTGAGACGTCCAGACGATTTCAGTCGTTATACCTTTGACAATTTCTTGTAGAGCTTTCTTAAGTACTGTATTCAGCCGGCGCAGCTGTGAATCTCTCAGTTGAGATGCTTCGACTGTTTCGCTTGTGACCCTCAGTTTCAAGAGTACTGGCATGCCGACAAGTGGTTTTAGAGGCTGAACACAACGACACCCCAACAACTGGTCACCTATGGAACAGAACAGCGGTCTGCAAAGTTTCTGAAAGAATCATTAAAACATTTTTATATAAGTCAGTTTTGTCGAACTTGGTGGCAGATATAACATATGTGTAGAATCTTACACGAGTGGTCATTTCGTATGAAATATATGAAAAGCCGCGTAGTTCTACAATAATTTTCGTATGAAAGCACGAATATTGAGATTTTGCTCATAAACAGAGACTTTAAATCGAACTCAATTGCCTCCACTTCTATTTTTCAATAGAAAATATATTCCTGCACACCAGATAAGGAAATCCATAGTTTTATGTCCGCAAAAAAAAATATCTTGTTCGCACAACATATTACATGTATCTTATTTGCACAACATATTATATTGTTTGCACAAGATATCTTGTGCAAACAACATAATATCTTGTGCGCACAGATAATATCTTGTTCACACAACTTATTATCTTGTCTACACAACATTATATCTTGTTCGTACAACATATTTTCTTGTTTGCACAACATATCTTGTTTTCACTAATTATTATTTTATTCGCACAAAAATATTTTGTGCGCACATCATATTATCTTGCTTGTACAACATATTATCTTGTATAAATTAATACAATATATGCTTGTACAACATATTATCTTGTATAAATTAATACAATATGCGGACAAGACAATACGTTGTGCGAACAAGATATAACCTTGTGTGCACAAGATATTATGTTTTTCGCTATCTTGTGAGCACAAGATATCATCTTGTGCGCACAAAATGTTATCTTGTGCAGACAGCTTGAAAAAATAAAACCAGCATGTACCTTGTCGGGTTCCGTAGATATGTGTTTGTTTTATCTATCTTTCATGTGTGCAAAATAATAGTTCAAATACAGATTGAAAAATCTCGTCAGGATATCATATGACATTTTAAACGCATTTAGTTTACAATTTTTTTTTTGTATAAAATGTCTATGCCGCCATTAGTAAACGCGACGTCGTTAAGGACGACGCACGTGTAATGTTTCGGGACGTATCTAACTAATTTGCATATTTCATCCACAAGTGGATTACCGAATTTAATATATGGCTTTATTACATTCCGTGACGCGACGACATATGAGCCCCGCCAAGTGAATTTGTGTCTTCGAGCATTCCGTCATGACAAATTTTAACTGCGCATGCCCAGCCATTCAGAGGGGCCAGGAATATGGCTTTCTGTCTGAAGGTTCCTCTTGATTTACTGCTTGTCTGAGCGAGCAGCGAAGGTTCTGGCGCGGATGCGCAGGCTCGCCTGAACCTTCGCTGTTCGCATAGGCGATAAGTACCAATTGTCATATTTTGCTTATTCATACTCGAAACATAGATTTAGGATACTCGTTACAACCGACTCGATACATAGGTTGAGTGTTCTCGTTAAACCAACATCACTGTGGCGGTTCTAACGAGTACCAACAACCTATGTCTTGGAGCAGAAATGAGAAAAATGTCTGCCCCTGTAAACCCCAGTTTTCTCTATATAAAGTAGGGTGTAGAGGGATTTTCAATACATGGAGTGGTTACCACGATGATGACATACGTGGGAAATAAAAAACAAGGTTTTATTTTATACATAGCAGTGAAATCAATGCATATCTGAACTAGACAAAAGTGCCCAGTGGGGCACGTATACCCCGGCCAGTGCCGAACTACAAAGGGAAATAACTCTAAAAGGCCTGACCCCTTGGCCCTTATTTTCTTTCCCACAATACAAGTAGTCATACTGATCATGTGTGCAAAATTTCAAGTTTCTATGTGAAGCAGTTCCTGAGATATCTTTGACACTAAATAATTGTCTACGGACAGACAGACAGACGGAAAATACAAAAACTATATACCCCCATGGCATACGCCGGGGGTATAAACAAATAAAAGTGATATTTTCACAGTGATAGTTTCACAGTGTGAATGTTATCTTCACAGTAGCAGCCCGGTCTACTTTTTTCACCTAAGTCAAAAGTAATCGATAAAATAATTCTTTAAAATACCTTGAAAAAACATTCTTCGAACTCTAAAAATGCTGTATTAAAAATGGCGATCTGTTTCTGTTTAGCAACTGACAGTTATGACGTCAAAGTCAAGTCAAAAATTGTGACGTAAGTACCGATTGATCAATAATAGTAAGTGTCCTAAAATATTATAAAGTAAAAAGAAAATTTACGTTTTTTTCGATAAATATCAAAATATTTTATCTCGTGTGTTGAAAACATCAGAATTTTCACTCGTGGGAATCTCGTGTGTTGAAAACATCAGAATTTTCACTCGTGCGAATCTCATGTGTTGAAAACATCAGAATTTTTACACACGAGATGAAATATTTTTGATATTCATCGCAAAAAAAGTAAAAAGAAAATTTACGTTTTTTTCAATAAATATCAAAATATTTCATCTCGTGTGTTGAAAACATCAGAATTTTCACTCGTGCGAATCTCGTGTGTTGAAAACATCAGAATTTTCACTCGTGCGAATCTCATGTGTTGAAAACATCAGAATTTTTACACACGAGATGAAATATTTTTGATATTCATTGCAAAAAAAAGTAAAAAGAAAATTTACGTTTTTTTCGATAAATATCAAAATATTTCATCTCGGGTGTTGAAAACATCAGAATTTTCACTCGTGCGAATCTCGTGTGTTGAAAACATCAGAATTTTTACACACGAGATGAAATATTTTTGATATTCATCGCAAAAAAGTAAATATACTCTGTATATTTCAGAAACATTTGATCTGATGATATCAAGACTGCATCTGTTTTTGAAGAAGAGAAATTGAAAAATAGAAGTGAAGGCACTGTCCAGGAATCGATACAATTAACCCACACTTCCCATCAGAGACATGAAAGGGAAAGAAACAAAAAACATGAAATAACTAGACCCTAATGGAAACATAGGGTTTAAGATGAAGCCATTTAACAGCTGTGTATTTAGAAGCAAGATCATATATATTTACTTTAAACAGGCATGGTGTGGAATAGTTGCCGATCATTATAAGCAACAGAGCAGTTTTCACTCGCAAATAATTGCATTTACAGATACATGTAACCATTGTGACGTCATGTTGTTCATATCTCAATATTTACATATCCAGTGTAAAAACTAATGTAAAAGTAGAAGTAAAACAAAGATCAGGAATCGATACAATTAACTTACTCCACCCATCAAAGACACCAAAGGGAAAGAAACACAAACAATAAGCGACCAAACCATAATGGAAACCTAAACAAAGGAAGGCCATAAGGGCAGTTACTTTCCCACAAAATGGCCATATGGCCATCCAAATTAAAAAGACACAAGTGATACACGCAGGAAGTAACAAACAACAACATAAATAAATCGCCACAGAAAATGTACGCACAAGCGAATGAGATATGTTTATCTATCTTTCATGTTTGTTTATCTATCTTTCACATGAAAGATAGATAAACCTATATAAAACATATATATCTATATATGTTCTATATATGTACTTCATACTTCCATGAACGCATCGAGTCACATGATTTTCAGTGACGTCAAGTAACGTCAGCCTTAACTATGGTTCTCTGCGATCTGACTGGGCGTTAGCGACATCAACGCTGTTCCGCTCTTTGTAGAAAAACAACGTGCAAATGTCTTTCAGCTTTAAAAGTTTGCCCTATAAGCATTTGTTCGACCAGTGATGAAGAGCAAAGAACGTAAATATATTAAGAGATAAACTTAATTTTTCTGTTGTTCATGAAAGTATGAACGACAGCGGGTCGCTTGCAAAGTTTACATGTGCCCCTTCGGGATTCATTTACTTTGCAGGCGACGCAGTGGAGTTTACATGAACCCATTCGGGATTCATTTACTTTGCAGGCAACCCACTGCGTTCATACATTCATGAACAGCAAAAAAATATAATTCATTTCTGAAATTAATAAATTGACTCACGCGACGTCATATGAATATTTTAGGACGTCAAAATTAAATCATGGTTCTCTCCAATATGATGAAAAGGGCGACGTCATGGCGTCAATGGCACTCTTCTACTGATAATAGGAAAATTGCATGCATCTTTTCTTGATTCCAATCTAGCCCTCAAGCTGTTCTTTTTTCATTTTGGTAACATAAAGGACGCAACATAATGTAAAATTAAGAAATAAAGGTAATTTATTTAACCGTTTCATAAGAAATGAATTTTCCTTTTCTGCTGTTCATGAAACTACGAACGCAATGGGTCGCGTGCAAAGTAATTGAAGGGGTTCATGTAAACTTTGCTAGCGACCCGCTGTCGTTCATTTTTTCATGAAAAGCAGAACGAATTAAGCTTAATATGTTTTATATTTACATTTTTTCCCCTCATCACTGGGAGAAACAATGCTTATAGGGCTAACGTTTAAAGCTGAAAAACATTTACACGCTGTTTTTCTACAAAGAGCGGAACAGCGTTGACGTCACCAACGCCCGTAGAGAACCATGGTTTAGACTGACGTCACATGTGACTCGATACATTCACGGAAGTATGAACTACATTGTTTTCTGTAGGTGTATATTAGGCTTTACACTGTAAATGTAAATATTGAAGTTTAAACAACATTGCGTCCCAAGGGTTTCCTGTAAATGCACCGACAACGTTAATATTTAAACATGAACAGCATCGGGTCACGAGTGAATTTTAAGTGTACTTTGCTTGTGACACGATGCTCGTCATTCTTTAATGGACGTTAAATTCAGTGAAATTCTACGGAACCCGGGAAGGGACATCATTTTTTATTTTTATTATGTTGTGCGAACAAGATAATATCTTGAGCGGACAAGATATTATCTTGTTCGGACAACATATTATCTTGTGCGCACAAGATATTATCTTGTTCGCACAACATATTATCTTGTTTGCACAACACAGATCTTGGGAAGTTGTGCGGACAAGATATTATCTTGTGCGGACAAGATATTATCTTGTGCGCACAAGATAATATCTTGTGCGGACATGATAATATCTTGTGCGCACAAGATCTATGTTGTGCAGACAAGATATTATCTTGTGCGGACAAGATAATATCTTGTTCGCACAACTTAATATCTTGTGCGGACAAGATAATATCTTGTCTGCACAAGATAATATGTTGTCCGCACAAGATAATATCTTGTCTGCACAATATAATATGTTGTCCGCACAAGATAATATCTTGTGCGGACAAGATATTATGTTGTGCGGACAAGATATTATCTTGTCCGCACAAGATAATATGTTGTCCGCGCAAGATAATATGTTGTCCGCACAAGATAATATCTTGTCCGCACAAGATATTATCTTGTGCACACAACTTATAAAATAAAAAAAATCATGTCCCTTCCCGGGTTCCGTAAAATTCCGCTATAAAAACTACATAAAATTAAGACTAATTCTGCTTTGAAAACCTTATTAAGTAGGTTTCAGTTATTCTTTCTTTGTCTTTTCTACGCAAAGACGCCTATACAAATACTTAGCCACCTTTATCGCCGGAAAAAAAAAAAAAAAATTTTAAGATGAAAAATTGTGATTTTTTCTTATTTCTGCTCCAAATATAGATTGTGGGCACTTGTTAGAACCGCCTCGTCGATGCGGTTCAAACGAGTACCCACAATCTATATTTTAGAGCAACAATGAGAAAAATAAGGTATACACCCGGAAACCCCAGTTTTACTATATAAAAGTGGGGTTCAAGGGGGTCAAAATTATGTAGGCGTGTTTTCGTGATAAGAGTCCTCTGGTCAAATACCATCTTTGGAACTGTTCAAAAGTGGTCTGAAAGACCACTTTTGAACAGTCCCAAAGGTGGAATTAACATAGGAATGTTACAGTACATTACCCTCATTTATTAAATTAACACTTATCGAAAGAAAGTATCCAACACTCCAGTTGCGATTGTGACTCAATTGCAATAACACACCCGTGTGGCATAATCCATTATTTACATGGCATATGGCTCAAAACGATTATTGTTCCAATCAGTACGATTTTGTTTGTTTGATTTGAGGTTTAACGTCCCCGTCAACACTGTATAGGTCATTTTGGAGACGCTGTTTCCGATTCTTGGGACTTTCATCCGACATTGAGATGAAATGACATCTCAAGCCCTGTCGCCCAATGAAACCAACAGGGTTTATAAGCATGGGCGATCCGACTCGCGCCGCTTTGCCTGGGCAGGCTTAGATCCTCTAAGCGGTTTACCAGTACTCGTGTGAGGCCGGTTTCAGTTCTGTGTGGAAGCATCATGCAGCCCATCTTTTCTTCAAGCCTCGATGGGCGGGGGGGGGGGGGGCTGGTAATCATTACGAAAACACACCCGTGCGACATTGGGCATTATTCAAATCTATAAAATGCTGCTTTTCTGGTGTATACAGTAGAACTTCGGTGGCTCAAACCCCTTTCGGACCATGGCAATTTGTTCGAGACAGCGGCAGTTCGAGCCAATGTTGCATACTTCCAGAAAACATAACGGGGTACTTTTGGACATCTTTTCGGTGTTCTGTAACATAAATGTATGCTGTGTGTACTCATTAGAATCGCCTCATTGAGGCGATTCTAATGAGTACACACAGCATACATTTGCAAGATAAAAGTAAAACATCTCCTTAATTATCCCACACTTTTTCTTATGCAGAGGAATTCCCTAGGTACTCAAAAACGGGTTCGACTCAACCATGGTAAACGAGCCATCGGTGTTCGAGCCATCGAAGCTCGACTGTATATGTGATTTGTTTCTTATTTATACTGCAAACATAGTTTGTGGGTGCTCGTTAGAACCGTCCCAAATGTTCAGGTGATGGACATTCTGATGAGATTCTTTACCAACACCTTTTATATGTAAGATGCCAAGTTCTGCAAAGGAAGATCAGGTGTTTTTTTCCGGAAACTACGGTTTTCCCCCACCTCTGATTACCGATCCGCTCGAAATTACTGAAATGATCTTGAAAGGGCCATAAAACCAAACCAACAAGAGGGCCAAGATGGCCCTGTATGGCTCACCTGTGGACCAGAAAATTATAGGAGATGTTCAGAAAAAAAAGAAAGAAGGCAAGGCATGTTCGATTGATATATATATCTTCATAAATCCAGGGTTCATTTATCATTGCTTTCACTACTATTTTACCCTCAGAGTTGTACATCAGTTGATTGATTGATTGATTGAGGTTTTACGTCCCCGTCAACAATAATTAGGGCTTTTTGGAGACCTTGCTACTAGTTTTGTGGAAGTTTTACCCGACACTGAGATGTAATGACACCTCACGCCCTGCCGCCCAATGAAACCAATAAGGTTTATATGCTATGGACGGTCTGACACGCATCATTTTGCCTAGACAGGCATAGACCTTCTAAGCGGTTTACCAGTACTTATATGCGGCCAAATCTATTTCTTTAAGCCCCGATGGGCGGGGTGGATTGTACATCAGTTGAACCAGTTGAACCCATGGGAAGGGTCATATTTGGCCCCAAGGCTATAATTTGAAAATCTTCGTCGATGTCCACTAGATGAAACTTCATACCAAATATCAAAGACCTGGGCCTTGTAGTTTCAGAAAAAAGAATTTTTTAAAGGTTCCCCCTGTATAAGTCTATATAAAAGATCTGTTCAAAACTGAGGGACTTATGATGATGAGAATTTCAAAACTGGACCACTTCAACAATCAAAGGGAAATAAATTGGCCGGCCTCACCATCTGAGCTTTTATCCCTGACTTACTTGTATGTTAGTTATACGAAGATCTGATCGAAACAGAAGGGTCTACGGTGATGACAATGTCAAAATAGGCATTTTTTTGTAATCAAAGGGATGAAACTCTATGATAAATAGGCTGACCTCATCAGTTTTCGAACTCATCCGAGCTTTTATCCATGAATTACTTACATGCACGTTTCGAGAAGATCCGATAAAAACTGAAGGGCTATGGTTATGACAAGGTCAAAATAGGCATTTTCTGTAATCAAAGTGATGTAAATCTATGATATATAGGCCAACCTTAATATTTTCCAAAACTATCCGAGCTTTTATCCCTGGCTTACTTGTTTGCAAGTTTCAAGAATATCCGATTCAAACTGAAGGAGCAGCGGTGATGACAAGGTCGAAAATAAGCAGTTTTCAGCAAAGTAGGGGATATAACTCTGTGATTAATCGACTGACAGCGTTAGTTTTCGAAGTAATCCGAGCTTTTTTCCCTGACTTATTTACCGAAAATGTTTAAATAGAACTGATGAAAACTGAAGGAGTTACGGTTGTGACAAGGTCAAACATAGCGTTTCCTGCAAGCAAAGGGACGTAACTCTTGGTTAAATAGGCTGGCCTCATCAGTTTTCGAACCCATCCAAGCTTTCATCCCTGACTTACTTACATGTAAATTTCAAGAAGTTCCGATAAAAACTGAAGGGTCTTTGGTGGTGACAAGGTCAAAAATAGGCTTTTTCTGCAATCAAAGGGACGTAACTCTATGTTAAACAGGCTGGTCTCATCATTTTTCGAACTCATCCAAGCTTTTATCCCTGACTTACTTACGTGTAAGTTTCAAGAAGCTCCGATAAAAGCTGAAGGGGCTATGGTAGTAACACGGTCAAAAATAGGCATTTTCTGTAATCAAGGGGGAATAAAGGCCGACCTCATCATTTTTTTAACTCTGCCGAGGTTTTATCACTTACTTACTTACATGTAAGTTTCAAAAAGATCCGATGAAAACTGAAGGGACTACGGTGATGACAAGGTCAAAAAATAGGGATTTTCAGCAATCAAGGGGGACGTAACTCTATGAAAGATAGGACGACTTCGCCAGTTTTCGATCTCATTCAAGCATTTATCACTGACTTACTTGTTTTTAAGTTCCAAGAAGATCAGATCAAAACTGAAGAGGCTACAATGATGACAAGGTCAAAAATAGGCATTTTCAGCAAAGTAGGGGACATAACTCCGTGGGTAATCAACCGACATCGCTAGTTTTCGGACTCATCCAAGCTTTTAACCCTGACTTACTTGTATGTAAGTTTCGGGAAGATCCAGGCTAGGGTGATGAAAAGGTCAAAAATAGGCATTTTCGGCAATCAAGGGGATGTAACTCTATGATAAATGGGCCGACCTTGGCAGTTTTCGAACTCGTCCGAGCCTTCATCCCCAGTCTACTTATATGTAAGTTTCAGAAAGATATGATCAAAACTGAAGGTGCTACGGTGCTGATAAACATTTCCCCACTGTAAGTCCATGGGACCTTGCATTTGCCATAGCAACCAAAGTTTTCATTCGATGTCGATAAAAAGCTAATGTCATCAATACCCCACTAGAGGTATGCTACAGATAAGAAATGATTTAGATCAGCCTGCAGGCTGCAGAGATATAACTGGTCAAACGTTAATACGGACGATGGACGGACGACGGAGGGACTACAATCCTATAAGCTTCCCTGGTGCCTTTGGCCCAGGTGAGCTAAAAACCGACACTTTTTTACGGCCGAACTTACAAAGAGAAAACTGGGGTTGGCACGAGTAGATATTAGTTTCTTGCACACCAGACAAGGAAATCCGTGATTTTACCCTGTCATAGAAATTTATGTTCTGACCCTGGTTTTCTGACCCAGGCAACTAACATAAATGCGCTTCAATTCTATTCAACTGCCGGAACTACTTCCACAATACTTTTATTTTGTAAACAATATACATGTGCGAGCTGTCAAAACTAATCGGAGGTGTTGTGCAAGAAAAAGAATCCAATATGGGGTTCTGTTGTAGATGGGCATTTTCAACCCTCGGGATGGCCGTGCTGAGCGGAACCTCGGCGTAGCCTCGGTTCCGCTCAACAAGGTCATCCCTCGGGTTGGAAACGCTCATCTACAACAGAACCCCATATAAGATTCTTATAATCTTTAACTAGGGCATGTAGACGGTAGGTACTCATCGAGACGGATTTAACGAGCATCACAAGCGATGTATCACAAGCGATGTTTGAAACATTGATAAGAAACATGCCATACATTTCAATAAAAATAGGTGCTATTTAATATGGAGTTTGTGAAACGAAACACTGGCGAGGTACATAAATTTCAAATAAAATAACCACGAGTTGAAGATTTTGTTTATATAATGATTTTAAATCGGGTTCAACGCTGACTTGATAAAGCTCACTTGTCCCAAGATAGCATATCTTTATCAAGACAATGTGCATGCTGGCCTCGGTAGCTCAGTTGGATGCGTGTCTTACTGGTGATCAGGAGCACGCGGGTTCGATACCTGCCGGGGTCGGCAGCAATCTTTCGAGGAGATTGATCATGAAATCTTTTCTACGGTCATTCCCTCCATTCCGCTGATTCACGAAGGGCAGTTGTCAGTTTCTGGCGAAAGAATGTGCACTGTACTGTACTGCTTACGTATAAATAATAGAAATGAAGGCAATGATCAGGAATCGATACAAATTACCCACAGCTCCCATCAGAGACACCAAAGGAAAAGAAACACAAACATGAAACAAAAAACCCTAATGGAAACATCAATAGCGGAAAGCCAAAAGGACAGTTACTCTCCCACAAAATGGCCAACTGGCTATCCAAAACAAAACAATATAAGCCATAAAAACACTCAAAGACAAACCATAACAAAACAAGAGGACCAAGCTAGCTTGGTCCTGTATCGCTCACCTGAGCTAACAGATTCAAAGTTTAAGGAAGTGCCAACCTTTACTGAAGGCTTTATAGGAGGACATGGTGATGACAGGGTAAGCATTTTCTGAAAATCAAGTAGAATGTAACTCTATGATAAACAGGCTGACCTCACCGGTTTTCAAACTCATTCAAGCTTTTATTCCTGACTTGCTAAGAAGATCCGATCTAAACTGAAGTGGCTATGGTGATGACAAGTTCAAAAACAAGTTTTCAAACACCTCCAAGCTTTCTGCCTGACTTCCTTGTTTGTAAGTTTCATCAAGATCCGTTCAAAACTAAAGGGGCAGCAGTGATGACAATGTCGAAAATAGGCATTTTCAGCAATCAAAGGCACGCCACTCTATGATAAATGTGCCGACTTGGCCGGTATTCGAACTTATCTGAGGTTTTATTCCCAGCCACCTTACATGTAAGTTTCAGAAAGATCCGATCAGACTTGGCCAGTATTCAAACTCATCCAAGATTTTATTCCCAGCCACCTCACATATAAGTTTCAGAAAAATCTGATCAAAACTGAAGGGGCTACGGTGATGAAAAGGTCAAAATTTGGCATTTTTAGCAATCAAAGGGATGTTACTCTAAAATAAATGAGCCGACCTGGCCAGTTTTCGAACTCATCTGAGGTTTCATCCTAAGTTTCAGAAAAATCTGATCAAAACTGAAGGGTTACGGTAATGACAAGGTCAAAATTCAACATTTTAAGCCACCAAAGGGACATAACTCTACGATAAATGGGCTGACTTGGCCTGTTTTCGAACTCATCCAAGATTTTATCACCAGCCACCTTACATATAAGTTTCAGAAAGATCCGATCAAAACTGAAGGGCTACCGTGAAGACAAGGTCAAAAATCGGCATTTTCAGCAATCAAAGGGACGTAACTCTATGATAAATGGGCCAACTTGGCCGGTATTCCAACTCATCCTAGGTTTTATCTCCATTCACTTACATATAGGTTTCAGAAAGATTAGATCAAAACTGCAGGGGCTACGGTGATGACAAGGTAAAAAATCGACATTTTCAGCCATCAAAGGGACATAACTATATAGTAAATGGGGCAACTTGGCCGGTTTTCGAACTCATCCGAGGTTTTATCCCAAGCCACCTTACATATAAGTTCCAGAAAGATCCGATCAAAACTGAAGGGGCTACAGTGATGACAAGGTCAAAAATCAACATTTTCAGCAATCAAAGGGACCTTACTCTATGATAAATAGGCCATCTTTGCTGGTATGCGAACTCATCTGAGGTTTTATACCCAGCCACCTTGCATATAAGTTTCAGGAAGTTCCGATCAAAACTGAAAGGGCTACGGTGATGACAAGGTCAAAAATCGGCATTTTCAGCAATCAAAGGGACGTTACTCTGTGATAAATGGACCAACTTTGCTGGTTTTCGAACTCATCCGAGATTTTATCCTCAGCCACTTTACATATAAGTTTCAGAAAGATTCGATCAAAACTGAAAGGGCTACAGTGATGACAAGGTCAAAAATCAGCATTTTCAGCAATCAAAGGGACGTTACTCTACGATAAATGGGCCGACTTGGTCAGTTTTCGAACTCATCCGAGATTTTATCCCCAGCCACCTTACATATAAGTTTCAGAAAGATCTGATCAAAACTGAAGGGGCTACGGTGATGACAAGGTCGAAAATTGGTATTTTCAGCAATCAAAGGGACGTAACTCTATGATAAATCGGCAGACTTGGCCGGTTTTCGAACTCATCCGAGGTTTTATCCCGAGCCACATTACATATAAGTTTCAAAAAGATCCGATCAAAACTGAAGGCGCTACGGTGATGACAAGGTCAAAAATCGGCATTTTCAGCAATCAAAGGAACGTTACTCTGTGATAAATGGACCAACTTTGCTGGTTTTCGAACTCATCCGAGATTTTATTCTCAGCCACTTTACATATAAGTTTCAGAAAGATTCGATCAAAACTGAAAGGGCTACAGTGATGACAAGGTCAAAAATCAGCATTTTTAGCAATCAAAGGGACGTTACTCTACGATAAATGGGCCGACTTGGTCAGTTTTCGAACTCATCCGAGATTTTATCCCCAGCCACCTTACATATAAGTTTCAGAAAGATCTGATCAAAACTGAAGGGGCTACGGTGATGACAAGTTCGAAAATTGGTATTTTCAGCAATCAAAGGGATGTAACTCTAAGATAATTGGGCCGACTTGGCCGGTTTTCGAACTCATCCGAGTTTTTATCCCCAGTCACCTTACATATAAGTTTCAGAAAGACCGATCAAAACTGAAGGCGCTACGGTGATGACAAGCATTTTCACATAGTAAGTCTATGGGACCTTGTGGTTACCATAGGAACCAAACTTTTAGAGCGATTTCGAAAAAAAGTTTATGTCATCAATGCCCCACCAGAGGCATGCTACAGAAGAGAAATGATTGAGATCAGCCTGCAGGATACAGAGATATAGCTGCTCAAAAGTGTGGACGGACGACGGACGACGGACGGACGACGGACGACGGAGGACCCACTATACTATAAGCTCCCCTGGAGCCTTCGGCCCAGGTGAGCTAAAAAAGTTAATGTCATCAATGCCCCACCAGTGGCATGCTAAAGATGAGAAATGATTGAGATCAGCCTGCAGGATACAGAGATATAGCTACTCAAAAGTGTGGACGGACGACGGACGGACAGACGACGGAGAACCCACTATACTATAAGCTCCCCTGGAGCCTTCGGCCCAGGTGAGCTAAAAATCCGATAAAAACTGAAGGGGCTACGGTAATGACAAGGTCAAAAATCAACATTTTCAGCCATCAAAGGGACATAACTCTACGATAAATGGGCTGACTTGGACTGTTTTCGAACTCATCCAAGATTTTATCCCCAGCCACCTTACATATAAGTTTCAGAAAGATCCAATCAAAACTGAAAGGGCTATGGTGATAACAAGGTCAAAAATCAACATTTTCAGCCATCAAAGGGACATAACTATATAGTTAATGGGGCAACTTGGCCGGTTTTCGAACTCATCCGAGGTTTTATCCCCAGCCACCTTACATATGAGTTTCAGAAAGATCCGATCAAAACTGAAGAGGCTACAGTGTTGACAAGGTCAAAAATCAACATTTTCAGCAATCAAAGGGACCTAACTCTATGATAAATAGGCCACCTTTTCCGGTATGCGAACTCATCCGAGGCTTTATCCCCAGCCACCTTGCATATAAGTTTCAGAAAGATCCGATCAAAACTGAAAGGGCTACAGTGATGACAAGGTCAAAAATCGGCTTTTCAGCAATCAAAGGGAGGTTACTCTGTGATAAATGGACCAACTTGGCTGGTTTTCGAACTCATCTGAGATTTTATCCCCATCCACTTTACATATAAGTTTCAGAAAGATTGGATCAAAACTGAAAGGGCTACAGTGATGACAAGGTCAAAAATCAGTATTTTCAGCAATCAAAGGGACGTTACTCTAAGATAAAAGGGCCGACTTGGTCGGTTTTCGAACTCATCCGAGATTTTATCCACAGCCACCTTACATATAAGTTTCAGAAAGATCCGATCAAAACTGAAGGGGCTACGGTGATGACAAGGTCAATAATCGGCATTTTCAGCAATCAAAGGGACGTAACTCTATGATAAATCAGCGGACTTGGCCGGTTTTCGAACTCATCCGAGGTTTTATCCCCAGCCACATTACATATAAGTTTTAGAAAGATCCGATCAAAACTGAAGGGGCTACGGTGATGACAAGGTCGAAAATGGGCATTTTCAGCAATCAAAGGGACGTAACTCTATGATAAATGGGCCGACTTGGCCGGTTTTCGAACTCATCAGAGTTTTTATCCCCAGTCACCTTACATATAAGTTTCAGAAAGATCCGATCAAAACTGAAGGCGCTACGGTGATGACAAGCATTTTCCCATGGTAAGTCTATGGGACCTTGTGGTTGCCATAGGAACCAAAGTTTTTGAGCGATTTCAAAAAAAAGTTTATGTCATCAATGCCCCACCAGAGGCATGCTGCAGATAAGAAATGATTGGGATCAGCCTGCAGGATACAGAGATATAGCTGCTCAAAAGTGTGGACGGACGGACGACGGACGGACGACGGACGACGGACGACGGAGGACCCACTATACTATAAGCTCCCCTGGAGCCTTCGGCCCAGGTGAGCTAAAAACCGCCTTGGAACTGTCAGTGAAACGAATTCCACTGGGGGGCTTAAATCGATTTTACGTGGCCCCAACCCTCGCCCATACTTCCGTCGCGATTCAGACAAATAATTTGTTCAGTCCGCATGAAAGTCTCCTAATTCATCAGTGCAACATCGCCGTGAACACAAAAAATCAAACAACCACAGAGATGAAACAGCGATGAGGACTCGACAGCAAGAAACCACTGAAATGCCGGAGCAAAGGAAAGCCAACAGTTAGACTCCGATAGGCCCAACCAGAGACAGAGCATCAGGCACCAACCAACAATACATTGAATTAGACCTCTCTAATCCTCAGTAAGCCTTTACGCTGGAACGGTCATTGCATCTGAGGCCTGACCCACCGGGTGCAATTAAAGAGGGATACAAAGTTGTCAACCCTGATGGGTTAATTACCATGCATGCAGTCTGTCGTATAACATTTATGCTGTACCCAATCTTTTTATATCGAAGAATGATTATACGAAATTGGGTGCTGAAGTCATTGCGGTTATATAGTTTTCTGAATTTATATTCTAACTACATAAAATTCGGATTCCGATAGATCTTGTTGCAGAAGAGATTTAAGTCCAATACTGAATTTTGAAATTAAATCAGAATGACCATTGAAAAAAAATTTGAAAAGGCTTTCCGTAGCTTATGGTACCGATAACCTTGATTAAGAAGTTTAGCAGTTAACAATTTATTACGAGTGTTGAATTCAGTTACATGACTACAAACTCTGGCAAATCGAATCAATTGCGAAATATAAACGGCATAGGATGGCGCACGAGGAACATAATCATCCAAAAAGGGACAATTTACAATCTCAAAATCAAAACCATCGCGTTTATCATAAATTTTGAAAGAATCGAACGCATCAACAATAGACAGATGTAAATCCAAAAACGGAGCCTCGGTATCAGAAGAATTTGCTTTATTTAACTGAAGTTCTGGGGGCACTTCGACTGTTCAAGCCATCGAAATAGGTATTGTCAATACTTAATAAATCATCCAAATATCTAGAAGTCGAGATACAAAGTAGAAGTAAAACAAAGATCTGGAATCGATACAATTAACTTACTCCACCCTTCAAAGACACCAAAGGGAAATAAACACAAACATGAAGCGACCATACCATAATTAAAACCTAAACAAAGGAAGGCCATAAGGACAGTTACTTTCCCACAAAATGGACATATGGCCATCCAAAATAAAAAAAAGACACAAGTGATACACACGGTAAGTAACAAACAACAACATAAATAAACCACCACATAAGAACCGCCGTGGAACGGTCAGCGGAAAGATTTCCACTGGGGGGCTTAAATCGATTTTACGTGGCCACAACCCTCGCCCTTACTTCCGTCGCGATTTAGACAAATAATTTGTTCAGTCCGCATGAAGGCCTCCTTACTCATTAGTGCAATATCTCCGTGAACACAAATAACCAAAGAACCACAGAGGTGAGACAACGATGAGGACTCGACAGCAATAAAAACCACTGAAATTCTGGAGCAAAAAACCAACAATTAGACTCCGATGGGCCCGACCAGAGACAGAGCATCAGGCACCAACCAACATTACCTTGTATTAGATCTCTCTAATTCTCAATAAGCCTTTACATTGGAACCGTTATAGAATCTGAGGCCTGACCCACTGGCGTGCAATTAAAGAGGGAAGCAAAGTTGCCAACCGTGATTGGGTTAACTACCATGCATGCAGTCTGTCGTATTACATCCATGTTGTACCCAATCTTTTTATATCGAAGAATGATTTTACGAAATGTGGTGCTGAAGTCATTGCGGATATACATTTTTCTGTTTTTATATACTAAGTCACCATAAAATTCGGGTTCCGATAAACCTTGTTGCAGAAGGGATTTAAGTCCAATATTGAATTAAGAAATTAAATCAGAATGTCGTCTATAAAATTTTGAAAATGCTTTGCGTAGTTTATGGTACCGATAACCCTGATTAAGAAGTTTAGCCGTTTATAATTTATTACGAGTGTTGAAGTCAGTTACATGACTACACACTCTAGCAAATCGAATAAATTGCGAAATATAAATGCCATAGGATGGCGCACGAGGAACATCACCATCCAAACAAGGAAAATTTACAATCTCAAAATCAAAGTCATCGCGTTTATCATAAATTTTGCATGAAACAAACCATCTACAATAGATAGATGCAAATAAAAAAAACCGGGGCCTCGGTATCGGAAGAATTTGCTTTATTTAACTGAAGTTCTGGGGGGTAAATCTGACTGATCAAACCATCGAAATAGGTATTATCAATATTTAATAAATCATCTAAATATCTAGAGTGGAGCTAAAAGCTTCAATAATTACAGATTGGTTATCAATGGAAAGCGACAACATGAAGTCTCTTTCATAACAATACAAGAACAGATCAGCCACAAGAGGTGCGCAATTCGTACCATTCGGAATACCCACAATTTTTCTGAATAACTTAGTACCGAATCTAATATAAATATTGTCAAGTAGAAAGGTGAGGGCATTACACACTTTCTGACATGACAAAAGTGTATAATTCTTATGCTCTTTAGAAGTGAAAAATGTATTTCTGACATTACATGCAAGATAGAGAGAATCTTCTCTGTGAAAAGCCCATCCAATTAAATCATTAAGCTTTTCTTTTATAAGATAATGAGGAAGTGTAGTGTAAAGAGTGGAAAAATCGTAAGTAGACAGACTTGAAGCACGAAAACGTCTGGATTTCAATTTACTTAAAACCTTATTCGATTTTTTTATAGACCTAAACAGATTTCTTCCCGATCTTTCAAAGACTTTATCACAATATTTAATCACATGCGTTTTAATAGCAGTAAGACAGGCAGTTAATAATTTAGAAAGTTCAGTGGTAGTGCAAGAGCTCGAATTTGCAATAAACCGTGCTTTGTGAGGTCTTATATGAAGTTTTGGTAACCAGTATAGCGTAGGAAGCTTCAATGATTTTAGATTGGTTTTCAGCAGAAAGGGACAGCATGAAAAGTAGAAGTCTCTTTCATAACAAAACAAAAACAGATCAGCCAAAGGGGGGGGGGGGGGGGGCGCAATTATTACCCATCGGAACACCCACAACTTTTCTAAATAACTTAGTACCAAATCTAATGTAATTATTGTCAAGTAGAAAGGCGAGAGCTTCACACACTTTCTGAAATGACCATAAAGTATAATTTTATGCTCTTCAGAAGTGAAAAAAGCATTTCCTACATTACATGCAAGATAAAGGGTGTCTTCCCTATGAAATGCATATTCAATTAAAGCATTAAGTTTTGCTTTTACGAGGACTGTTCAAATATGAATGCAAGTAGAACGTTTTCTAATGCACTAATGCGAAAATCACCTGGAAATAAATATCACAGTGTAGAAAACCTATTTACCTATACATTGATACCAAATATATTCTATAAAATGGTTATCCTTTGGAAGCAAGGAATGCACCACAGAACTAGAAAATATGATGTGTGCACGTTTTCTGGGCCAGACTAGCTAGTTTCGGCCAATTAGGCCTCATCAGTGACCCTCAAGTATTTTCAAAATTCCACAATGGAATCAATGATCCCAAAGGACAAGAAAATACAAACTACACTATGATGTAGGGCAGGGAGACGTTTTACCGCCGCCACACATTCCCACACACCAGCTGTAGTGACGTTAAATATATTCTATAAAATGGTTATCCTTTGGAAGCTATTAAAATCCGTCCACTTTAGCCATGTATATCGTTCGATAAACACTGTCTACTCTTGTATACTAATACAAAACATGGTTGGAAGAAGGTCAGAGTACGCCGTTGAAATACGGTCCTATATTAAAAATCGTTGTATTCTTGGTATACGGTGCAAAGACATTTTTGATGAAATATGCTCGGTTTATGGGCATAATGAAATGTCTTTTCCGACAGTTTTTCGTTGGTGTAAGAAATTCAGCTGTGGGCTAGGCTGAACAGAAGATGCACCACATGATCGTCGGACGAAAAGAGCAACATCTGCCACGATGGTTGCTAGAGTGAAAGAAATAGTTGCTACCGATGCACGATACACCTCTAGGCAAATAGCTAGTATGGCTGACATCTCATTAGGAGCAGCTCATACAATTCTGAAACGGGATTTGAAAATGAGAAAGATCTGTGCTAGATGGATTCCCCATCTGTTGACAGATGAGCAGAAAAAGACACGCGTTCAGTGCGCCAAGAAGTTGCTTAGAAAGTTTCCAAATTACAATGCACGGTATTTCGCTAAAGTGAGACATGGGTTCACTTTTTTGAGCCAAAAACGAAAGATTCAGAACAAAATATGGGCAACATTGCAAAGCGGACCATGAGCGTCAATAAGGTAATGTATGCCATATTCTTTTTAAATCAGGGCCCTGCTATTCAGGTTGTTGTGCCTAAAGGCAAATCTGTAAATGCGAAGTTTTACAAGAATAAAGTTCTTCGAAAATTGAAGAAATATTTCAAAGAACGAAGACCCGCAACTAGTTTGGCCAATGTCAGATTGCTACATGACAATGCGTCATCGCACAAGGCGTTCATTGTGCATGACTATCTGAAGCAGGAAAAGGTTGTTGAACTCCCTCACCCCCCCCCACCCCCCGTATTCCCCTGACCTTGCCGAGTGTGACTTTTTTTTGTTCCCGCGGCTGACAAAATACCTTTCCGGTCGAAAATTTTTACAGCGCAAACACCTCGGTTCTGCAATATTCCAGTGCCTTCATAGTATACCTCGAAAAGACTACCAAAATGCATTCAATGATTGGATCAGAAGACTGAAAGTTTGTATATCTGTTAAAGGGGAATACTTTGAGGGGACAACATAAATTTTTCATCGAAATCTATCACGGAATCATTTTTATGTGCTTAGTTGCATTCATATTTGAACAGTCCTCGTATAAGATTATGAAGAAGTGTAGTGTAAATGGTGGAAAATATCATAAGTAGACATACTTGAAGGACGAAAACGGTCTGATTTCAATTTATTTAAAACTTCATTCGATTTTTTTATAGACCAAAACAGATTTCTACCTGTTCCTTCGAAGACTTTATCGCAATATTTTATCACATATTTTTTGATGGCAGTTAAACATGAAGTTAATGATTTAGAGAGCTCAGTGGTGGTACAAGAGCTTGAATTTGCAATAAAACGTGCTTTGTATGGTCTTTAATGAAGTTTAGGTAACCAATATAACTTAGGAAGCTTGTCTGGGCCTTCTGTAATACAAACGACAAACTTGGTGGCTGAATGACAAATGTAGGCATCAACTAAAGCCCTCTCTACAGCTAAAGGCTGTAGTTCATAGGCCTTAGTACCACCAAGTTCGTGCTGAAGAGTGTTAACATAGAGAAGCCTCAAACAACGTCCACTTTGTTAGCGGCCTTATCTGCTGGAGCCAAAACAAACTTCTTATGCAATTCTTGAATACCTAGTTTAAGGTGAAGTAAAGACGTCTTAAGTTTAGAAGGTAATAAATTGGAATTTTGAGAATAAAACGAAATGCATTTATTTACTAATTTCGGAATGCTAAGTTTCCATTCTTTAAGAGCTTTATGATCAACATACTCTCGTTTACACCATCGATTACCAAATTCATTCAAGGCAGCAGCGATTTCATCTGTGCATTTATTGAAATCCATTTTAGAAGGAAATCGATATTTCGGTCCTTTAGAAATTATATTTCATATTCTAGAATCAGGAATAAATTTTAAATTGCCAGTAATAATATGAACCTGTCCAGAAAAAGTGTGTTTAGGTAATCTGACCGTCTCAAAATGACCTAAAATAGTGTTTACTTGGCCTCTCCAATACAAACAAATCATGACAATGTGCTACAACGCAATTAATAATTTAATGGTTTATTACCTACAAATCGAAGGCCCCTATTGGGTCTCCTAAATTAATATAGGGCGTAACAGATAAATGGATGTATTTTCCTTAGTAAATCATACGAAATACATACCGAATATATGTCATAGACCTCATCACACGCACAGGGTCCACTGGAAATAGTTTCATCAGAACTGGGTGTAGCAGCATTTTCTTTCTCATACACAAGGTGTCCAGTAATTTGTGACATGGATTCTTTTGCCCCCGTTTCCAAACTGCATATCTGATGCTCTTGAATTCCCTCTGAAACTGGCTCAGCAGCAAATAGACAGAATATGTTTCTGTATACACGAACCACCATGCGTCGCAAATAAACTGGATTATTAAATTTTTTGCAAGCAGCTGAAAGCCAGTCCGCCATAGCAGCTTCGTACTGAAACATTGTACTCGCAGTGTATGATATCAGCCACCTTTCCGGAATACAATATTTGTCTTCCAGTGGCAGTGGTGGAGTATAGAAAATTTTGACACCTGACAGACTGACTATGCTTTCGTACATTTTTTCAGGCGTGTCGACACTGCCTTCAAGCTTATGGAGTAGTTCAAAGTACGAGATACGAAATTTAGCCCAAAGTTTAGGGTTCCACCGCCTAATGTCATCTGTGTCGTTGTTACAAATTGCGCATTGTGTATTCCAATATGTGTGACCTGTTCTCCGGGACGTGACAGGGACTGTATTGTCCAAAGTGTATTTGTCCGGTCTGCGACACTTTGAAATGGTATCATTATCTGTTTTGTCTTCAAAGCAATCTGTAACCATTAAATAACTGCTTGTCTGCGGGTCATACGCATGGACGTTGTCATAGATATTTAGTACTGCATTGATACAGCGAGTTCTTGCCTGCACTGTATAACTGTAAACAAATTAAAAACAGAGGACATTTACTTTTTGAGGTGAATACAAAAAGTATTTCATCAACATCAGAATTTTCACCAGTGCGAAACACGAGTGATAATCCTTATGTTTTCAACACACGAGAAGAATTATGTTTGGTATTTATATAAAAAAAAAATAAATTTTATTTTTATTTTATACCAAAAATGTAGTCCGGTCTGCTACTGTGAAAATAACATGGTCATGCCCTTTTTACAATGTGAAAATATCACATCTTTTCACAATGTGAAAATAACATCTTCATTTGTTTCAGACATGGATTGATTTCACTGCTAAGAATAAATAAGCTTATCAAACAATGGAAAACACTTAATATAATTTAACGCGGTCCCGCCAATCGTGTCTGGTTATGTTTGGACTAAAAATAAAACAAGAGGCCCATGGGCCACAATGCTCACCAGAGCTCAGGGGGCCACTGCCCACTGGCAGCAATGTATTTTAATTAACCATGGAAGCCCTGTGCCCTAGGATGCTACAGATAAAATTTGGACCCAATAAGCCTCGTGGCTTTAGATTCGATGTCGCTTGAATGTGTTGTTGCAGGACAACAGATGACAATTGACAATTTCCCATCTGTGGCAACAAATAGGCCAAAAAAGAACATTATTAAAGGAACATTGCCATGAAAGTGTGACAAAATATCTTGAAAGGCATTAATGTCATTTTTCAATTTTCCCCATTATAGGACAATGGAAACTCATAGCTTGGCATAGCAAACAAACCAAAGAGCCAAAGTTCATAGACCAGTGCTCAGATGGACACTGCCCAACGGCAGCCATGTATTATAACATGATATGATTTTATTATAACAATTATAAAATCTCCCAAACAAACCCCATACCCAAATGAGCACCCATGTGGACTGTATCTGAAATATTAGGTGTTTTATAACGTAGAGAGATCAGGGCATGGACCCAATGGAGCCCTGGTTGGTGTCACTAAATGAGTCTTATCAAAAGGAACAAAGACATATATGGTTTATCAGTGGGAATATGTATGGTTCCTGAGATGTAAGGCCTTTTAAGCAATGGAGGGAATCGGGCATGGCAGATCCCAGAAAAGCCCAAGATTGTTGTCAATGAATAAGTCTTATCATAAGGACCAAGAGTATATACGGTTAAAAGGTGGGGATCTGAAAGGTTTCTGAGATATGAGGCAATTTTATGAAGTGGCAGGGAGAGAAATGGCCCCTGTGATCCCCAAATACGGGGTGACTGAATGTGTCTAATAACAATGAGCAAGAATATATGTGATTATAGGATGGGGATTTGAATGGTTTCTGAGATATATGGCCTATTATGAAATTGAGTCTTATCATAAGGAACAAGAATAAATATGGTTATGGGGTGGGGATCTGAACGGTTTCTGAGATATATGGATTTTAATGAAGTAAAGGGGTGGGGCATGGCCTGTGGCACCCCGGGGGGACCTGCATGCTGGTGTCACTGATTGCGTCTTATCATAAGGAACACGAATATATATGGTTTAGGGGTGGGGATCTGAACGCTTTCTGAGATATATGGATTTTCATGAAGTAAAGGGGTGGGGCATGGCCTGTGGCACCCCGGGGGGACCTGCATGCTGGTGTCATTGATTGAGTGTTATCATAAGGAACAAGAATATATATGGTTTAGGGGTGGGGCTCTGAACAGTTTCTCAGATATATGGTCTTTTGTGAAGTCAAGGGGTGGAGCATGGCCCGGGCGCACACTGGGTGACCCCTAAGTTGGTGCCACTGAATGTGTCTTATCATAAGGAACAAGAATGTATATGGTTTAGGGGTGGGTATCTGTAAGGTTTCTGGAATATTTGGCATTTTACGAAGAGGTGGGGGTTGGGCATGGTCCAGGCACATCCCAGGGGACCCCAAATTTGGTGTCACTGAATGCAACTTATCATAAGGAATGAGAGTATATATGGTTTAGGGGTGGGGATCTCAATGGTTTCTGAGATAAATGGCATGGGGTGGGGCATGTGCCTGGCACATCCCGGGGGACCAACAGGTTGGTGTCACTTAATGTGTCTTATCATAAGGAACAAGAATATATATGGTTTAGGGGTGGGGATCTGAATGGTTTCTGAGATAAATGGCCTTTTATGAAGTGGAGGGGTCAGGGCATATCCCCGGCATATTCCGGGGGACCCCCAGGTTGGTGTCACTTAATGCATCTTATCATAAGGAACAAGAATATATATTGTTTAGGGGTGGGTATCTGTATGGTTTCTGAGATGGATTTTAATGAAGTAAAGGGGTGGGGCATGGCCCATGGCACCCAGGGTGGACCTGCATGCTGGTGTCACTGATTGCGTCTTATCATAGGAACAAGAATAT
The DNA here is from genome assembly GCA_963580285.1 of Lucinisca nassula. Lineage (NCBI taxonomy): Eukaryota > Metazoa > Mollusca > Bivalvia > Lucinida > Lucinidae > Lucinisca > Lucinisca nassula. Next base: position 9,879,478 of record OY757021.1, on the reverse strand, counting down.
ACATGGTTTAGCGGGTGGGGCTCTGAACAGTTTCTCAGATATATGGTCTTTTGTGAAGTCAAGGGGTGAAGCATGACCCAGGAACACCCTGGATGAACCCTAGGTTGGTGTCACTGAATGTGTCTTATCCTCAGGAACAAGAATATATATGGTTTAGGGCAGGGGATCTGTAAGGTTTCTGGAATATTTGGCCTTTTATGAAGTTGAAGGGGGTTGGGCATGGTCCCGGCACATCCCGGGGGACCCCCAGGTTGGTGTCGCTTAATGCATCTTAGCATTAGGAACAAGAATATATATAGTTTAGGGGTGGGGATCTGTATGGTTTCTGAGATATATGGCATTTTATGAAGTGGAGGGGGTGAGGCATGTCCCCGGCACATCCCGGGGGACCAACAGGTTGGTGTCACTTAATGCATCTTAGCATAAGGAACAAGAATATATATAGTTTAGGGGTGGGGATCTGAATGGTTTCTAAGATAAATGGCATTTTATGGAAAAGAGGGGGCAGGGCATGTCCCCGGCACATCCCGGGGGACCCCCAGATTGGTGTCACTCAATGCATTTTATCATAAGGAACAAGAATATATATGGTTTAGGGGTTGGGATCTGTAAGGTTTCTGAGATATAAGGCATTTTATGAAGTGGAGGGGGCGGGGCATGGCCCCGGCACAACCTAGGGGACCCCCAGGTTGACATAAAAGCATATGGCTGAGAGAAGTTTACACAAGGAACATGTTTATGTAAGTTATGTCAAAATATCTGCAATGACTTGGCAGCAAATGCCATTTTTCAGTTTTCCCCATTGTAAGTCAATGGAAACTCTAAGTTGCCATAGCAACACAACTAAACGGCCAAATTTCATAAAAAAACACAAAACCTATAAAGGCAAATATGGTGAATATTTTCATAAAGTCTCAGCCTCCTAGAGCATATGGTTTCTGAGGAGATGATTTTTTAAGTAATTTTTTGTCTATTTTTTGCATTTTGGTTTCCATGGTAACCAATAAAAATGAGCAGAAGGCCTAAAATCATACGGCAGATAGAAGATTACCTATGGAACATTTCTATGAAAGTTTTGTCAAAATATCTGCAGAGGCTTGGTAGTAAATGCCATTTTTCTATTTTTCCCATTATAAGTCTATGGAAACTCTAAGTTGCCATAGCAAAAAACTAATGAGCCGATTTTCATTAAAAACACAAACTTTCAATCCCCCTGCCCAAGGATGCTACAGATGAAATTTGGGCTGAATCGGCCCAGTGGCTTCAGAGGAGATGTCGTTTGAAAATGTTGACGAAGACGCAGACGCAGACGCAGACGACACAGACGACGCAGACGACGACGGACAACTGCCTATCCTATAAACTATTAAACATTTTTATCTGAAAAAAAAAAAAAAAATGTTCGTTAGATGTGTTATGGTAATACAAAACACTTTGAAATCCGACATGTTTTTTATTTTATTTTCTTTCTTTCTTTCACGCTTAAACCTCCCTGGAAGCTTTCCTTCTTTTTTCTTTGTTCCTTTATTTGTTTGGTTCTTTCTTCTTTCTTTCTTCCTTTCTTTCTGCGTCTGACATCAGTCATAGTGCATTTTTTCACATCTCCAAACTGGCTACTTTTCTGATGTAAATCCTTGAGATTATATATTTATACTGCAAACATAGGTTGTGTGTGCTCGTTAGAACCGCCTCATCGAGGCGGTTCCAACGAGTACCCGCAATCTATGTCTTGGAACAGAAATAAGAAAAATAAATAATGTTTACCCCCGTACACCCGAGATTTCTCTATATAAAGCGGGGTTCAGGTAGGTCTTCAGTTCACGGACTTGTAAACGTGATGGAAAACATTACGACAACTCACCCGTGTACGGAACCCGGGAAGGGACATGATTTTTTTTTATTTTATAAGTTGTGCGCACAAGATAATATCTTGTGCGGACAACATATTATCTTGTGCGGACAACATATTATCTTGTTCGGACAAGATATTATCTTGTGCGGACAACATATTATCTTGTGCCGACAACATATTATCTTGTGCAGACAACATATTTTCTTGTCCGCACAAGATATTAAGTTGTGCGAACAAGATATTATCTTGTCCGCACAAGATTGTCCGCACAAGATAATATGTTGTGAGAACAAGATAATATCTTGTGCGCACAAGATAATATCTTACCCGCACAACTTCCCAAGATCTATGTTATGCAAACAAGATAATATGTTGTGCGAACAAGATAATATGTTGTCCGAACAAGATAATATCTTGTCCGAACAAGATAATATCTTGTCCGCTCAAGATATTATCTTGTTTGCACAACATAATAAAAATAAAAAATCATGTCCCTTCCCGGGTTCCGTACCTGTGTGACATAGCGTATTCTTTCATTTCTCCAAAATGGCTACTTCTGTTTTTTTTTATTTAAAATATACCTGTAGCAACGCACTCATCACGAAAACACGCCTATATTAGTTTGACCCCCTCGAACCCCACTTGTATATAGTGAAACTGGGGTTTACAGGGGTAAACCTTATTTTTCTAATTTCTGCTCTAAAATATAGATTGTGGGTACTCATTATAACCGCATCGATGAGGCGGTTCTAACGAGTACCCAGAATCTATATTTTGAGCAGAAATAAGAAAAATATAACAATTTTTCATCTTAGAATTTTCATTTTGGGGGCGATAAAGGTTACACTGTATTTGTATAGGCGTGTTTTCGTAATGACTTTGAATAAACAATACAAGAAATATCGCCTCATTGAGCACCCATAAATTATATTTTGGTCTGGAAATAATAAAACAAGAAGTCCATGGGCAACTATGCTCACCAGAGCTCGGTGTGGGGGGACTGCCCATGACAGCCATGTATTTCAACCCCTATCTTGCTGTTCACGACAACCCCTATCTTTGCAAACAGTGTAGATCCAGATCAGATGGCCATCTAATCAAGATCTACACTGTTTGGCATTCACTTTATGAATTTGTAGCAATACATTTCATCAAGTAATTTGATTGGTTGATAGACAGAAATGGGTGTGGCTTAAATGAATATTCAGCAAGATAAGGGTTAATAAACCACGGAAGCCCTGTGCCAAGGATCCTACAAATAAAATTTGGACCCAATCAGCCTAGTGGCTTCAGCGGTCTAATGTCACTTGAATGTGTCATTGCAAGACAACAGACGACAATTGACAACTGCTGTTGCAAGACCACAGAGGACAATTGACATCTGCCCATCTGTGGCAGAAAATATGCCTACAATTATAAGGTGGATAGAACATTGTTTATGGAACAATTCTATGAACGTTCGATAAAATATCTTGAAAGGTGTAAATGCCATTTTTCAATTCCCCAATTATAAATCCATGGAAACTCTTAACTTCCCAAAGCAACCAAACTAAAGAGTCAAATTTTATAAACCAGGGGCCCATGGGCCAATATTCTCGCCAGAGCATAGGGAGCACTGCCCACTGGCAGCCGTGTATTTTAATTAACCATGGGAACCCTGCTCCCAAAGACGCTACAGATAAAATCTGGACCCAATCAGTCTGGTGGCTCTTGAATGTGTTGTTGCAAGACAACAAACGACAATTGACAACCATCTGTGGCAACCAATTAGCCTTAAAATCCCATGGCAGATAGAACGTTGTTTAAGGAACATTTCTATGAAAGTTTTTAAAATATCTTGAAAGGTGTAAAAGTCATTTTTCAATTTTCCCCATTATATGTCAATGGAAACTCTTAACTTCCCATAGTAACCAAACTAAAGAGCCAAATTTCATTAAACCCACCCCCACCCCCACCACACACACACACACACACACAAAACCTGTAAAGGCAAATGCGGTGAATATTTCCTCAAAGCCTCGGCCTCATAGAGCATATGGTTTATGAGGAGATGATTGTTTTTAGAAATTTTCTCTCTCTCTGTTTTATTCTATTTTGTTTTTATTTCGGTTTCCTATGGCAATCAATAAAAACGAGCAGTAGGCCTAAAATCATATGGCAGAAACAAGATTGATTAAAATATTTTTATCAATGTTTTGTCAAAATATCTACTATGTCTTGGTGGTAGATGCAAATTACTATGGAAACACTGAGATGCTTTAGCAACCAAACAAAAGAGCCGAATTTCATAAACAACACAAAAACCTGGCGAATATTTACAGATAGTCTCATCCTCATAGAGCATATGGTTTTTGTGAAGACGATTTTTAAGTGTGTTTTATTCTATTTTGGCCGCACTTTGGTTTCCATGGCAACCAATAAAAGTGACCAGTTGGCCTAAAATCATACGGCAGACAGATGATTGCTAAAATATATATCCAGGAAACTTTTGTCAAAATATCTGGTTTACATGGCAAAAAAAGGCCTAAAGTCATATGGCAGATGGTAGATTACTTCAGGAACATTTCTGTGAAAGTTTGTCAAAATATCTGCAAAGGCGTGGCAGTAAATGCCATTTTTCAATTTTACCCATTATAAGTCAATGAAAACTCTAAGTTGTCATAGCAACCAAACTATTGTGCCGAAATTCATAAAAAAAAAAAAAAAAAAACACGCACACAAAACTTGAAAAGGCAAATATGGTGAATATTTCCATAAAGTCTCAGCCTCACATAGCATACGGTTTCTTAGGACATGATTTTTTTTTCATTTTGTTTTTCATTTTGGTTTACACGGCAACCAGTAAAAATGAGCAATAGAACTAAAATCATATGACAGATGGTAGATTGCTTACAAATATTTCTAGGAAAGATTTGTCAATATATCTGGTTTACATGGCAAAAATAGGCCTAAAATCATATGACAGATGGTAGATTACTTCAGGAACATTTCTGTGAAAGTTTTGTCAAAATATCTGCGAAGGTGTGGCAGTAAATGCCATTTTTTTTCAATTTTACACATTATAAGCTAATGGAAACTCTAAGTTGCCATAGCAACCAAACTAAAGAGGCGAATTTCATAAAAAACAAAAAAAAAAAAAAAAACAACATAAAACCTGAATATTTCCATAAACGCTCAGCCTTATAGAGCATATGGTTTCTGGGGTGATAATTTTTTGATGATTGTTTAGTATTTTCTTTTCTTTTTTTTCATTTTGCTTTCCATAGCAACCAGTAAAATGAGCAATATGCCTATAATCATATGGCATATAGTAGATTGCTTAAGAAACATTTCTATGTAAGTTGTGTCAAAATATCAGCAAAGGTTTGGCAGTTAGTGCCATTTTTCAATTTTCCCCATTTTAAGTCTATGGAAAATCTAAGTTGCCATAGCAACCAAACTAAAGAGGCGAATTTATTAAAAAAGAACAAAACAAAAAAAACAACAAAAAAACACACACATCAAAGTAGAAGTAAAACAAAGATCAGGAATTGATACAATTAACTTACTCCACCCATAAAAGACACCAAAGGGAAAGAAATACAAACATTAAGCGACCAGACCATAATGGAAACCTAAACAAAGGAAGGCCATAAGGACAGTTACTTTCCCACAAAATGGCCATATGGCCATCCAAAATTAAAAGACACAAGTGATACACACAGTAAGGAACAAACAACAACATAAATAAATCGCCACAGAAGAGCCGCCTTGGAACGGTCAGTGGAAGATTTCCACTGGGGGGGGGGGGGGGGGGGCTTAAATCGATTTTACGTGGCCACAATCCTCGCCCTTACTTCCGTCGCGATTTAGACAAATAATTTGTTCAGTCCACATGAAGGCCTCCTAACTCATCAGTGCAACAACTCCGTGAACACAAAAATCAAAGAACCACAGAGGTGAGACAACGGTGAGGACTCGACAACAAGAAACCACTGAAATGCTGGAGCAAAAGAAAACCAACAGTTAGACTCCGATGAGCCCGACCAGAGACAGAGCATCAGGCACCAACAAACATTATCTCTCTAATTCTCAATAAGCCTTTACGTTGGAAAGTAGATGTAAAACAAAGATCAGGAATTGATACAATTAACTAACTCCACCCATAAAAGACACCAAAGGGAAAGAAATACAAACATTAAGCGACCAGACCATAATGGAAACCTAAACAAAGGAAGGCCATAAGGACAGTTACTTTCCCACAAATTGGCCATTTGGCCATCCAAAATTAAAAGACACAAGTGATACACACAGTAAGTAACAAACAACAACATAAATAAATCGCCACAGAAGAGCCGCCTTGGAACGGTCAGTGGAAGATTTCCACTGGGGGGCTTAAATCGATTTTACGTGGCCACAATCCTCGCCCTTACTTCTGTCGCGATTTAGACAAATACTTTGTTCAGTCCGCATGAAGGCCTCCTAACTCATCAGTGCAACATCTCCGTGAACACAAAAATCAAAGAACCACAGAGGTGAAACAACGGTGAGGACTCGACAGCAAGAAACCACTGAAATGCTGGAGCAAAAGAAAACCAACAGTTAGACTCCGATGAGCCCGACCAGAGACAGAGCATCAGGCACCAACCAGCATTATCTCTCTAATTCTCAAAACTGTAAAGGCAAATATTGGGACTATTTCCATAAACTCTCAGCCTCATAGATCATATGGTTTCTGAGGAGATGATTTTTTGATAAATTTTTAAAGATTGTTTTTCCTTTTTTTCATTTTGGTTTCCCTAGAAACGAGTAAAACGAGCAATAGGCCTAAAATCATATGGCAGGTGGAAGATTGCTCAAGGAACACTTCTATGAACGTTGTGTTAAAATATCTGCAAAAGTTTGGTAGGTAATGCCATTTTTCAATTTTCCCCATTTTAAGTCTATGGAAAATCTAAGTTGCCATAGCAACCAAACTAAAGAGGCAAATTTCGTAAAAACAAAAAACACAAAACCTGTAAAGGCAAATCCTCATAGAGTATAAGGTTTATGTGGAGCTGATTTAAGTATTTTTCTTCTTTTTTTTTTTATTTTTCATAAACCCTCAACCCCATAGAGCATACGGTATCTGAGGGGATGATTTTTATATGATTTTTAAGTATTTTTATCAATTTTTTAAATTTTGGTTTCCAGGGCAACACATGAAAATGAGCAGTAGGCTTCAAATCATATGGCAGACAGTAGATTGCTGAAGTAACATTTCTACGAAAGTTGTTTCAATATATCTGCAGAGGTTTGGCAGCAAATGCCATTTTCCGGAGCCTTCGACTCTGGTGAGCTAATAACACAAAATGAGTAAAGGCAAATATGATGAACGTTTCCATAATGTGTCAGCCTCACAGAGCATAAGGTTTATGTGGAGATGATTCTTTAAGTATTTTTCTTCTATTTTTGTTATTTTGATTTTAATGGCAACCAATATAAATGAGCAGTAGGCCTAAATCACGTGACAGATAAACATTGCTTAAAGAATATTTCTATGAAAGTTTTGCCAAAATATCTGCCAGGGCTTGGCAGTAAAGGCAAATTTTCAATTTCCCCATTACAAAACTGTGGAAATTTCTAAATCTATGTAAACTCTAAGTTGCCGATTTTCAATTAAATCACAAAATTCCAATCCCTTAGCCCAAGGATGATACAGATTAAATTTGGACTGAATCGGCCTAGTGCTTCAGAGGTGATGTCGTTTGAAAGTGTTGACTTCATAGGACAGACAACAACGCTCATCCTATAAGCTCCCCTTCGGCTCTTGTGAGCTAAAAACACAAAACCTCATCACGTGAACAAGTCCGTGAAACGAAGACCCCCTACACCCCACTTTATATAGAGAAGAATGGGGTGTAGGGGGGTATACATTATTTTTCTTATTTTTGCTCCAAGACATAGGTTGTGGGTACTCGTTAGAACCGCCTCAATGAGGCGGTTCTAACGAGCACCCACAACCTATGTTTGCCGTATTTATAAGAAAAATATCAAGGAATTTCATCAGAAAATGGCCATTTTGGAGATGTGAAAAAATTCACTATGTCGCACGGGTGTGTTATCGTAATGTTTTGAGGCAAATATGGTGAATGTTTTCATAAAGTCTCAGCCTTACAGAGCACATGTATTTTTTCCATATTTTGCATTTTGGTTTCCATGGCAACCAATAATGAGCATTAGGCCTAAATCCCATGACACATAGTAGATTGCTGAAGGAACATTTCTATAAAAAGTTAGTCAAAATGTCTGCAAAGGCTTGGCAGTTAATGCCATTTTTCGATTTTCCCCATTATAAGTCAATGCAAACTCTAACAACCAAACTAAAGAGCCGAATTTCATAAAAAAAAAAACAAAAAAAAAACAAAAAAAAACACAAAACCTGTTGAGGTAAATATGGTGAATATTTTCATAAAGTCTTAGCCTCATAGAGCATAAGGTTTCTGAGGTAGGCAGTTCATTACATTTTTCAATTTTCCCCATTATAAGTCCATGGAAACTCTAAGTTGCCATAGTAACCAATCTAATGAATCTAATTTCATAAAAAACAACATAAAATTGAACTTTCAATGCCCCAGCCCAAGGATGCTACAATAAAATTTGGACCCAATAGGCCCAGTGGCTTCAGAGGAGATGGCGTTTGAAAATGTTGACGTCACACGACGACAACGAAAACGACGACGGACATCTGCCTATTCTATAAGCTTCCCCGTTGCCTTCGGCTCTGGTCAGCTAAAAATATTACAATTTTTCACCTCAGAAAAAAAACTCGCAATTTGAGTAAACGGATGTGTTATCGTAATAACTGTGGTCACCGAGTGGTGCCATCTTTCTCTCTCTCTCTTTCTCTCTCTCTCTCTCTCTCTCTCTCTCTCTCTCTCTCTCTCTCTCTCTCTCTCTCTCTCTCTCTCTGATGACAAAAACATGGGATTTGAACAATCACAATACGTGGCTGCAGGACATACCTAGCCATTACGATAACACATCCGTGTGATATAGTGCGTTTTTCAAACCTCAAAAAAGGGTATTTTTTATGAAAATTTGTGTTATTGTTTTTATTTATACTCAAAACATAGGTTTGGGGTGCTCGTTAGAACCGGCTCAATGAGGCGGTTCTAACAAGTACCCATAACCTATGTCTTGGAGCAGAAATAAGGAAAATAAGACTTACCCCTGTTAACCCCAGTTATACTATTTAAAATTGGGGTTCAAGGGGGCAATATTATATAGGCGTGTTTTCGTGATATCTTTCTTTCTCTCTCTCTCTCTCTCTCTCTCTCTCTCTCTCTCTCTCTCTCTCTCTCTCTCTCTCTCTCTCTCTCTCTCTCTCTTTTTCTCTCTCTCTGATGACAAAACATGGGATTTGAACAATCAAAGACATACCGAGCGCGAATTTTCTAATGTTGTTAAGTGTTACATGTGCATGCACACAGCATTTATTCGGATTGCGTAGCTATATAGGGGATATTTACTTTTTTGAGATGAATATCAAAAATATTTCATCTCGTGTGTGAAAATTCTGATGTTTTCAACACACGAGATGAAATATTTTTGATATTTATTGAAAAAAAAATAGTATTTTTTTTTTTTATATTTTATAATATTTTAGGCCACTTAATTTAGGACACTGTAATTGATCAATCGGATCTTACGTCACAATGTTTGACTTGGCTATGACGTCACAACTGTCATTTTTAAAACAAAAACAGATCGCCATTTTGAATACAGCATTTTTACAGTACAAAACGTGCATTTCAAGGTATTTTACAGTATAATTTTATACGAGATAACATATATGAATTTTGGCGAGAAAAGTAGTCCGGGCTGCTACTGTGAAATAACACGGTCATGTTATTTTTTACACTGTGTATATATCATTTATATTTTCACATCACTTTAATTTGTTTCAGATATGCATTGATTTCACTGCTATGTATAAAATAAATTGGTTTCCATCATCCTTGCGCTGTCTAATACAGCCCCCATCAGCCCGATTTCTATAAAAAATATAGGGAAAATATGGAAGGATGACTGATTTGCAATACAACTTAATGCTTTAACGGCTAAGAAAAATATTTTTGATAACAATTTAAGTTTGACCATATATAGAGTATAAATACGAGACTGTTTATAACTGTCGTTGTACTGTTTGGCTCTCTTAACACATTGCATGTGTTTGGAAGCCCAAAAACAAAACTCAACTGTCTTTACCAGTATCAATGAGTTTGTAGAAGATTTGAAGAATGAATCTGGCAACATTTGAGTACATTTTAAAGATGCATGCTTGGTTCTTCTGTCGCGGTTTATTTTTGTTATGTTTTTTCTTTGAGTGTGTGTATCGCTTATATTATTTTGTTTTGGATAACCAATTCGCCATTTTGTGGGAAAGTAATTGTCGTGTTGGCTTTCCGCTATTGATGCTTCCATTAAGGTCTAGTTGTTTCATGTTTGTGCTTCTTTCCCTGGGAGCTGTGGGTTAATTGTATCGATTCCTGATCATTGCCTTCTCTTCTATTTTGTTTTGTCCAGAATAGCCCATCTGTGCCGCGGAAGACTTTCAAGAGCGTAATGAAGTTTTGAACACACTACCCGCAATTGTGAATGTTTGCTTGGCCCCGGCATACCCCGAATTTTGTGTCAATGAATGCGTGTTAACATGAGAAAAAAGGATAGATATATGGTCTGAACGGTTTCTGAGAAATATGACCTTTTATGAAGTGTATGGATGGGGCATGGCCCGGGCACACCTATGTGAACCCCCCAAGTTGGTGTCTTTAAAAGCGTATTATCATAAGGACCAATAATATATTGTTTAGGTGTCGGGATCAAAAACGATTCTGAGATGTAATGCCTTTTATGAAATGCTGGGGTGTTGGGCGTGGACGGCGTACCCCAGGGGAACCTCTGACACCATCTCGCAAAACTTCACATTGATATCTATCATACCCCTAAATTTCGGAAAAATCTGTCGAGCGATTACTGAGAACCCTTCCGGAATTTCGCATGCCGAGGGATTTTTTTGGGTCCACCGGATTGATAGGCAAACACTCTACTGTGTACCACTTCACCACAACAGCCAGGTTGTATCACAAGTAGTACAACTGTGTTGTATACCTATACCCTATGACATGCTACTTCTACAAATATGAAATAAATAGAGGATCTTACATGAGTGCTCATGTATTATTGAATTTATTAAACGAGTTGAGGAAAAGGGATAAAATGCGAGGCTTTGCCGAGCATTTTATCCCTTTTCCTCAACGAGTTTAATAAATTCAATAATACATGAGCACGAATGCAAGATTCTATTTATCATATGACACTTAAAACGCATTTTATTCACGATTGTTTACGAAAATATCAATATTCCGCCATTAGTAAACGCGACGTCGTTAAGGACGTCGTACATGTAACGTTACGGGACGTATCTAGCTAATTTGCATATTTAATCCACTAGTGGATTATCGAAAATAATACATGGCGTTATTACACTCTCAGAGCAATCATTTTATTTTATACACTGCAGTGAAATCAATACATATCTGAAACAAATAAAAATGGTATTTTCACACTGTGAAAATCACACTGTGAAAAATAACATGACTTTGCTATTTTCAAACTAGCAGCCTGGACTACTTTTTCCTCGTCAAAATTCATATCTTATCGATAAAATAATTCTGTAAAATACCTTGAAAAGCACTCTTTGAACTGTAAAAATGCTGTATTCAAAATGGCGATCTGTTTATGTTTTGAAACTGACAGTTGTGACGTCATAGCCAGGTCAAAATTATGACGTAGATACTACTGATCAATCACCGCATATACCCGCATAAAATTATAAAATAAAAAGAATATTTCCTTTTTTTTTGGCGGTGAATCTCAAAAAAGTAAATATCCTCTATGTGACACACGGGTGTGGTGTCGTAACTGTCATGTTGACAAGTCCGTGAAATGAACACCCCTGTAACCCATACTACATACAGAGAAACTGGGGTTTTCAGGAGTATACGTTATTTTTCTCATTTCTGCTCCTAGACTTAGATTGTGGGTACTCGTTAGAACCGCCTCATTGAGGCGGTTCTAACCAGCACCCACAATCTATGTTTGGAGTAACACTAAGAAAAGTATCACGACTAATCACCAGAACAATAACGGTTCTGGAGAAATGATAGAATGCACTATGTCACACGAATATGTTTTCGTAATAATGACGTCACTGAATTGCCGCTGCATTCATGGCGTTAAAAAAAGCTGTGTTTCCGCTAACATGCTGAAAAAAATTTGGTCGGTAGGTAGGAGAAACTTTTTTTTATTATTTTATTTTTCGCAAAAAACAGGGTCGGACCTGTATTTTCATATGTTTTTGCTTTTGTACATGTTTTTGTTGATAAACTTGTCATGTTAAGGCATTCATGCGGACTGAACAACTTATTTGTCTAAATCGCGACGGAAGTAAGGGCGAGGATTGTGGCCACGTAAAATCGATTTAAGCCCCCCCCCCCCCTCCCCAGTGGAATTCGTTTCCGCTGACCGTTCCAAGGTGGTTCTTCTGTCGCGGTTTATATTTTGTTATGGTTTGTCTTTGGGTGTTTGTGTCGCTTATATTATTTTATTTTGGATATATAGCCTATTGGCCATTTTGTGGGAAAGTAACTGTCCTTTTGGCTTTCCGCTGTTGATGTTTCCATTGGGGTCTGTTGTTTCATGTTTGTGTTTCTTTCCCTTTGGTGTCTCTGATAGGAGCAGTGGGTTAATTGTATCGATTCCTGATCATTGCCTCCACTTCTATTTTGCACTTTATATCATAATTCATTTCAGATGCTCAAAAATGTTATCTCTGTAATTTGGAAGGTACTTAATGCCAAAAACAGCAAAAATGTACTTAAAACGCTAAATTACTATGGGAAAATGCAAAGACGACACCGGTTAGGGTCGGAAATTGAAAATGGTAGGGTCGGTGTTTTATTTTGTTCTTTAAATGATGAAAATAGAGGAGTCGATGGGTGGGGGATGGGGTCTGAAGCAGGGTCGGTGGGGTAAAAGTCCCACAAAATCGGAAGCAACGTCTCCAGAATTACCTATACAGTGTTGACGGGGACGTTAAACCTCAAATCAAACAAACAAACAGTTAAAACAAAGTAACTCACTTGTTTTCGCTGTTAAGTAAACGCTTCGTGAGACAGCAACTGTCCATTTCTTGACAGATATCAGAACAAGAACACGGCATGCAACAGATCCCTGCAAACTTGGCGATGTCTTGAAGTTCCACGGAGAGACCCCCAATATTCACAGTTGCAGGTAGTGTGCTCAGAACCTCATTGCGATCTTGGAAACCTTCCGCGGCACAGATAGGCTGTTCTGGACAAAACAAAGCCTGTATCTTTGAAATGTACTCGAATGCAGTGCGAGATTCATTCTTCAAATCTTCTACAAACTCATTGATAGTGGTAAAGACAGTTGAGTTTGCCTCTGGGCTTCCTAACACATGCAAGGTGTTAAGCGAGCTGCAAAGAACAACGCCAGTTAAGAACAGTCTCATATTTATACTCTGCCTATGGTCAAACTTAATTTGCTAAAGCGTTAAGCTGATTGCAAATCAGTCATGCTCATATTTTTTATATAGAAATCGGGCTGGTGAAGGCTGTATTAGACACATCAAAGATGATGGAAACCAATATATAAGCCAGGTCACGGCTACGACATCCGAATAAATGTTGCGTGCATGTACATATATCAGTTAACAACATTAAAGGATTGCAAAACATATTGAAATCAGACACGTCTTCCTTTCTTTCTTACAGTAGAACTTCGATGGCTCGAACTCGATGGTTCGTTTCCCATGTCTGGGTCGAACTCGTACTTGAGCCCCTAGGGAAATCCTCAAGATAAGAAATGGTGGGGGATGATAAAGGAGATTTTAGTCTTTTATCTTGCAAATGTGTGATGTGTGTACCCATTAGAATCGCCTCGGTGAGGCGATTCTAATGAGTACACACAGCAAGCATTTTCATTATCTAGGCAGGATCCCGTCCCTCGGGGCGGGCGCACTGCCGGCCCGTCTCGACAGCGTCGTCTGCGAGGCGGAGCAAGAGCGTACACGTTGGGACCCGAAAGATGGTGAACTATGCTTGAGTAGGACAAAGTCAGGGGAAATGTTCAAAAGTATCTCGTTATGCCTCTTGGCAGTGACCTTCAGTGGCTCGAACTACCGCTGTCTCGAATAAAATTTCATGGTCCCAAAGGGGTTCGAGCCATCGAAGTTGTACTGTTTTTCGTCTCAACATCCGTGGAGGACATCAGAGGTAGGTCTGTCGTAAACATTACGATCACTCAACCGTGTGACATGGAGCATCCTTTCATTTCTCCAAACTGGCAACTTTTCCTACTAAATTTTCTGATGTTTTTTTCTTCTTAAAATATACGTGTAGCAAGGGACTATTGTTAATGTATAATACAAGAAGCACCGCCACATTGAGCACCAATAAATAATATTTTGTCTAGAATAAATAACATCACGCAAACACGATTTTACCCCCTTAAACCCCAGTTTCATATAGTAAAACCGGGGTTTACAGGGGTAGACCTTATTTATCTTATATCTGCTCTAAAATAAAGATTGTGGATACTCGTTAGAACCGCCTCAATGAGGCGGTTCTAACGATTACCCACTATCTATATTTTGATCAGAAATAAGACAAATATCACAATTTTTCATCTTAAAAATTTCGATTTTTCGGCGGTAAAGTTTACAATGTATTGGTATAGGCGCGTTTTCGTAATGAAAAGAATATTAAAAGTTTTCACCTCAGAATAAAACTCGCAATTTTAGTACAATGATTTATCGTAATGACTGAGGTCACTAAGTGGTGTCATCTCTCTCTCTCTCTCTCTCTCTCTCTCTCTCTCTCTCTCTCTCTCTCTCTCTCTCTCTCTCTCTCTCTCTCTCTCTCTCTCTCTCTCTCTCTCTCTCTCATGACAAACTTAGGATTTGAACAATCAAAATAAACTTGTAGCTCAACTCATTGTTCAAATCCCATGTCATCACGAAAACACGCCTATATAATTTTGATCCCCTTGAAAAGTAGAAGTAAAACAAAGATCAGGAATTAATACAATTAACTTACTCCACCCATAAAAGACACCAAATGGAAAGAAATACAAACAATAAGCGACCAGACCATAATGGAAACCTAAACAAAGGAAGGCCATAAGGACAGTTACTTTCCCACAAAATGGCCATATGGCCATCCAAAATTAAAAGACACAAGTGATACACACAGTAAGTAACAAACAACAACACAAATAAATCGCCACAGAAGAACCGCCTTGGAACGGTCAGTGGAAGATTTCCACTGGGGGGGGGGGGGGGGGGCTTAAATCGATTTTACGTGGCCACAATCCTCGCCCTTACTTCCGTCGCAATTTAGACAAATAATTTTTTCAGTCCGCATGAAGGCCTCCTAACTCATCAGTGCAACATCTCCGTGAACACAAAAATCAAAGAACCACAGAGGTGAGACAACGGTGAGGACTCGACACAAGAAACCACTGAAAAGCTGGAGCAAAAGAAAACCAACAGTTAGACGATGGGCCCGACCAGAGACAGAGCATCAGGCACCAACCAGCATTACCTTGAATTAGATATCTTTAATTCTCAATAAGCCTTTACGTTGGAGCCGTCATAGAATCTGAGGCCTGACCCTCCGGCGTGCAATTAAAGAGGGAAGCAAAGTTGCCAACCGTGATTGGGTTAACTACCATGCATGCAGTCTGTCGTATAATATCCATGTTGTACCCAATCTTTTTATATCGAAGAATGATTTTACGAAATTGGGTGCTGAAGTCATTGCGGTTATATATTTTTCTGAATTTATATACTAAGTCACCATAAAATTCTGGTTCCGATAGACCTTGTTGCAGAAGAGATTTAAGTCCAATATTGAATTTTGAAATTAAATCAGAATGGCGTCTATAAAATTTTGAAAAGGCTTTGCGTAGTTTATGGTACCGATAACCATGATTAAGGAGTTTAGCCGTTAATAATTTATTACGAGTGTTGAAGTCAGTTACATGACTACACACTCTAGCAAATCGAATTAATTGCGAAATATAAACGCCATAGGATGGCACACGAGGAACATCACCATCCAAAAAAGGAAAATTTACAATCTCAAAATCAAAGTCATCGCGTTTATCATAAATTTTGCACGAAACAAATCCATCTACAATAGATGTAAATCCAAAAACGGGGCCTCGGTATCAGAAGAATTTGCTTTATTTAACTGAAGTTCTAGGGGGTAAATCTGACTGATCAAACCATCAAAATAGGTATTATCAATATATAATAAATCATCTAAATATCAGGAGTGGAGCTAAAAGCTTCAATAATTTCAGATTGGTTATCAATGGAAAGCGACAAAATGAAGTCTCTTTCATAACAATACAAGAACAGATCAGCCACAATAGGTGCGCAATTAGTACCCATCGGAATACCCACAATTTGTCTAAATAAGTTAGTACCGAATCTAATATAAATATTGTCAAGTAGAAAGGTGAGGGCATCACACACTTTCTGACATGACCAAAGTGTATAATTCTTATGCTCTTTAGAAGTGAAAAATGCATTTCTGACATTACATGCAAGATAGAGAGAATCTTCTCTGTGAAAAGCCCATTCAATTAAATCATTAAGCTTTTCTTTTATAAGATTATGAGGAAGTGTAGTGTAAAGAATGGAAAAATCGTAAGTAGACAGACTAGAAGCACGAAAATGTCTGGATTTCAATTTATTTAAAACCTCATTCGAATTTTTTATAGACCAAAACAGATTTCATCCTGATCTTTCAAAGACTTTATCACAATATTTAATTACATGCGTTTTAATAGCAGTAAGACAGGAAGTTAATAATTTAGAAAGTTCAGTGGTAGTGCAAGAGCTAGAATTTGCAATAAACCGTGCTTTGTAAGGTCTTTTATGAAGTTGTGGTAACCAGTATAGCGTAGGAAGCTTGCCTTGGCCTTCGTTAACACACACAGCAAACTTGGTGGCTGAGAGACAAACATATTTATCTACTATAGCTCTCTCTTCAGCAAAAGGCTGAAGTTCATAGGCCTTAGTACCACCAAGCTCCTGCTTAAGCGTGTTAACATAGTGGAGCCGTCACACAACGACGACGTTGTTAGCGGCCTTGTCTGCAGGGGCCAAAACAAACTTCTTATGAAATTCTTGAATACCTAGTTTAAGATGACGTAAAGACGTCTTGGGCTTAGGAGGTAATAAGTTAATATTTTGAGAATAGAAAGAAATGCGTTTATTCACTAGTTTTAAAATGCTAAGTTTCCAGTCCTTAAGGGCTTTATGTTCAACATACTCTCGCTTACACCATCGATTTCCGAATTCATTCAAGGAAGCAGCGATTTCAGCTCTACATTTACTGAAATCAATTTTAGAAGGAAACCGATATTTCGGTCCTTTAGAAATTATATTCCGCTTTAATATAGTAAAACTGCGGTTTTCTTGGGTAAACTTTATTTTTCTTATTTTTGCTCGAAAACATAGATTGTAGGTATTCGTTAGAACCGCCTCGATGAGTCAAAATATCACAATTTTCCATCATAAAATTTCCTTTTTTTTGGCGGTAAAGTTTACAATGTATTTGAATAAGTGTGTTTTCGTAATGTTTGTCATGAGAGAGAGAGAGAGAGAGAGAGCAGACAGAGAGAGAGAGAGAGAGAGAGAGAGAGAGAGAGAGAGAGAGAGAAGAAACATGACACCACCGTTATTAAGATAACTCATTCGATTACTAAAATTGCGAGTTTTATTCTCACGTAAAAATTTAAAATATTTTTATACTTAGACCAAATATAGACAATGGATGCTCACTTGTATTGTCCATTCTTAGTTGTCCATTGCTACACATACATGTATATTTTAAATAAGAAAAGAAAAACAACAAAACAAAACAAAAAAAAACACACACACACAAACAAACAACAATAACACACACACGCACACACAAAAAACAATAACAAAAAAAAACGCAGAAGTTTTCGTCGGAAAATTAGCCAGTTTGGAGAAATGAAAGAATGCTCTTTCTTGCACACCAGATAAGGAAATCCATAGTTTTAGCTTGGGATAGAAATTTTGTTCTAATGCTGGTGTTCTTACCCAAAATCGAATATTCCCGTGTGTTTGAAAAATGCACTGGTTGAATACGACCTCATATGCGCCGTCGTTAAGGTTGACGTCACAGCACGTTACGTGACGTCACTAAACACTCCTGTAGTGCCATCACAATATTGCGGCTGTCGGTAACCGTAGTGACTTCAGCATTGAAAGAAAGAAAAAATGGAAGGTATGCAAGAAAAACAATCCTATATGGGTGTTAGGCGTGGATAGGAAAATCCGTCCCTCAGGATCACTCTCCGGCATCACTGGGCAAGCCTGGTGATGCCGGACAGTGACGTTCGGGGTGAATTTTTTTCAGCCTACATATCACACCTATAGACGGATCCAATGTTTTGACACGTGACCTTGTTTACCTGTCATTGCGCATGCGCAAAATTGCTTTTCCTTCCGATAACGATCTTTCGTGGTTGGCAAAAAGCCCCTGGTTCCATATAAACACATTGTAAATTGGTTTAATATTACGGGCATATTTTAGTTGACTGTCACAGAAAATCGATTGAATTACACTGTAAATTGGTAGATATATATATTTTAGAGTTCATTCATGCATCTTCCGCATTTAGTCATTCGTTTTGCGCATTTTTATTGCAAATAATTAAGACCGTCCCGCCTCGTTACCTGCATAAGTTTAACAGGTAATAATTATCATCAAAAACATCCTCAAATCTTCTAGAAACCAATAATTACTAGCTAAGAAATGTCTATTATAAAAGTTTAAAGCTCAAATTTGGCGTTTCGAGTCCAAACAAAATACAAGTTTACAGAAAATAACATCGCATTTACAATGGCGATAAACGACCAAATACGTTTTTTGCCTACCACCGGTACGTCCCGGCAAATAGTATTATTGAGCGATGACGTAGTGTTTGGATGTGTCTATATAAGATCGGTGTTCGTTAGAACCGCCTCAGTGAGGAGGTTCTAACGAATATGCACAATCCAAACATAGATTGTTGGTGCTCGTCCAAAATCTTGGTGAGCACAACAAATGAGGCCGGAATATAATGAATACCCCGTAAACGCATTTTTGTTATGTATATACAGTGATGTTTAGAGACGGTGTACATTATACGGACTTTTAACCTGATGTCTTTGGAATGTTTTTACAGTTATTGTTATTTGCTTGGATTTTCTTTTTTATGGGAGTACTTCAGTGTACCCGTTTAATAGGATTTATTTTTCATGATCAGAAGTGAGAAAAGAGCTGCGAAAAAGTCGTTAAAGACACCTCTGTGTGACGAATCTGACGGGTTATCCTTTCAGTGTGGCAACGCCTTGAGATCAATAATTATCATATGTTTCGAATGTTAATTAAATATAGTACACGCACCCAATCAAATATTCTTTATTAACAGTCGCATCATGAGGAAACCATGAAGAAAACACACCTATATATTTGTGACCCCCTTGAACCCCACTTTTATATAGCAAAACTGGGGCTGGGGTTCACAGGGGTAAACCGTATTTTCCTCATTTCTGCTCTAAATTTTAGAGCAGAAAAATACAGATTCTGGGTAATCGTTAGAACCGCCTCGATGAGTCAGTTCTAACGAGTACCAACAACTTATATTTTAGAGCAGAAATAAGAAAAATATCACAATTTTTAGAAGCCTCAGTGGTGTAGTGGTTATGCTACTCGCCTTGTAAACCAGGGTTCGTAGGATCGATCCCGGGCTTCCCCAGCCTTTTGGATGAGTCTTTAAACCGAAGTCCCGTCTCCGTATGACCTTAGCTGTTGGTGAGACGTAAAACTCAAACACTCACACTCACAATTTTCCATCTTAAAATTTCCATTTGTTTTGGGCGATAAAGGTTATAATGTATTTGTATAGGCGTGTTTTCGGACACCTATTCATAACGATACGATCACACGCGTGCGAAAACAGAGAA
Organism: Lucinisca nassula; assembly: GCA_963580285.1. NCBI lineage: Eukaryota > Metazoa > Mollusca > Bivalvia > Lucinida > Lucinidae > Lucinisca > Lucinisca nassula. The sequence continues at coordinate 9,859,529 of OY757021.1, read as the reverse complement.
TTATTTCATATTTCCAAGACTTGATTTTCTGGTTGAAAAAAAAATAAAAGAACGTAGCATCCTTGTACCACATCTCAATTGCGGCTCCCGCCCATGGGGACTTGAAGAAAGAAATGGACTGCATGATTCTTCCACGCATAGCTGAATCCGGCCCGCACACGAGTACTGGTAAACCGCTTAGAGGATCTAAGCCGGTGCGAGTCGGACCGTCCATGCTTAAATACCCTATTGGTTTCATTGGGCGACAGGGCTTGAGATGTCATTCATCTCAATGTTGGGTAAAAGTCCAACAAAATTGGAAGCAACGTCTCCAACTGACAAAATTGGAAGCAACGCCTCCGAAATGACCTTCATAGTGTTGACGGGGACGTTAAAGATCAACTCCTGCATACATATTAACAATTACATCATGAAAAAAAAAACATTCATTACGATACAGCATTCTTCCATGCATTTTTTTTCTCTATATAAAGTGGGGTTAACAGGAGTACTCATTTCGCGGATCTGTTTATATTACTATAGTTCACCCGTGCGGCATAATGCATTTTTAATGAAAATTTGTGATATTTTTCTTATTTATACAGCAAGCATTGGTTCTGTGTGCCTCAGTGAAGCGCCTCAATGAATATATACCCAGTCAAAAAAGTAACCATATCAAGTTCCGGGTAAATTCTAGTAGCTATCCGGTAGCCATTCAGCTAAAGATGGCTGTAAACATACGAATCAGACGTTTAGCTGCAAAATGCATAAATCTGCATTTGCCCATACAATTCTGCTCAAGAGTTGTCTACATGTACCAAAATGTGCAAAGAACTGTTTTGCAAGGAATTTGACATTGCGCATGCGCAGATGATCATCTTTTTTTTTCTTTTTTTTTGTACTATATAAAAGACAAGGGGGGAAACTTCGGCTCCATTTTTTGGGGGGTTACCTCATTTTACCCAGTGTATCTTTTTCGCAAATGCAGTTTTTCACCTGCTTATTTCGAATTATACAAGTTAAATATGTCCACTTTGCAACAATAATCCGCCTCTGTCTGTCACTTGCAGGAAACGTTTTTCACGCATGGATTAACTCAGAAAAGCAAAATTCGGCATAAACGTGTGACAAAAGTTTTCAGGTTTTCACCAATCACAAGCGAACTAGTGTTACGGAGGAAACTTTTTTCGCTTTCAACTGATGTCTTTCATTAAAATGAACCTCTCCTGACCAATTTCAATCAAAAATGATGTATTTGCAGCTCTAAATTTAGATTTTACTACTTTCACATCGGTTACTGTAACAGATCAAGAAAACAATCGTCGCAAAGCTAAGTTTTTCTGCTGTTTCCGGGCTACTCTATCGATGAACTAACGACCGGTGCTGTTTAATTTTTATACCGTTCGAAGTAGTGACAAAAGAGCATTATCGCTATTTTTCTTCCATTTTCAACTAAACCCGAAGAGGGGAAACAGCCGTTGTATACTGCATATACTCCAGTTTTGAAGGCTGAAAGAGTACACAGTCACCATGTAATTATGGTAGGGTTTCTTTAACCTGCACAGGCGATGGTTCTCCCTGCACAGGGGTCTCCAGTTAACGTCCAGATTCGAAGGACGATGCACTTTATGACATTCATACCTGCAAAATTTATGATGCCAATGGAACGTGTTCTGACGCCGAAATTTTGTCACCGCTGCTGGGGATCGAACCTGGGACCTTTAGCATCTGAGGCACTGAGCTAGGTGGGTGGCTAAATCTAGGAAGGCAGGGATTAGCGGCTCGCTCAGAAAAAGTGAAATGTATTTTTTTGTTGAAATCGTGGACGTTTTGTGTTATTTTCAAAACAGTTTCACTCATGCTTGTGTAGACAGAAATAAAAAAAAAACAGCCAGCTTGTTAAAAATGCCACCAATACGTAAATGTTCAAAATGATGCAGCATGGAAACAATTTGTTCCCTATTGCAACATATTCCTTTGTATGTTTTGAAATTTTGATCTAGGGTCGCTAATGGCCAGTAAATGACAATAAGCACTATTTAGGTTGGGCCCATTGGGTCCTTTTCCAACAGGGATTTACGGGGACAGAACCCCTACAGTGCAGCACACACATGCTCTCTCTCATCCGCGAGTTTCTGAAGTGGACGCTTCTATTTATGAATTCGGCCAAATCAATTGATGTAGGGAATTGGGTAAAGAAAAAAAAAACAAAAAAAAAAAAAACACTGCTCAATTCTCCTGCTCAGCAAGTTTGTATTAATCTGAATAGGCACCACAACTCACCACAACACGGCAAACAAAAAAGGTCAGAATAAGCTAGAGCCTATCAACCTTGATTTTTTTTTTTGGGGGGGGGGGGGGGGGGGGGTGAGGGGGATGCGGAGCGGGGATCATGGGGATCATTTTACGGTCCTTTCGAGTTTATTTCACTCATATCGAGCCGATTGTTAATCACTTGTGGTCGAAGACCGTAGTATCCGGTATAAAAAAAAATAAAAAAATAAACACAAGGCCTTCCGTTGCAGAACTCTTGAATGCCTTAAAATAGATGCCTTTTATAAAAGGTTTGATTGTGAAGTGCTTAGATCTGTTGAAAAAGTACTTGTATTAGCCTAGAGTGTATTGGAAAGTAAGTGAGAAATGGGGCCTTTACAATATACAGTAGAACTTCGATGGCTCGTTTACCATGGCTGAGTCGAACCCGTTCTTGAGTCCCTAGGGAAGTCCTTTACATAAGAAATGGTGCGAGATAATTTAGGAGACTTTCGTCTTGTATCTTGCAATTGTATGCTGTGTGTACTCATTAGAATCGCCTCGATAAGACGATTCTAATGAGTACACACAGCATACATTTTCATTACAGGACACCGAAAATATGTCAAAAGTACCTCGTTATGCCTCCTTGCTGTAAGCATCTGTGGCTCGAACTACCCCTGTCTCGAACAGATTTTCGAGGTCCCAAAGGTGTTCGAGCCATTGAAGTTCGACTGTATAGGACATTTAATTTTGGTGCTGTTAGTGTTTCTGGACCAGGCTATTAAAAGGTTATAAAACGTTTTTCATGCTCCATTCAACCGAGCGTTAAATTTGTAATGCTCGCTATTTTTAAATACTAACAGTTCATCAATTTTCCTGCTTAGATTTGTTTGTTTGATTTGAGGTTTACCGTCCCCGTCAACACTGAAAAGGTCATTTTGGAGACGTTGCTTCCAATTTTGTGGGACTTTTACCCGACCTTAAGATGAAATGACATCTCAAGCCCTGCCGCCCAATGAACCAATATGGTTAATTAACATGGACGAGCCGACTCGCACCGCTTTGCCTGCATGGCAGGCTTAGATCCTCTAAGCGGATTACCAGTACTTGTGTGCGGGTCGGTTTCAGCTCTGCGTGGAAGCATCATTTCTTCATGCCCCGATGGGCGGGGACCGTTTCCTGCTTAGATAAGAACTGAATAATAGAATGTATAATGGGATTGAGGCCGAAACAAGGAATTTTCAAGCAAGTTTTCAGTTTAGTTAAGTATCATGTAGGGTTTTGTCGAGCATGAGACTTTAATTCACTGAAAACGAGCCCGAAGCCACGACCGCAATATTAATTATTTTTCTCACCCAAACACTTTAAGGAATTTATTTGTTTGATTAGATGTTTAAAGTGCCCATCAACAGGTCATTTTGGAGACGTTGAATCCATTTTGTGGGACTTTTACTCGACATTGAGATGAATTGACTTCTCAGGCCCTGTCGCCCAATGAAACCAAAAGGGTTTATAAGCATGAACGGTCTGACTCTCACAGCTTTGCCCGGGCAGGCATAGATTCTCTGAGCGGTTTAGCAGTACTCGCGTGCGGTCGGTTTCAGCTCTGCTTGGAAGCGTCACGCAGCCCACCTATTTCTTTAAGCCCCGATGGGCAGGTCTGAAAACTTTAATGAATGCGTTGTGAACTGCACAAATATACAGAAATTAATAAGCGATAAAGCACATTCACACCAATGTAACACAACAAAATGTCAGTATTTTAATATTCATACCTCCTGAAGAATATCGTAATCTTTTTTCCAGTGAGCCGCTAAAGTTTGTGTCTAAAGCATCCGTTTACATGTAAAGTGCTACGCATGAAATAAAAACCAGTGTATGTACATTTCATGACCTGCTTTCTTTGACACTTGACAGCAGTTTGATGACAAATTGAATGTCCATTTCATTAAAAGTTGATAAGGACATGTCATTCTGACTGTTAAAAATGTACATTTAAGGGGAAACTGAGAAGCTGCTCCCCTAATTGCATGGATAACAAAACATGCTACAGAAGACGGTTTTGAAAACAAAATTACCTCCGGCTCAATGTGGGTGTTTTGCAATGACTGACATAATGAGATAGCTAATAAACCCTAGAGTGAGGCAGCAGTATGAGGCAAAGAAAACAAACACTTAAGAAATGAAATTTATTTTTCTGCTGTTCATGATAGTACGAACGCAGTGGGTTGTGTGCAAAGTAAGTGAACCCCTTTGGGGTTCATGTAAACTTTGTTAGCGACTCGTTGTCGTTCATACTTTCAGGGTCACTGATGAGGCTTTATTAGTCGAGGCTGCGTAGTATGACCCATCTTCTTTCTTATGAATGTTTTCATTGCTCTTAAAGGAACTCATTTTTGATTTTGATTTTCATGAAAAGCAGAAAAATTAAGTTTATTGTTTTATAATTACATTCTTTTCCCCTCATCACCGGGCGAAAAATAATGCTTATAGGGCAAACATTTTAAACTGAAAAACATTTACACGCCATTTTACTACAAAGAGAGGAACAGCGTTGACCTCACCAACGCCCGTATAGAACAATGGTTTAGAATGACGTCACTTGATGTCACTGAAAATCATGTGACTCGATGCGTTCACGGACGTATGAACTACACTGTTTTCTATGTGTTTACATTACATTTTTTTTATTTATGAGCCGGATAAATTTCATACCCTATCAGTCGAGCATGAAAAAAAGTTTTATAATCCTTGGGCCAGGTTGGTGCAGTTTAGGTCTGTACACCTTTCTTTCTACCTCTGGAATGAGCAGTACACAATAATTCCATACCCCTCTACTTAATCTTAAGACGTCCACAAATTTCTTTTAAATATCTGAGAGAGAGAGAGAGAGAGAGAGAGAGAGAGAGAGAGAGAGAGAGAGAGAGAACAGCAAACATTAGACAAAATACATGTTGAAAAGCTTTTTCCTTGGTTTCCACTTATCACAAAGAAAAAAGCAGGAAAATTCCTACAGGCCTATTGGCACCAAAACAGCCATTGTTATTTAGTAACAATATTAGAACACACGCTTAAAGTCGTCAGTCATTCCGACCATTATGAATTCAAATTTGTAAAACAATTTCAAGTTATTTCTAGCCGTATCTCTTTTAACTTATATTCTGAACCGTTTGGCTTAACACTGCTGCAATTTTTTTTTTTGCTTAGCTAACCGCCGCCGTGTACCGAGAACGAGCGTTTAAACATAAGGTGACGACGTCATGCACACAGCGGCCCCCGCCCATAGGGGCTTGAAGAAATATATGGGCTGCAGGATGCTTCCACGCAGGGCTGAATCTGGCCCGCTTAGAGGATCTAAACCTGTCCAGGAACCGCAGTGCGAGGCGGACCGTCCATGCTAATAAACCCTATTGGTTTCATTGGGCGACAGGGCTTGAGATGTCATTTCAGCTCAATGTCGGGTAAAAGTCCCACAAAATTGGGAGCAACGTCTCAAAAATGACCTTTACAGTGTTGACGGGAACGTTAAACCTCAAATCAAACAAACAAACAAACAAACAAACGTCATGTACACACGTTCTTTAGCACTCTGCCAAAACACATAGATTTTATACGATACCCGTTGTGCAAGAAACTGACAAACATTTCCCTTCAATACGGAGCTCTCTAGCAATCTCCTCGATAACGTAGGTTGTGCCCGTCCCAGCCTGGACATAAACAAGGCAGTTTGGCCTTGTTTTTTTTTTTATCAGATCAAAGGCCGACTTCTGCTTTTTAGTAAACATTTCATTTCCTTTTCTGCGCATGTGTTAAAAAAGTTACAGCGGCTGATTGGAAGATGACCGCAAAGCGATACAATACAAAATTCCCAGAGCACAGCCCATTTTACGTAGAAACACCATCCAGTTATCTTATCTGCGTAATACGTGTATACGTTGTCCTAGCAGAATATGTTACATTGAAAAAATAAATCAAAGGAGAAATCAAGGCTATCACACACATTTTAACAGTAACAACTCCACTGCCGGACGTAGTTTCTTAAGTTTCGGATTATATCTATCCTGCACGTCCCGTTTTTTTAAAACACGACAATTATGACAAGCGCCTGGGTTTCTGTACCGATCATTGACAGAACACTGCGGAAAGCGAAGCAAAAGTTGCAAACTCTATATTTAGAGCTGCGAGTACATCTTTTTGAATTCAAATTGGCAAAGAGAGCTACAGTTAAATGAAAGACAACGGGTGAAAGCGAAAAAAGTCCCCCCCCCCCCGTATCACTAGTTCGGTTGTGATTGATGAAAACCTGAAAATTTTTGTCACACGTTTATGCCGAATTTTGCTTTGCTGAGTTAATCCATGCGAGAAACACATGTTTCCTGCAAGTGGCAGACAGGCGGATTATTTTTGCAATGTGGACTTATTTAACTTGTATAATTCATAATAAGCAGGTAAAAAACTGCATTTGTGAAAAAGATACACGGTGTAAAATGAGGTAACCCCCCCCCCCCCCCAAAAAAAAAAAAAAAAATATGAGCCGAAGTTTCCCCCCTTGTCTCTATTATAATACCCAAAAAAATAAAAAAATATATATATTTTTTTTTTTAATGATTCAAGCCCCTATGGTCTGAGATGAAAGATCATATCCATTGAACATCGAAACTCACTTTATCTTTACAATATCTCATGATATTGAACTACAATCAAGACTTTAATTTGTGCAATTCTCAGATTATCTCCCTTTCAATTAAAAATATAGCAATTTCAAACTGTTGTTATTTCTATACCTGCCATTCAATTTTTGTAATTTCTTTAAAAAGCGCTTTGTTGCCACAATTGCTGTTAACAATGATGGGAAATAATGTAGAAACTTCATGTAGCATGTAGCACTGCCAATTGCAATTTTCTATGGAGTTTCAATTGAAAACAGCATTTTGCACACACCTTCAAAGAATTGGAGGCCTATACGTAAGATTGTTGTCCCTAAATGTGTCTTATCATAAGGACCAAGGCTATATATATCATATATATATATGATACATGGGTGGGAATCTGAACGGCCTCTGATATATGAGGACCTTCTATGAAGTGGAGAAGAGAGGAATGGCCCCTGCAGACCCCCAAAGTTGGTTACTATTGATAAGGAACAAGAACCTATAGTATTATGGGGTGGCGATTTGAATGGTTTCTGAAATATATGGCGGAGGGGCGGGGCGCATTGCCCTAGCGCAAAGTGACCCCCAGGTTGATGTGATTGAACGAGTTTTATCATAAGGAACAAGAATATGATAGTTTATGGGTGGGGATCTGAAAGATTTCTGGGATATTTGGTTTTTAATAAAGTAAAGCAGTGGGACATGACTCCAAGCCAGTGTTGTTTGAATGCGTCTTATCATAAGGAAGATGAATATATATGGTTTAGGGGTGGGGCTGTGAACAGTTTCTGAGATATATGGCCTTTTGTGAAGTTGTGGGGTGGGGCAAGGCACTGGCTTGACCCGGGAGACCTCCAGGTTGGTGTCAATGAATGAGTCTTATCATAAGAAACAATATATATGGTTCAGAGGTGGGGATCTGTAAGGTTTCCGAGATATTGGGTCTTTTATGAAATGAAGGGGTGGGGCACGACCCCGGCACATCCCGGGGGACCCCCAGGTTAGTGTCACTGAATGCGTCTTATCAAAAGAAACAAGAATATATAAGGTTTAGGTGCGGGGATCTGAATGGTTTTTCAGATAGATTGCCTTTTGTGAAATGGAGGGGTGGGGTAAGGCCCCGGGGCACCCAGAAAGACCCCCAAATTTGTGTCAATGAATGCGTCTCTTCATAAGGAACAAGAATATATATGGTTTAGGGGTGGGGATCTGTAAGGTTTCCAAGATATTGGGCCCTTTATGAAATGGAGGGGGTGGGGCATGACCCCGGCACATCCCGGGGGACCCCCAGGTTAGTGTCACTGAATGCGTCTTATCATAAGGAACAAGAATATATATGGTTTTGGGGAGGGGATCTGAATGGTTTCTGAGATATATGGCCTTTTAAGAAGTGGAGGGGGTGGTTCAAGGCCCGGGCGCATCCCGGGAGACCCCCCAAGTTGGTGCCAGTGAATGTATCTTTTCATAAAAAACAAGAATATATATGGTTTAGGGGTGGGAATCTGTAAGGTTTCCAAGATATTGATTGGGCCTTTTATGGAATGGAGGGGGTGGGGCATGACCCCAGCACATCCCGGAGTACCCCCAGGTTGGTGTCACTGAATGCGTCTTATCATAAGGAACAAGAATATATATGGTTTTGGGGTGGGTCTCTGAATGGTTTCCGCGTCATATGGCCTTTTATGAAGCGGAGGGGCTGGGGCATGGCCCAGGCATAACCTGGGGGACCCTATGTTGGCGTAAAAGCATATGGCTGAGAGACGTTTACTCAATGAACATTCCTATTAAAGTTTTGTCAAAATATCTGCAATAAGTTGGCAGCAAATGCCATTTTTTCTATTTTCCCCATTCTAAAGTCTATGGAAAATCTAAGTTGCCATAGCAACCAAACTAAAGAGCCGAATTTCATAAAAAAAACAACGCAAAACCTGTAAAGGCAAATATTGGGAATATTTCCAAAAACTCTCAGCCTCACAGAGCTCAAGGTTTCTGAGGATATGGTTTTTGAATTACTTTTCTTTTATTATTTTATCAATTTTGGTTTCCATGGCAACCAATAGAAACTAGCAGTAGGCCTAAAATCATATGACAGAAAGGAACATTTCTATTAAAGTTTTGTCAAAATATCTGCAGAGGCTTGGCAGTAAATGCCATTTTTCAATTTTCCCCATTATAAGTCTATGGAAATTCTAAGTTGCCATAGCAACCTAACTAATTAGCCGATTTTCATTAAAAACATAGAATTTCAATCCCCCAGCCCAAGGATGCTACATATGAAATTTGGGCTGAATCGGCTCAGTGGCATCAGAGATGATGTCGTTTGAAAGTGTTGACGTCAGACGACAGACGATGTCAGACGACGACGGACAACTGCCTATCCTATAAACTCCCCTGGAGCCTTCGGCTCTGGTGAGCTAAAAATCCAGCATAATATGTGCCTTCCGACATGAGCGCCCGGTAAAGACTTAGAACAACTTGCTCCTTCATGAAGATTAGTCAGCGTCTTCGGTGTGTGCTATATGGATGGACGTTGACTCAAAACTTCTTCACACAGCTTGCCGAAGCTATTACACGGTTCAAAATAAATATATTTTTTGGGGGGAGGGCGGGGGTGGTTGGTATACGGCCCTCTCAAACTGATTTTACTTATATTGAGTCGAACGTTGATCAGAGGGGGCGAAAACCTGAGTACCTTGAATAAAACCACTTGACCTTTCGTTGCATAACTTGACATCTCACATATGACCCGAACCAGCTCGAACCCAAGCGGTGAGATACCTAATGATTACGAGTCGGCGCAAATGGACTCTGTGGTACACGCTAAATCAATAAGGCCAGCAGCACTGCCTACCCATGTTGGGCGATAAGGCCAATTTCGGTTAGTGGGGGCGGGGGAGCGGGGGGAGGGGGAGGCGTGTTTAAAGAAACATCTTTTTAATTGGTCAAATCTATGCTAAACTACCCGTCATCCTTCTTTCTAGTCTCCTACTGAAAATTCTTCTGTTTCACATCCACTAAATTATTCATTTAGCGGTCGCTAAGTTATGTTCGCTGGTTTTCATATATGATCCGATAAAAAACCTTTCTGCGTATATTTTCATTTTAAGGTGACGTTGAAGTGTCAGAACGTCATGACGTAGCGTCCTTCGCAACGCGCTTAAATTAGCGCGCCATTCATTTACGTATTCTTGGGCTTAAGGGGTCAAAATTATACAGATATGTTATCGTAGTTTTATGTGGGATTCTAATGAGCAGGAAAAAGCTATATATACGTTCAAACTTGAAATAATAATAATAAATAACTTCAGAATGATTTGATCTAATGAAAGGTATTATACCCCCCTCCCCCCCCCCCCCCCCCCCCCCCCCCCCGCCCCCAACGAATACAGCACCTCATGTGGGGTTCTAATGAGCAGGAAAAAGCTATATATACGTTCAAACTTGAAATAATAATAATAAAAAACTTCAGAATGATTTGATCTAATGAATGGTATTATACCCCCTTTCCCCCCCAACGAATACAGCACCTCATGTGGGTGTGGCACATGTATCACAGTGTACAAGAAGTAATGTATCTGTATAATTGTGATTCTAATTTGCTGGAATAAGCAAACAGTCGAATACATTCGTTGTCATGGCAGCGTGGAGGTAGATAAAAGAAGCATAATTATGTACTATTGTTCAGAAAAAGTTCACTGAAAGGACAAAGGTTCATGGAGAAATATATCAAATTCCAGAAGATCTATTTTTTATGTCTAGCCTATTCTAACCACCTCAGATAAATGACAAAGTCACGACTGTATACAAATCAAACATACACTAATTGGGCCCCGTCAAGCGATTTTGGTACTTATCGCCTATGCGAGCAGCGAAGGTTCAAGTGAGCCTGCGCATCCGCGCAGTCTCGCCAGAACCTTCGCTGCTCGCTCAATCAAGCAGTGACTCAAGAGGAACCTTCAGACAGAAAGCCATATCCCTGGCCCCTCTGAATGGCTGAGCATGTGCAGTTAAAATTTGTCATGACGGAATGCTCGAAGACACAAATTCGCTTGGCGGGGCTCAATTAATAGCTTTGATCACCAAGCTGCCACCCAAAGAACTGCAACTGCCATACCGTCTGGCCTTGCGTATCTGTTTTGGTCTGAATCGTAAACATTCTGAGAGAAACGCATTCCGAATACGCACACGTGCTACATAGCGCATTTTTTTCACATCTCCAAAATGTGTACTTTTTTTGCTGAAATTCAGTGGTAATTTTCTTATCTATACTGCAAACATAGGTTATATTTGCTCGTTAGAACCGGTTCTTGCGAGTACCACAGCCTATGTGTTGCATGAGAAATAAGAAAAAATAATGTACACCCCAGTTTTCTCTATGTAAAGTGGGGTTTAGGGGTGTTCATTTCACAGACTTGTTCACGCGATGAGGACATACAAGGCAATGCAACAAGACAGACAATATTTGCTCTTTTATAAACCCAAATCACCCAAGGAAAATTCCCCTTCAACCATATGTGGTGACATATCATCCTGACCTACCAAATGTGGCACCCCCGCCTTTCGGGGCCTGCAGAGATACACTGAGCTGCATGGTGCTTCCGCGCAGAGCTAAATCCGACCGAACCGTTTAGAGGGTCTAAGCCTGCCCAGGAAAAGTGATGCGAGTCGGATTGTCTTTTAAATTTGGACGGAAGAGCGTCAGATGTCATCTGTTACAACGCATAATGGCGTAATGTAGTAGTTTCTTCATTTTGAAATTTTTACTTCATTATGCGTTGGCATAGTCGATGCGAAATGAAATAAATGTAGTTTTTACCTCATTATGCGTCGATACTATGAGGTTTGCGCAAAATGAAAGAATGGTTTACACCAGACTAGCAGAGCTCCAACAGGTGGCGCTGCTGCTTTATCAGTTATAAACACATCACAGTAGAATGCACATTATTGCAGAGTCAGGTACACTTTCAGTAGAAGTTCATATATAACTCAGGAGAAAAGATGCCTCAGTATTGATGATTGATGTGTCCTTAGTTGTAAAAAAAAAAAACTAGGAGGCCATATTTTCCCAAAAGATCCTGAAATGAGACTGAAGTGGAGAATAGCAATAAAAAGACTGGATGAGACAACCAAGAAGCTCTGGGCTTCAGGAGTTTTCTACTGAATGTTACAACACCCCCATCTTGAGAAAGTTACATGTATAAATGGTGTTATTATTGGAACAGAACTGTTAATAATTTCAATTTTCAAAAGCAAATTTTATTCAGAATTAATATTTTTGCACATTTTTTTTTTCAAAATTCTCGTCCGATCTGCCATCCTCAGGAATGGACCTGATCAGAATGTTCAGTCTCCTTATATTCATCATTTGTGATTAATATGTGTGATGTAGATTACATGTAGAATACATATACATTTTGTTTAAACAAAGAGGACTAAAGTTTGATCATTAAGCAGTCTGATCAAAGTCTAGAGTTCCCCTCAGCATACATTATCATGAATCTTTAGTTTATATAAATGTATATACATCTTTGTATTTTGGGTTGATTGTACGTCAGTTGACCCAGTTGCTAAGCACAGAAGCTCTTCAGTGCTGATGTCTACGTGACTATCACAGATTTCTTACGAAATCCAGGTCACAGCAATAGCTGTGATATTCTTATCAGTGTGAGGTGAGTGTGTTGAAATAAACTCTAGCCCAAAGTCACGTGTTGGGCTTCGCAAACAGGGTAGACCCAGATCAGACACCACAGAATGAAGCATCTAATCGGGGTCTACACTGTTTGCTTACTATACAGGAATCTAAAAATAAACTAAATAGTTGGGTCATTTTTCCAGCCTACACTTAGAGAAAGAAATCTTTGACTTCAGGTGTCCGGAAAGCTGTATTATTTCACTGAGGTGAGAAAAAAATGCAGTGCCTACAATATTTGACTTTACCCCACAAATTACTGAATCTGCTTTGAAACGCCGAAGGCGATATGATAAAAAGAGGCTTGAAGAGGTAGAAGTTCCACAAGTAGAAAAAGAAATAGAAATTTCTACCACCAGTACATCGAAAAGACAAGACAAGGAAAGATAATGACAAGCCTATCCAGTACTATATACTGGTTTTGAAGACTTTGATCATTTCATGATCTTTTTCCGTATTCTTGGACGGGCAGCCTATAACCTGAAGTACAGATGAACTTAACCCTTCTAGTACCAGAAACCTCAAAACGGGTAGCCTGGCAAACAGTGCAGGCCCAGATCAGATGCCACAGAATGCGGCGTCTGATCAGGGCCTATACACTGTTTGCAAAAAAGTTCAGCTATTTTCCGAATCAATTTTGAAGAAAACATAACCTGACACCCCTAAATTTTGAAATGCACTCCTGCTATATATAAGGAGGAAGATTCCATTTGGTACAAAAAGGGTTAATTGACCAAAACGATCAGTTGTTGCTAACACTTATGAAACTAAGGCAAGCTAAAGAAGATCTAGAATTTAAGTTTTTTTTATTTAAAGTGTGTCCACTAGTCTATACACTTTGAGGATGCCATTGTTTTTGTATGCTGTGTACACAGGAAATTGGGAAGCTCCTTCTACCTATAACTGATAGAACTGAAGCGCCACCTAGTGATGACTCAGCTGGTGTAAACCATTATTTCATTTTGCGGTGATAGGTGGCATACTTAATTTTACTTCAATATGCGTCGACAGTTTGTTTGTTTGATTTGAGTTTTAACGTCACCGTCAACACTATTGGGTCATTTTGGAGACGTCGCTTCCAATTTTGTTGGACTTTTACCCGACATTGAGATTAAATGACATTTCATTCCCTGCCGTCCAATAAAACCCAAAAGGGTTTATATGCATGGATTGGCCGACTCGCAGCAGTTTTCCTGGGCAGGCTTAGACCTTCTAAGCAGATAACCAGTACTCATGTGCGGTCGGTATCAGCTCTACGTAGAAGCATCGTGCAGCCAATCTATTTCTTCAAGCCCCGATGGGCGGGGGCGAATATGCGTCGACAGTATGAGGTCGGTTCTAAATGAAAAAAAAAAATGCACATGTATTTTGCTTTGAGAGATGGCACACTTTTTCAAACATCACATAAACAAAAGTAACCGAAATATTTAAGGCTAAAACATGCATGTGGAGACTTTTATAAGTAGAATGACGGTGCATTATCAACAGAAAAGGAGCGAGGAAGGTCGAAAACATGTGGTGAGAACTTTATATAAAAGCATGCAGTTCAAGAAGCCAGTCGTTATGACGTAGGCCAAGAGCTCATGTGATGAGCTCTTGCGACATTCAGTGTGCTCTTGTGGAAGACAATCTTTTGGACTGTTCAAATGTGGTCTTAAAGACCACTTTTAAACTGTCTTAAATGTGGTCTTTATATTGGAATTTACCTGTATTGCTTCCTAAGTCTTTGGTCTTCTTTCGTAGACAGCTATGTTCTTCCATCATTACTTCATTTTGCGTCGATATGGTGCATATCAACGCGAAATGAAATAAGTTTTTACTTCATTTCGCATCGACTACGCAAGCGCATAATGAAATAAAAAAATCAAAATGAAGAAATTACTACATTACTTCATTAT
>OY757021.1:9816704-9844855 GCA_963580285.1 Lucinisca nassula | reverse complement strand
ATGTGTTTGGAAAGTAGAAGTAAAACAAAGATCAGGAATCGATACAATTAACTTACTCCACCCACCAAAGACACCAAAGGGAAAGAAACACACACATTAAGCGACCAGACCATAATGGAAGCCTAAACAAAGGAAGGCAATAAGTACAGTTACTTTCCCACAAAATGGCCATATGGCCATCCAAAATAAAAAGACACAAGTGATACACACAGTAAGTAACAAAAACAACATAAATAAATCGCCACAGAAGAACCGAAACCCAAAAACAAGACTCAACTGTCTTTACCAGTATCAACGAGTTTGTAGAAGATTTGAATAATGAATCTGGCAACATTTGGAAGCCCAAAAACAAAACTCAACCAGTATCAATGAGTTTGTAGAAGATTTGAAGAATGCATCTGGCAACATTTGAGTACATTTTAAAGATGCATGCTTGGTTCTTCTGTCGCGGTTTGTTTTTGTTATGGTTTGTCTTTGAGTGTGTGTATCGCATCACGATAACAAGTCCGTGAAACGAAGACCCCTCTAAACCCCACTTTATACAGAGAAAAGTGGGGTGTAAGGAGGTAAACATTATCTGCCTTATTTTAGCTCAAATACATAGATTGTGGGTACTCGTTAGAAACGCCTCATGGAGGCGGTTCTAAAGAGTACCCACAACCTATGATAAAAGCAGAAATAAGAAAGATGTTAAAAATTTTACCTAATATTTGTCACTTCTGACACCATGTTGGACGCCATTATTTCACACGGACATGTTTTTTCTAATTCATATTTGTTTGGGATAGCCGATTCGCCATGTTTTGGGAAAGTAATTGTCGTGTTCGCTTTCCGCTATTGATGTTTCCATTAAGGTCTAGTTGTTTCATGTTTGTGCTTCTTTCCCTTTGGGGTCTCTGATGGGAGCTGTGGGTTAATTGCATCGATTCCTGATCATTGCCTTCTCTTCTATTTTGTTTTTGTCATGAATAACCCATCTGTGCCGCCGAAGACTTTCAAGATCGTAATGAAGTTTTGAGCACACTACCCGCAATTGTGAATGTTTGCTTGGCCCCGGCATACACCGAATTCTGTGTCAATGAATGCGTGTTATCATGAGAAAAAAAAGAATAGATATATAGTCTAAACGGTTTCTGAGGAATATGACCTTTTATGAAGTATATGGGTGAGGCATGGCCCGGGCACACCTATAGGAACCCCCCAAGTTGGTGTCTTTAAAAGCGTTTTATCATAAGGACCAATAATATATTGTTTAGGGGTCGGGATCAAAAACGATTCTGAGATGTTATGCCTTTTATGAAATGTAGGTGTGCTGGGCGTGGACCGGCGTGCACAGGGGAATTTCTGACACCATCTCGCAAAACTTCACATTGATATCTATCATACCCCTAAGTTTCGGAAAAATCCGTCTAGCGATTACTGAGAACCCTTCCGGAATTTCGAATGCTCAAGGGGACTTTTCGGGTCCGCCAGCTTGATAAGCAAACACTCTACTGTTTACCACTTCACCAAAACAGCCAGGTTGTACCACAAGCAGTACAATTCTGGTGTATACCTATACCCTATGGCATGCTACTTCTACAAATATGAAATAAATCATTTTATTTTATACTCTTCAGTGAAATCAATACATATCTGAAACAAATAAAAAAGATATTTTCACACTGTGAAAATAACATGACCTTACTATTTTCACACTAGCAGCCTTGGCTACTTATCCTCGCCAAAATTCTTATCGATAACATAATTCTGTAAAATACCTTGAAAAGCACTCTTTGAACTGTAAAAATGCTGTTACAGTATACAAAATGGCAATCTGTTTATGTTTTGAAACTGGCAGTTGTGACGTCATAACCATGTCAAAATTATGACGTAGATACTACTGATCAATTACCGCAAATACCCGCATAAAATTATAAAATAAAAAGAATATTTCCTTTTTTGGCGGTGAATCTCAAAAAAGGTAAATATCCACTATGTGACACACGGGTGTGGTGTCGTAACTGTCATGCTAACAAGCCCGTGAAATGAACACCCCTGTAACCCATACTACATACAGAGAAACTGGGGTTTTCAGGAATATACGTTATTTTTCTCATTTCTGCTCCTAGACTTAGATTGTGGGTACTCGTTAGAACCGCCTCATTGAGGCAGTTCTAACCAGCACCCACAATCTATGTTTGGAGTAACACTAAGAAAAGTATCACGACTAATCACCAGAACAATAACGGTTCTGGAGAAACAAGCAAATTCGTTGACTTGATATCCCACGCCGAATGGGTTTTTCGTGTAGAATGGCAAGAAAATATATCTGGCCAAAATTGAGAAAAAAAAATTGCGCGTGCATCACGGCAGCATAATAATACATATTTATTTCAAGTTTCATTTTATTCCATGCGCTAGTTGCTGAGAAGCGGTTCCAGACAAAGTGAGACGACGAAAAATCCAGAATTTTAATCATTTAAGGAGGGGCCATAACTCTGGGTGTAAAAAGTCAATCCGAAAAAAATTTTGTGCGTGCATCACCACAGCATATTAATACATATTTATTTCAAGTTTCATTTAATTCCATGCAATAGTTGCTGAGAAACATTTCCCGACAAAAAAGTGAGACGACGAAAAATTCAGAATTTCAATCATTTAAGGGGCCATAACTCTGGATGTAAAAAGTCAATCCGGAAAAAAATGCGCTCGCATCACCACAGCATAATAATACATATGTATTTCAAGTTTCATTTAATTCCATGCAATAGTTGCTGAGAAACGGTTCCGGACAAAGTGAGACGACGAAAAATCCAGAATTTCAATCATTTAAGGGGCCATAACTCTGGATGTAAAAAGTCAATCCAGAAAAAAATTGCGCGTGCATCACCGCAACATAATAATACATATTTATTTCACGTTTCATTTAATTCCATGCAATAGTTGCTGAGAAACAGTTCCGGACAAAGTGAGATGACGAAAAAATCCAGAATTTCAATCATTTAAGGGGCCATAACTCTGGATGAAAAAAGTCAATCCGAAAAAAAAATTGCGCGTGCATCACTGCAGCATAATAATACATATTTATTTCAAGTTTCATTTAATTTTATGCAATAGTTGCTGAGAAACGGTTCCGGACAAAGTGAGACGACGAAAAATCCAGAATTTCAATCATTCAAAGGGCCATAACTCTGGATGTAAAAAGTCAATCCGAAAAAAAATTGCGCGTGCATCACCACAGCATAATAATACATATTTATTTCAAGTTTCTTTTAATTCCATGAAATAGTTGCTGAGAAACGGTTTCGGACAAAGTGTGACGGACGGACGGACAGACGGACGGAAGGACGGACGTTCTCACGGATGTATACTTATGTGGCTGATACTTAAGTGACTACTTTTAGCCACTGAAAAGAAGTATTTTCGGTGTCTAACGGAATAAATCCCATAGACTTACATTGATTCTGTCCATTTACATAGCCACCTAACTATACATTTGTTGGTGCGGACGGACGGACGGACAACGCCAAAACTATATCCCTCCGCCTTCGGCGGGGATAATGATAGAACGTACTATGTCACACGAAGGTGTTTTCGCAATAATGGCGTCACTGAAGTGACACTGCATTTAGATGAAGATTAATTAAAACAAAGTGCCCAGGAAAAGCGGTGCGAGTCGGACCGTCCATGCTTATAAACCCTATTGGTTGCATTGGGCGACAGGGCTTGAGAAGTCATTTCATTTCAATGTCGGGTAAAAGCCAAACCAAATTGGAAGCAACGTCTCCAGAATGACCTATACAGTGCTGACGGGGACGTTAAGTAAACCTCAAATTAAAGAAGCAAACAATTAAAACAAAGTAACTCACTTGTTTTCGCTGTTGAGCAAACGCTTCGTGAGGCAGCAATTGTCTATTTCTTGACAGATATCAGAACAAGAACACGGCATGCAACAGATCCCTGCAAACTTTGCGATGTCTTGAAGTTCCACCGAGAGACCCCCAATATTCACAGTTGCGGGTAGTGTGCTCAAAACCTCATTACGGTCTTGGAAACCTTCCGCGGCACAGATAGGCTGTTCTGGACAAAACAAAGCCTGCATCTTTGAAATGTACTCGAATGCAGTGCGAGATGCATTCTTCAAATCTTCCACAAACTCATTTATATTGGTAAATCCAGTTGTGTTTGAGTTTGTCTCTGGGCTTCCTAACACATACAAGGTGTTAAGAGAGCTACAAAGAACAACGACAGTTAAGAACAGTCTCATATCTATACTCTGCCTATGGTCAAACTTAATTTGCTAAAGCGTTAAGCTGATTGCAAACCAGTCATCCTCATATTTTATATAGAATTCGGGCTGGTGAAGGCTGTATTAGACACATCAAAGATGATGGAAACCAATATATAAGCCAGGTCACGGCTACGACATCCGAATAAATGTTGCGTGCATGTACATATATCAGTTAACAACATTAGAGGATTGCAAAACATATTGAAATCCGACACGTCTTTCTTTATATCTTTCTTATTTCGTTGCTACGTCTGAACATCCGTGGAGGACATCACACGGTAGGTCCGTCGTAAACATTACGATACGTTCATGCGACATAGAGCATCCTTTCATTTCTGATTTTTTTTTCTTATTTAAAATATACGTGTAGCAAGGGACCACTGTGAATGTATAACACAAGAAGCACCGCCTCATTGACCATTAATAAATAATATTGGTCTAGAAAAAATAAAAAAAGAATATTACAATGTTTCACTTTAGAATAAAACTCTCTCTCTCTCATTCTCTCTCTCTCTCTCTCTCTCTCTCTCTCTCTCTCTCTCTCTCTCTCTCTCTCTCTCTCTCAAGACAAACATAGAATTTGAACAATCAAAATAGACCTGTAGTCCAATTTATTGTTCAAATCCTATGTTTTGTAATGAGAGAGAGAGAGAGAGAGAGAGAGAGAGAGAGAGAGAGAGAGAGAGAGAGAGAGAGAGAGAGAGAGAGAGAGAGAGAGAGAGAGAGGAGAGAGAGAGAGAGAGAGAGAGAGAGAGAGAGAGAGAGAGAGAGAGAGAGAGAGAGAGAGAGCCAAGAAGCATGACACCACAGTCATTGGGATAACACACTCGATTACTAAAATTGCTAGTTTTATTCTCACGTGAAAAATTAAAATGTTTTTATTATTTCTAGACCAAATATAGATAATGAGTACTCACTTGTATCAGTGTTCATTCTTAGTTGTCCGTTGCCACACGTATATTTTAAATAGAAAACAACAAAAACAACATAACAAACAAAAACATCAACAAAAAAACAAAAAAAAACATATGTTTTCGTCGGAAAATTATCCAGTTTGGAGAAATGAAAGAAATTGCTCTTTCTTGCACACGAGATAAGGAAATCCATAGTTTTAACTTGGGATAGAAATTTTGCTCTAAACCTGGTGTTCTTACCCAAAATCGAATATTCTCGCGTGTTTGAAAAATGCACTGGTTGCATACGACCTCATATGCGCCGTCGTTAAGTTTGACGTCACAACACGTTATGTGACGTCACTTAACATTCCTGTAGTGTCATCAAAATATGGCGGATGTCGGCAACCGAAGTGACTTCAGCATTGAATGAAAGAAAAAAAATGGAAGGCATGCAAGAAAAACCAATCCTTTATGGGTGTGAGGGGTGGATAGAAAAATCCGCCCCTCGGGATCACTGTCCGGCATCACTGGGTAAGCCTGGTAATGCCGGACAGTGACGTTCGGGGCGGATTTTTCTATTGACCCTCACACCCATATAAGATTGGTGCTCGTTAGAACCGCATCAGTGAGGAGGTTCTAACGAATACGCACAATCCAAACATAGATTGTTGATGCTAGTCTCACAATCTTGGTGAGCCCAACAAATAAGGCCGGAAAATAATATATACCCCGTAAACGCATTTTTGTTTTGTATATACAGTGATGTTTAGAGTACGGACTTTTAACCTGATGTCTTTGGAATATTTTTACAGTTATTGTTATTTGCTTGGATTTTCTTTTTTTATGGGAGTACTTCAGTGTACCCGTTTAATAGGATTTATTTTTCATGATCAGAAGTGAGAAAAGAGCTGCGAAAAAGTCGCGAAAGACACCTCTGAGTGGCGAAGCTGACGGGTTATCCTTTCAGTGTGGCAACGCCCGGAGAACAAAAATTATCATATGTTTCGAGTGTTAATTAAATATAGTACACGCACCCAATCAAATATTCTTTATTAACAGTCACATCATGAGGAAACCATAAAAAAAACACACCTATATAATTGTGATCCCCTTGAATCCCACTTTTATATAGTAAAATTGGGGCTGGGGTTTGCGGGGCTAAACCTTATTTTCCATATTTTGCTCTAAAATATAGATTGTGGGTACTCGTTAGAACCGCCTCGATGAGGTCTAAAATATAGATTGTGGGTCTATTTTTTAGAGCAGAAATAAGAAAAATATCACAATTTCCATCTTAAAATTTCCATTTTTTTGGACGATAAAGGATACAATGTATTTGTATAGGCGTGTTTTTCGCAAACCTATTCATTGTGATACGATCACATGCGTGCGAAAACAGAGAATTCTTTCATATTTCCAAAGACTGTTGATTTTCTGGTTGAAAACAATAAAATAACGTAGCTTCCTTGCACCACATCTCAAAACAATATACACCTCTAAACCGCACTTTTCTCTGTATAAAGTGGGGCTTACAGGAGTACTCATTTCGCGGATTTGTTTATATTACCATAGTTCACTCGTGCGACATAATGCATTTTTAACATCTTCAAAACTGCGACTTTTTTGATGAAAATCCGTCATATTTTATTATTTTTACTGCAAGCATAGGCTGTGTGTCATCGTTAGAACCGCCTCAATGAATGAGGCGGTTCTAACGAGTACCCACAACCTATGTCTTTGAACAGAAATAAGGAAAATAGAGTTTACCCGTAAACTGCACTTTTCTCTTTATAAAGCTGGGTTTATAGGGGTACTTATTTCGCGGATAAGTTCACGTGTCGCTTGCCATTGCGAACGTTTAATCACCATCTTGATATATTCGCAGCCTAAATACAGTCAACCCTCTTTATACCGACATTCGATATAAATGTAAAACTCGTTATAACGGGAATATTAATGGAACAAATCCGTAGGTAAAGTTAAGACGGATAAATGAATCGCCCCCGCACGTCGTCGGGGCTTGAAGAAATAGATGGGCTACATGATGCTTCCACGCAGAGATGAGACACGAGTACTGGTAAATCGTTTAGAGGATCTAAGCCTGCCAAGGCAAAGCGGTGCGGGTCGGACCGTCCATTGCTTATAAACCCTATTGGTTTCATTGGGCGACAGGTCTTGAGATGTCATTTCATCACAATGTCGGGTAAAAGTCCCACAAAATTGGAAGCAACGTCTCCAAAATGACATAAACAGTGTTGACGGGGACGTTAAATATCAAATCAAACAAACCAAAGAATGATAAAAGGAGATAAAGAACATTATATTCGGCGAGGCGATTCTAACAAATGTCCACAACATTTGGCAAGGCGATTGAAACAAATGTCTACATTTGTTTCTTTAAAGTAATAAGGGGGGAAAAAGCTTTTTTTATTTCTATACTAATGCTACGTCTTGTTTTAATCTTTTTAACGGCAAAATTCTTATAGCGGTCAATATTTAGGAGAGTGAGTGTTTCAGTTTTACGTCCCACCAACAGCTAAGGTCATACGGAGACGGGACCTCGGTTTAAAGACTCATCCGAAAGTCTAATCAATATTCAGGAAACCAAAACTGACTTTATAAAGTGGGCCCTCTGCAGTGCAATGTTACTTGTTTTTTTTTTTTTTTTTTTTTTTTGTTTGTTTGTTTTTTTTTTTATTATTTTTCTAAAGCGATTTTAATAACTTTTATCATATGACGTTGCGTCTGAGAGTGTAATAACGTCATGTAATATTTATCGATACTCCACTAGTGGATTAAATATGAAATTCTAACACAGCGCGCCTATATAGGCAATGGAAAACAACTGTGTTTTATTCTACAACAAATCACAGCAAGGGAGAGCGTGACGAGTGACGTCATTAAAAACTGCAAATTTATGACGTCACTAGTCCATTTCCTTGACGTTAGACGGTGTAACGTCATTTTCTCGCATCGAAAACGTTAGAATAGGATATAAATGCATGTGTTTCAGTCGATAATTATAGCGGGATTTCTTCTAACAATGGCGAACAGTTGTGAGATTTTGAAGGAAACAACAGCATTATTGCCGATTTTCAGCCTGTTAGAATCGAAATAGATCAGCTCTAGTTTGTGATTTGTTGAGTAATAAATCACAGTTTGTCGGTCAGTTGTAAGTAGACAAATCACGCGCGCTACGCGCTTGTGATTTGTCTACTTTACAACTGACCTCCAAACTGTGATTTATTACTCAACAAATCACAGTTAGAGCTGATCTTTTTCTTAATTAGCTAGATACGTCCCGTAACGTTACATGTACGGCGTCCTTAACGACGTCGCGTTTACTTATGGCGGAAAATGAACATTTTTTGTAAAGAATCGTGACTAAAATGCGTTTAAAATGTCACATGATAAATAGAATCTTACATTCGTGCTCATGTATTATTGAATTTATTAAACTCGTTGAGGAAACGGATAAAATGCTCGGCAAAGCCTCGCATTTTATCCCTTTTCCTTAACTCGTTTAATAAATTTAATAATACATGAGCACTCATGTAAGATCCTCTATAAATAACACTCCAGAATCTCATGCAATAATTCACGAAACACGCCTATAGAATTTTGACCCCATTGAACCCAACTTTTATACAGTAAAATTGGGATTGCATCAGGGGTAAACCTTATTTTTTTCTTTTTTCTGCTCTAAAATATAGATTGAAGGTACTCGTTAGAGTCGCCTCATCGAGGCGGTTCTAACAAGTACCCACAATCAATATAGATTGAAGGTACTCGTTAGAGCCGCCTTATCGAGGCGGTTCTTACAAGTACCCACAATCTATATTTTAGAGCAGAAATATCTTAGTTTTCTTTTTTTCTGCTCTAAAATATAGATTGTGGGTACTCGTTAGAACCGCCGCATCGAAGCGGTTCTAACGTGAACCCACGATCTATATTTTAGAGCTGAAATAAGAAAAATATCACAATTTTCCATCTTAAAATCTTCCTTTTTCGGCGATAAAATTTACAATGTATTTGTATGGGCATGTTTTCGAAATGAGATTTGCACCTGTTGAATGATACATGGAGTTAGAAACCATTTAGAATAACCACTAAGATTACAAGTAGGTTTACAACTGCATGCCCTTCAGAATATTCACATTCTTCAAAGTGACTGAACTTGTGAACATTTCATGCATATTTTGACTGGTCGAGGAGGACACATTGTTTTGGTGCCGGGATCCCGTTTGCGTTGGTGTAGCTTGTTTGAAGCACTATATCTCCTAAACTTTTTGGTAGATTCTGACCAAACTTGCATGATTACATAACTAAGATGGGGGAAAACAGCTTGATAAGGTGCTGATGGCCATGGAAAAAAAAAAAAACAAAAAAAAAAAAAAAGACAGTTTTGCGCCAAAATCAAAATAGCATTTATGCCTATCTCATCAACGAATTGCTGAAATTTTGGAACAATATTTTGGAACCATATATTCTAGTTTGTTTTTATATCTATCATTTGGCAGAAGCCTCCGTGGTGTAGTGGTTACGCTACTCGCCTTGTATGCCAGGGGTCGCTGGATCGATCCCGGGCTTCTCCAGACTTTCGGATGAGTCTTTAAATCGAGGTCCTGTCTCCGTATGACCTTAGCTGTTGGTGGGACGTAAAACTAAAACACTCACACATCTATCATTTGGAGGAAAGGTGTGTTCAAAACAAATCTTCATTTGATTCTCCACGTGATACAAACAACACCACCCAATTATAAGAATTTTTATCATGACAGCCGCCATAGTATTCACATCACGAAAACACACCTATGTAATTTTGATGCCCCCTTGAACCCTACTTTTATATAGTAAAACTGGGATTTACAGGGGTACATGTAAACTTTTTTTTCTTATTTCTGCTCTAAAATATATGTGGGTACTTGTTAGAACTGCATCGTCCACAATATATATTTTGAGCAGAAATAAGAAAAAGATCACATTTTTGTTTTATCTTAAATTTTTTCCGCGATAAAGGTTACAGTGTATTTCTATAGGCGTGTCATCGTAATGGAGGAGCTTATACTATCATGTTTACAAGTCCTTGAATCAAGCACCCCAGTAAAACCCACGTTATATTGGAAAAAATGGCGTTTACAGGGTACACAATATTTTTCTTATTTTTGCTCAAAAACATAGATTATGTGTTCACGATAGAGCCGGTACCATTGTAACAAACAATCAATGTTTGGACTAGAAATAAGGAAAATATAAAAGAAACAAAATCTGGTAGCATTTTAGCACATGGCTGTGCCGTCGGAATGGTCTGCCCACCGTGATTCACCTCAGTTTATATAAAATAGGGTTCACATGGTTACACGTTATTTTCTTTCTTTTTTTGTTTTTGTTGTTGTTATTGTTGTTGTTGTTTTTACTTAAAACATTGACTGTGGCTCGGTTCCATTTCGATAACAAACCCGTACGACATAGTGCATTTATACACTATGATATCTCCAAAATGGCTACCTTTCCGATGAAAATTGAGATATTTTTCTTACAAATACTCCAAACATAGGTTGTATGTGCCTTTTATAACCTCAATGAGGCGGTCCTAACGAGTACCAATAACCTATGTCCAGGAGCACAAATAAGCAAAATAATGTATACCCATATAAACCGGTGTTCTCTATATAAAGTGGGGTTTAGCGGGGTGTTAATTTTTCGGACTTGTTAGCATGATGCTGTCAAAAACTAAGCCACTCACAATAAATTTTGGAAAATATGATACCATCACCTGCTTTTATTTGTTTTATTTGAGGTTTAACGTCCCCGTCAACACTGTATAGGTCAATTTGGAGACATTGCTTCCAATTTTGTGGGACTTTTACCCGACATTGAGATGAAATGACATCTCAAGCCCTGTCGCCCAATGAAACCAAGTGTTTATAAGCATGGACTCGCACCCCTTTGCCTGGGCAGGCTTAGATCCTCTAAGCGGTTTACCAGTACTATTGTGCGGGTCGGGTTCAGCTCATGCAGCCCATCTATTTCTTCAAGCCCCATCACCTGCAAAGAATGCTTGTTCAAGAGATATGAAAGACTATAAGAATCTGATATGGGGTTCTGTTGTAGATGAGCGTTTCCAACCCGAGGGAAGACCTACGCCGATGTTCCCCTCAGCACGGTCATCCCGAGGGTTGGAAACGCCCATCTACAACAGAACCCCATATTGGATTCTTTTTCTTGCACAACATCTCCGGTTAGTTTTGACAGCTCGCACATGCATATTGCTAAAAAATAAAAGAAGTGCGGAAGTAATTCCGGCAGTTGAATAGAATTGAAGCTTATGTTAGTTGCCTGGGTCGGAACACCAGGGTCAGAACATAAATTTCTATCCTAGGGTAAAATCACGGATTTACTTGTCTGGTGTGCAAGAAAGAATGTTATCGGAATGATACGCTATCCTCCACATTACATGTACGACAATACACCCGTGAGAAATTGTGCAATATTTCCATTACGATAACACATCCGTTTGATATAGTGCATTTTTTCATACCTCAAAAAAGATAATTTTCTGATGAAAATTTATGACATTTTTCTTATTTATACTCATAACATAGGTTTTGGGTACTCGTTAGAACCGCCACATTGAGGCGGTTCTAACGAGTACCCACAACCTATGTCTTGGATCAGAAATAAGGAAAATAATATATACCCCCTTAAACCCCTGTTTTCTCTATATGAAGTGGGGTTTAGGGGGGTCTTCATTTCACGGACTTGTTCACGTGATGATATCTCCAAAAATGGTCATTTTCTGATGAAAACTTGTAATATTTTTCTTATTTATTCTCCAAACATAGGTTGTGGGTATCCGTTAGGACCGCCGCATTCATCACGAAAACACGACTATATAACTCTGACCGCCTTGAAGCACACTTTTATACAGTTTAACTGGGGTTTAGAGGGGTGACCCTTATTTTTATTATTTCTGCTCTAAAATGAGCAGAAATAAGAACAATATCACAATTTTTCATCTAAGAAATTTCTTTTTTTCTGCGGCAAACTTTACGAAAACACGCCTATCTAAATGTATTGAAACTTTTACCTCCAAAAAATGAAAATGTACTAATGAAAAATTGCGATATTTTTCTTATTTCTGCTCGAAACATAGGCTGTGGGTACTCGTTAGAACCGCCTCACTGAGGCGGTTCTAACGAGTACCCACAACCTATGTCTTAGAGCAGGAATAAGGAAAATAATGTATACCCCTGCAAACCCCAGTTTTACAATATAAAATTGGGGTTATAGGGGGTCAAAATTGTATAGGCGTGTTTTCGTGATGGTTTACAATGTATTTGTACAGGCGTGTTTTCGTAATGGAGGCGGTTTTTACCAGTACCCACAGCCTACGTCTTGGAGCAGAAATAAAAAAAAATATATCTATACCCCCACAAACCCCAGTTTCCCCAGTTTTTTCCCCAGGTGTTCATTATACGGTCTTGTTAACATGATGATCAACTGAGCCAGGTCACAAGAAAGTCTGTTGTTGTCATTTGCAAACACAAAGGTGTTGATAACCAAAGCCTAATTAGTAGTGTTTTTTGGTTTTGTGTGGGGGTTCTAATGGGAAGGAAAAAGCTACGTTAAAACCTGAAATAATACGTAATAAAACAACTTGAAAAGGATTCAATCTAATGAATGGTGTTCCGGCGCCCTGGACGAATATACCACCTCATGTGGGCGTGGTATCACAGTGTACAAGAATTAATGTATCTTTATAATTGTGATTTCAATTTGCTGAAATAAGCAAACAGTCGAATACATTCGTTGTCATAGCAGCGTTGAGGTAGATTAAAGAAGCACATGTATTTTTGTTCAGATAAAGTTCACTGAAAGTACAAAGATTCAGGAACTAACATATCAAATTCAAGAAGATCTATTTTCTATTTCTAGCCTATTCTAACCACCTCAAATAATGACTAATTATAACTACTGTTAGGAAACATGACACAGTCACGACTATATACAAAGCCAACAGACACGAACTAATATATTTGACCATCAAGCTGTCATCCACAACATACCATACAGTTAGCCTTGTGTACAGTTTTGTTCTGAACCGGAAAACAGAAGTGAAGGCAATGATCAGGAATCGATACAATTAACCCACACCTCCCATCAGAGACACCAAACTAAGACCCTATTGGAAGAATCAATAGCGGAAAGCCAAAAGGACAGTTACTGGCTCACAAAATGACCAATTGGCTATCCAAAACAAAAATATATAAGCGATACACGTACTCAAAGACAAACAATAACAAAAATAAACCGCGACAGAAGAACCCCCTTGGAACGGTCAGTGGAAAGGGCTTAAATCAATTTTACGCGGCTTCCTAACTCATCAGTGCAACATCTCCGAGAACACAAAAATCAAACAAAAAAAAGATGAAACAACGGTGAGGACTCGACAGTAAGAATACAATGAAATGCTGGAGCAAAAGAAAACCAACAATTACACCCTGATGGGCCAAACCATAGAGCATCAGGTACCAACAAACGGTACATAAGTAAGCCTTTACGCAGGAACCGCCATAGAATCTGAGGTCTGACCCACCTGCGTGCAATTAAAGAGGGCAACAAAGTTATTAACGGTGATTGGGTTAACTTCCATGCATGAAGTCTGTCGTATAACATTTATGCTGTACCCAATCTATTTATGTCGAAGAATGAATTTACGAAAATGGGTACTAAAATTATAGCAAGTATATATTGTTTCTGAATCTATATACTAAGTCACCATGAAATTCGGGTTCCGATAGACCTTGTTGCAGAAGAGATTAAAGTCCAACACTGAATTTCGAAATTAAATCGGAATGACGTCCATAAACTTTAGAAAAGGCTCTGCGTAGTTTATGATACCGATAACCCTTATTAAGAAGTTTAACAATTAACAAGTTATTAAGAGTGTTGAAGTCAGTTAGACACTCTGACAAATCGAACTAATTGCGAAATATAAACGCTATAGGACGCCGCACGAGGAACGTCACCAACAAAGCAAGGAAACTTTAGTCGAGTCCTCGCCGTTGTCTCACCTCTGTGGTTCTTTGATTTTTGTGTTCACGGGGATGTTGCACTAATGAGTTAGGAGGCCTTCATGCGGACTGAACAAATTATTTGTCTAAATCGCGACGGAAGTAAGGGCGAGGATTGTGGCCACGTAAAATCGATTTAAGCCCCCCAGTGGAAATCTTCCACTGACCGTTCCAAGGCCGCTCTTCTGTGGCGATTTATTTATGTTGTTGTTTGTTACTTACTGTGTGTATCACTTGTGTCTTTTGGTTTTGGATGGCCATATGGCCATTTTGTGGGAAAGTAACTGTCCTTATGGCCTTCCTTTGTTTAGGTTTCCATTGTGGTCTGGTCGCTTAATGTTTGTGTTTCTTTCCCTTTGGTGTCTTTTATGGGTGGAGTAAGTTAATTGTATCAATTCCTGATCTTTGTTTTACTTCTACTTTAAAATCTCCAAATCATCGCGCTTATCATAACTTTTACAGGAAATAAACACATCTTCAAGAGATAGATGTAAATCCAACATGGGGCCTCGGTATCAGAAGAATAAGTTTTAGTTAACTGAAGTTCTGGGGTTGTGGGGGAGGGGGTGTAAATTTGACTGATCAAACCATCGAAATAGGTATTGTGAATATTTAATAAATAACCAAAATATCTAGAAGTCGAGCTAAACGTTTCAATGATTTCACATTGGTTTTCAACGGAAAGGGACATCATGAAATCTCTTTCACAACAAAATAAGAACAGATCAGCCACAAGGGGTGCGCAATTCATAAGCATAGGAATACCCACAATTTGTCTCAATAACTTAGAACAAAATCTTATGTAAATATTGTCAAGTAGAAGGTGAGAGCTGATATTACCATAAAGTATAATGTTTGTGCTCTTCAGAATTTTAAAAAAAGCATTTTGTTTTCCATAACATGCACGATACAGGGAATCTTCACCTACGAAATTTCCGTTCAATTCAAAACCTACCAAAAGTGAAAGAGATTGTTCACTAGCACTTGTTTATCATGGGCTCATCCGAACTTTTGAGTCGGGTCTTTCCAAAGAAACCTATCATGCATACAGAAGACCAAACAGTCTACGCGAACTTCTTGTACGATCCAAACTCAAACCGAATGTGAGTGATGGTCCGCAAAGGAAATCAAGTACCTGCTGCGGTAGAGTAAGATGCATATTAGGGCTGCAACGATACAGTTACCTCACGATATGATACATGTCGCGATATTTGTGTCACGATACGACAAGTATCGCGATACACTTTCTGGTATGAAAAAGAAACGTTAAGCAAAGAAATTCCTTAAAATCAGCTGTAAGCAATACTCAAATATAATTCTTTTGTTGAAATATATATGAGCAATGGAAATAAAAGTGAAAATAGTAACATATTTGTTATGTGTTGTCACAAATTTATGCAAAACCAGCAAAAGTTAACAACTCACCTCATCAAATTACTCTGGTTGCTGTATCGTAATCGCATCGTCAAACTGCTTCACGACACGATACGCGTATCTTCAGCATATGTATCACGATTACGATACAGTTCAGTGAATCGTTGCACCTCTAATGCACATGCTGTAAAATGGTAATGTCGACTGAGGTTAAAATCTGCGTCTGGTGCGCCAGTGAAACTGAGACATGACACAAACTGGAAAACAGACAACATATTTTACCTCCTATCTTGCATTGTATGTATGCTTTGAGGTTTAACGTCCCCTTCAACACTTTAAAGGTCATTTTGGAGACGGTGCTTCCAATTTTGTGGGACTTCTACCCGACATTGAGATGAAATGACTTCTCAAGCCCTGTCGCCTAATGAAACCAATAGGGTTTATAAGCATGGACGGTCCGACTCGCACCGCTTTGCCTGGGCAGGCTTAGATCCTCTAAGCTGTTGACCAGTACTCGTGTGCTGGTCGGATTCAGCTCTGCATGGCAGCATGCAGCCCATTTATTTCTTTAAGCCCCGATGGGCGGGGCCGTCATATCGCAATATATATGCAGTAGAAACCAAAGACACAATTAATGTTAGAATGACGACTGGACATCCGTGTAATGTACACCCCTCTAAACATCACGACAACAAATATGTTCTATGAAACAAGTTCGTAAAATGAATACCCCATTAATCCCACTTTATATAGAGAAAACTGGGGTTTACGGGAGTATACATTATAGTTGTTATTTCTGCTCCAAGAAATAGGCTGTGGGTGCTCGTTAGAACCGCCTCAATGAGGCAGTTCTAACGAGCACCCACAACCTATGTTTGCAGTATAAATAAAAAAAAATATCACTGATTTTCTTAGAAAAGTAGCCATTTAGAGAAAGATGTGAAAATTGCACTACGTCGCACGGGTGTGACATCGTAATGATTCCATTTTATACAGAGAAAATGGGGATTTACAGGGGTATGAATTATTTTCATTATTATTTCCTCTAAAATATGAGTTGTGGGTAATCGTTAGAACCGCCCCAATGAGGCGGTTCTAACGAGCACCAACAATCTATGTTTGGAGTATAAATAAGAAAAATATGACACTTTTTTGTAAGAAAAGTAATAGTTCTAGGGGTCTGAAGGAATGCACTATGTCACATGCATGTTGTATCGTTAAGAGACGCAACAGATAAGAAAGGTCTCCTGAATTTTTATCCATGCTTATGTGTGCTGTTTCGACCAAAACCAAGACTGGAATGACAAAGTTTGAAAGGCACGAGAGAGATTAATCATGGAATCTTTTCTACGGTTATTCTGTCCCTTCCGCTGATTCAAGAAGGGCAATTGTCAGTTTCTGGCGAAAGAATGTGCACTGTTCTGGTTAACCGCTTTCGTGTAAGCCTTCCCAGGAAGAGTGTGGGTAGGTAAACTAACCGGCTCAAAATGACCTAAATAGTGTTGACTGGGCCGTTAAACTCCAATACAAACAACCACGAGAGAGCTATTGGCCCCGATGCCTGAATACTATGGTAACAAGTCACTTCGGCCCCAAACCACCTCGGCCCCTAGACACTTCGGCCCCTAGACACCTCGGCCCCAAAACCACCTCGGCCCAACATAAAATTGAAACCCTAGACAGGTCGGCCCCTGGACACCTCGGCCCCTAGACACGTCTGCCCCATATACCTAGACACTTCGGCCCCTCTTTGCTTTTCCCGGGGCTTCCACTTAAATAGGAGTACGGTTGGATGCCCGATGAGTTTTTTTTTTTTTTTTGTTATTTGCTGATTTGATTATTTTGATAGGGAGCCACGAATATTTGAACCTATAAAATATACATTTATTATATATTATACTGTTACTAAATAGAAAATCTATATGTCCATTTAAGAAGAATGGAAGATAAATTTAAAATTTCTCCTCTTTTATTTCAATGTATAATTCTAATTGCATTGTGGCATGCTTTAGAGCAGGCTCTTTTTTTACATTTCTGCTCATTTGATCATCTATAGACTTTTTATTATCCGAAATAATTCCACACCGCTAAAATACTTTTTAAATTAATTTCAATAAGAACATGATACCTGATTATCCTTGATAATTGGATGGAAATCTGAATGGATCGGTTGATGGGGCCGTAACCCGCCCCCACCCCCATGTATATATTTAGTTTTATTTTTGGCCTCGGTAGCGAAGTCGGATGCGCGTCTGACTGGTGATCAGGTGGACGCGGGCTCGATACCTACCGGGGTCGTCAACTTTATTCAGTGGAGAATGATTATGAAATCTTTTCTACGGTCATTCTCTCCCTTCTTCTGATTCAAGAAGGGCAGTTGTTACTTTCTGGCGAAAACAATGTGCACTGTATTAGTTAACCGCTTACGTATAAGCCTACCCAGGATAAGTGTGGATAGGTAAACTGACCGGCTCGAAAATTAACTAAAAGTGTGTTGACTGGGCCGTTAAACTCACATACAAACAATTCAAAAACTGCATCAAAAACGGTGCAGATCCGGTTCAGAGGGCAGAAGAAATCTGATCATGATCTACACTGTTTGCAAAAATAACGATTATCGTGTTCAGCGGGGTAAGGATTAATGAATTTCAGGTTAGCAAAAAGTTTTACAAAAACAATTAATTACTGACTTGTGAAGCTCAATAAACAACCAGGCGTTACTAATCCCTTTTCCCCAATAAAGAGATCATTGGTGATAAACAGATCATTAGGGCCCCGCACTGAAAGTGTGGGTGCCCTATAGTAATCACTCTGTCCGTCCGTCTGTCCGTCCACAAATTTTTTTATCCTCCATAACTTTTTATTATTCCTGGATGGATTTAAATATTACTTGGCATCATTCTGTCCGTCCATCTGTCTGTCTGTCTGTCTGTCTGTCCGTCTGTCCGTCTGTCCGTCCACAAATTTTTTTATCCTCCATAACTTTCTTATTCCTGGATGGATTTAAATATTACTTGGCAGAAATGTTAACCATAATGTGATGGAGTGTTGCGCGCAAGACTCAGGTCCGTACCTCAAAGGTCAAGGTCATACTTAGAGGTTAAAGGTCAAAAAAGGGTCTTTCCTGTGTCCAATTAATAACTTTGTTATTATTCCTGGATGGATTTAAATATTACTTGGCAGAAATGTTAACCATAATGTGACGAAGTGTCACACGCAAGACCCACAGCCGTACCTCAAAGGTCAAGGTCATACTTAGAGATAAAAGGTCAAAAAAGCGTCTTTTTTATTGTGTCCAATCTATAACTTTCTTATACCTGGATGGATTTAAATATTACTTAGCAGAAATATTAACCATAATGTGACAGTGTGTCACGCGCAAGACCCAGGTCCGTACCTCAAAGGTCAAGGTCATACTTAGAGGTGAAAGGAAAAAAAAACCGTCTTTTTTAACATCAACAATTTCCTACTCCTCTGATAGCGCTGCCGGGGCCCTAGTCAGTTTCACTGACAGCTCTAGTTGTTATCAATTTTCACACATTTGATTGTCATTCTAGCTCATATTAAAGACGGACAGTAACGTGTACATTGTATACTTCATTTATTTTGGTACATGTGTACTATTACACGACCCGCAGAAAAAGCGACCGTCTGAAGTCGGTTGATTTTCTAAGAGTGCCCTAAATTCACCGTGCCATTCCGTCATTCTGTCAGTCCGTCCGTAACCCGTTTGTGAAAATTGGTGATAGTGACTTAACCGCTTGGAATATTTAAACAATTTTAGGCATACTGATAGATATCTATGAGATCTAACCAATGAACTTGCGAAATATTTCATTCCATTTAGTATAGCCTCGCCGAGGCGAAAAATGTGATAATTTTCGAACTGCTTCTCCTCGGTAACCGTTGGGCCGATTGAAGTCAAATTTCATATGGAGCCTCTATGGGATGGGGAAACCAAAATTTGCTCATGGGGTCCAGGTCACATGACCAATATGGCCGCCAAGCCATATATGGTAAAAACCCTTCAAAAATAGTCTTTCTCATGAACCACTGGGCAGATTTCCACGAAACGGGATAAATAGCATCTGGGACGTAGGCCCATCATAAATTGCTAAAATGGTGACCCTTGGTTGACCTTGACCTTCTTTGTGCCTAGGTCAAACTTTGACACATATGCTTTTGTATTGGAAAAGTGAGAATGCATTTTATCCTGCAAACGATTCAGAATACAGTACTAAAGTATAAAATATATTTTTGCTCTTCCATGGGTGGTAATCAGGGGAACTAGCTCGAAAATGAGTCAATGGAAATTTGTTCCCTCGACACATCCGGGAACTCTCGAGCTAGCTCCATCACCACGAAACTTGTAAACAAAGGTAGGTGTTGAAGAGTTTTATCACCATTTTCTCCTTTGTCAGCTATTTATAAAAAAAATCCGGCAATGCAGTTCCACATAGAAATGATTTAACTTTGTACCCCGCTAGAATTTGCCATGGAAATTTGCAGCGCTGGAGTATGAATGAAACTAAACTTTTTATCACGGACCTGAACAATTGTCAATTTATGTCAACACGGATATTTTGGCCGACGATTTTTCATTTTCCGCCAAAAGTACGCCCTTCATATCCCCAGAAGCAACATCCCTAGTGAAATGAAACATGGAGCGTTTGAAATAAGCAAAATAGTTTGGTAGTGATTACGTAACTTGCGACTTATGACGAAATTACTGTCCGAGCTAGTCTTCTCGACAAAGAGCTAGTTCGCTCGACATGGAGATATTGCCCTCAAAAATGAAGATGAAACATCCATCAGATGACTAGGGCCTGATTCGATGTCTTTCTATGGTAATTTATCCAACTGGTTTCTTTACCTCTGGCTAGTGGGGTAACAAGATATTATGCCCACAAGACGGCCCCTAAGTCGTTCCTCCCTGGTAGTTTCGCCCCATTTTGCACCCATAGCTGTTTCGTCCACAAAGCCTGGTCTTTTCGCACCCTGAGTCATTTCACCCACCTAGTTGCTTCGCCTCCTTCCAATTCAGTCGACGTGTGGATATTGCCCTCAACAAATAAAGATGAAACATCCATCAGATGACTGGGGCCTGATTCGATGCCTTTCCAGGCAATTTATCTAACTGGTTTCTATACCTCTGGCTAGTGGAGTAACAAGATACTATACCCACAAGACGGCCCCTCAGTCGTTCCTCCCTGGTAGTTTCGCCCCATGTTGCACCCATAGCTGTTTCGTCCACAAAGCCTGGTCATTTCTCCCACACATTTAGTTGCTTCCAATTTAGAACGGATCAATGGATGGATGGATGTTGGTTGGATGGATGGGTACACTACAGAGAGGGGTAAATGAGTGGGTATTTAGATGGATTGGTCCATTGGAAGACGGATGAGCGAAAGAACAAACGTACAGACGGATGGACAGACAGACAGACAAAAGCCTCTATCGGATATAATACTCAAAATGTAGGGATGATACTTAGTCGAATGATTCATGAATAACTATAATAATCTAGGGAATAAAAAGTAAAGAGGCGCCCGATTATCTAGCACAGGAATATATATATATATATTTTGTTGCATGTCCGGTATTTTTTCTGCTCAGGAATACTCCTTTGGAACTTTTTCCTTGGAAAGCGCCCATCTGAAAAGAAAATCGAACATTCAATATAAAATGTATTATGTCAAATCTCATTTTGAGTTTGCAGCTAAATGGTTAAACCAGACAGACAGCGAACTTAACCACCAGGCCCACTAGCCAGAGGTAAAGAAACCAGTTGGATAAACTGGGTGGGACCACTGAGGACATCGAATCAGGCCCCAGTCATCTGATGAATGTTTCATCTTTGAGGACACTATCTCCATGTCGAGTGAACTAGCTCGATTGTCGAGAAGACTAGCTCGGACAGTAATTTCGTCGTAAGTGGCAAGTAACGTAATCACGGCCAAAATATTTTGCTTATTGCAAACGTTCCATGTTTCATTTCACTAGGACTGTTACTTCTGGGGGTTCGAAGGGCGTACTTTTGACGGAAAATGAAAAATCGTCGGCCAAAATCTCCGTGTTGACATAAATTGACAATTTTTCAGGTCCGTGATAAAAAGTTTAGTTTCATTCATACTCCAGCGCTGCAAATTTCCATGGCAAATTCTAGCGAGGTACAAAGTTGAATCATTTCTATGTGGAACTGCATTGCCGGATTTTTTTTTTATAAATAGTTTACAAAGAAAAAAATGGTGATAAAACTCTTCGAGATCTACCTTTGTTTTCAAGTTTTCTGGTGATGGAGCTAGCTCGAGAGCTCCCGGATGTGTCGAGGGAACAAATTTCCATTTACTCATTTTCGAGCTAGTTCTCCTGATTACCACCCGTGTCTTCACTGCTCGTATTTTTGTAGGAATTGCTCAGTATGTTTCATTGTCAGCAATTTCCACACATTTAGAAATTCCTATTTGCTTGTCATTTCAGCTCAATAACACGTTTTCTGTATAATTTATTTATTAATTTATTTAAATATTTATTTATTTATTTATTTATTAGTCACATTTCTGACTATCAGACTCTCAAATTACTTGATACGTGTATATTGCATGCATTTAAAATTCGCAAACCGAATGACAGTGTAGATCCAGATCAGATGGATCTGGATGTACACTGAGAGCAAAGTCTCTATATATTTGTGTAGAAAAGGGCTCATTGACCATTAGTATCAAATATTCACAATTAGAACAACTCGCTAAATCCCACTTTTCGTGATGCTGACTCAAGGTCAACGTTTCAATATACATTGTTTGCTGTTGTTTTCACTTTGTATCATTATATATGATTGTTGTAGGGGAAGGGCCGTAACTAATGTTGCGAGAACTTGTGGCCCAACCCCATTGCTTTTTTCTGATGCATTAAATATGTTTAAAGGTCAACGTCACGGTTGAAGGCGGCGTGGGATTAGCTGTACTTAAGTGTGTAGTCCAAGTTAACCTGAAAATGTCGTGTATGCGTTGTTATATTTATTATAAACGCCCCCTTGGTTATTTGTTATTTTTTATATGGAATTAAATAGCAATAAAGTAATTTGATCTTATTTCCTAACAACTTAATAGAAGATTCCGTAAAACCGAAAGTTGATAAAAATTATATTTCTTACTTCAGCTCGATACTGATTCCATCGTTATCAAGGAGATGGGTTATCGCATAGACCTGTTAACTTAAAGAAATGACTAGTTTTCAAAAACACAGGTTAATATTAAACTAGTTGTGATTAAAGGTTGTCACAGACGCATTCTGATCAGTCCTGCACATTGAGACGGTTCTAACCAGTACACACAACCTGTATCTTGGAGCAGAAATAAGAATTATGAAAACACGCCTATACAAATGCATTGTAAAATTAACCGCCGAAAAAAAAACGAACATTATAAGAGGAAAAAATGTGATATTTTTATTATTTCTGCTGAAATAAGAAATATAAGGTTTACCCCTGTAAACCCCAATTTTGCTGTATAAAAGTGGGGGTCAAGGGGGGTCAGAATTATAAAGGCGTGTCTTCGTGATGTAAATAATGTATGCATAGTTTTCCCCATATAAACTGGGGTTTAGCAGGGTCCGCATTACACGGGCTTGTTAACATGATGTTGTATTTGTTAGATTTGACGTTTAGCGCCACAATTAACACTGGCCCGGTCATTTTGGAGACGTTGCCTCCAATTTTGTGACATTTAGATGAAATGACATCTCAACCCCTGCAGCCCAATGAAACCAATATGAACGGTCCTACTCGCACCGCTTTTCATGGCCAGGCTTTGACCCTCTGAGCGGTTTACCAGTACACATGTCACAGGCTGTCGGTTTGCTTGAAGTCTCGATGGGCGGGGCCGATTTTAACATGATATAAATGCCAATAACCTAACAGATATCAAAAGTGGGGCCGAGGTGTCTTTGGGGCCGGGATGTCTAGGGGTCGAAGTGACAGTGGGTGACAGTGGGGCCGAGGAGTCTAGGGCCGAGTTGACTAGGGCCGAGGTGTCTAGGGCCGACTTGGTTTTGGGCCGACCTGTCTAGGGGCCGAGGTGGTAGTGGGGCCGAAGTGTCTGGAAATCAATCTTATAAGGCCTAACGTAGACTTCTAAAGTCTGATATATTTTTAAGTTATCTTTAGTTCATACCATGAAATAGGTAAAAGGTTGCCTTGGAAACAAAGAACACATAAAAGAATAGAAAATCGGAGACTCTTCATACTCCTCCGATTAAGAGTTCAGTATATTCCCATTGGTCAGCTGACACCTGTCGAATTGACAAGTGCCAGCACATTGGAGG
This sequence comes from Lucinisca nassula, assembly GCA_963580285.1. NCBI lineage: Eukaryota > Metazoa > Mollusca > Bivalvia > Lucinida > Lucinidae > Lucinisca > Lucinisca nassula. Next base: position 9,820,910 of record OY757021.1, on the reverse strand, counting down.
CCCTGGGAAGAGCAGTTCATAAACTAATCCCATTTAGCGAGATGGGGGTAGCCCCTATGTGCTTTTAGCGCCCGGTTACCTTACAAAATCTATCAAGTCAAGACTCTTCATACACAGCAATATAGTCTGCACGGCTGCGTACGCCTCCTAGTACTTGTACCGGCTTAAGCGATTTTCAAAGTAACCGTGATGGGCTCAATGATCCCAAAGGAAAAGAAAATATAATCTGCACTGAATACATGCACCATTCCTCAGGACCTCTCAAACACATCGAGTCAGTATAAAATAAAATCTGGCCTGGCATAGTGGCACAAGATATCAGAGCGCCAAATGCACTGAAATGACAGATTCTATGAGAAAATCATAACACTGTGAAAACTTACAGAAAGCGTTTCTAAAAGATCTTAAAATGCAGAAAAGTAGTTCTGCAAATTAAATTTACATGATATGTTTGCAGATGTCTATACAGCGGTGGTATTATGAAGTGCCATTCGATGTTTCAATTTTTTGAAAACTGTTTACGTTTTCAAACCCAAACATCAGAATTCAAGTTTTAACAATGCTATGTCCATAAGTAACAATTTTTGTCTTGTCGGTTTTGGACACCTCTCCCCATAGATAATCTATGGGAAAGAGATCGGAGGAGAAAGGCTGGCTAGTCCAGTACATGAATTGTATTGGCTTGAGGAATGAATTTTTGAGTAAGAACAGCACTGTGAGCCCGCGCGTAATCCCTGGAAAAGATATCCCCGGATTCTGAGCGTAAAGAAATAAATGGAAATGTGTTAGGCCGAAGCTCTTGATTGATGTAACGTCTCGCTGTTCAATCCACGTCTCAGCCATGATCTTTTTTTTTTTGTTTGGGTTTTACGGCCCTTTCAAGATTATTTCACTCATATCGAGCCGATCGTTACTCAAAGGTGGGCGAAAACCGGAGTACCCGGAGAAAAACCACCTGACCTTCCGTTGCAAAACTTGGCGTCTCACACGTGGCCCGAGCGAGGCTCGAACCTACGGCGGTGAGAGACCTTATGACTAAGAGTCAGCGCTCTTATCCACTAGGCCACGGAGGCCCGTTCAGCCATGATCTTGAATGTTCTTAATGACACTAAGCTGCATTCGCTAACTACATGCAATACCTCGCCACACAAGTACGCTTGTTCCACCCAATTACGCACGCGTCGCCTCGTAATACCTTACAGATATACGTCGAAACACCCGGAAACGACAATCGTCGTGATTCACGCTCAAGTGCGATTTGTCACTGAAACGCATATTACGTCAGCCGCTTAGACGCCAATTTACATATTTCATGTAGCAGCTGCCGGCTGAAATCTGTTTCGCAGTTGCGTCTGACGGATGAATTGATCTTGAGGTACCGACGTCGATCTTCCGCTACGTCGACATCCACTAGCGTCTTCTGTATATAGTAAGATGACGCTCAAATAGGCGATAGATCATACGCATGTGGCGCCCAAAATCAGAGCCAACGTCATCCGCTTTCCGACCGGCTTCTAACTGGCCAGGGGAACGCTTACGATCCTTCAATGAAAAACGTCGCAATACGCTCTGACTTATTGCTTTTTGAGAACAAATTTCAGTTTCTTCTAAAGTTTCTAGGCACGACCTTACATTACACAACAAAAGTTTAGTCCTGAACATGTGGTTTCTACACATACTGGTGTGAAGGTGGTGCACAGGATCGATCTGGTCGGACTGGTAACGTGATTTAACTTTTTTTGCTTAATAGAATGGTGCCTTAGCGTGTTGTATTCATGCAATTGTTTGGTTTCAGAATCAAAGCACTGAGAGTGCTGGTGGGTCGATTACTTCCGAGTGTAGGTTGGGAAAATTTAGTCCCGGGCTGAGATTTAAACTGTTTCATTTAACTCTGAAATTCCAAAAAATAGTGAAGAGTTTGATAAGAAGCCGCGTTCTGCAGTGTCTGATCTTGGTCTACACTGTTTGCCAAGCTCACACAATGATTTCAGAATAACCCTCTTTAGTCTTTTGGAATACGGCTATATTTTACAAGAAAAACTGTTATCCTGACATGTCAGTGATAGTCCTGTAGACTTTAGCACTGATACGCTTTTCTTATTACTAACTTCGGGTCGAATGACAAACAATCAACCCAAACATAGTCGCGTCGTTTGTCAGTGCTGGGTACATGTAAGTGTTATCTGTAAAATCTGCACTTGAATCAAATGTTGGGTTTGGCCAGATCAAACGCCGCAGTACACGGCGCTATTCTTGTTCTACACTTTTTTTTCATTAGTTACTCTTAGAAGCCTCCGTGGTGCAGTGGTTACGCTACTCGCCTTGTAAACCAGGGATCGCAGGATCGATCCCGGGCTTCTCCAGACTTTCGGATGAGTCTTTAAACCGAGGTCCCGTCTCCGTATGACCTTAGCTGTTGGTGGGACGTAAAACTAAAACTCACTCACTCACTCATTAGTTACTCACATTTTAAGTTTAATCGAAACAGTCCCAGTCCCCGGTCATAACCAGCCTGCATTCAGAGACAATCAGCATGAGTGTTGTCAGTGCTTTGATTTATTCACTGCCTTGAGTTTCTGGTGTGCACTCTTCCATCACTGAAGTTGGGCTCGTCCATTCTGCTAAACATGACACCTAGAATTATATCACAGGACCTACACTGTTCGCATAATTATGTGTACCATATTCCAGGGTTGTAAGGGCAGCCTTTCTTTCCAATTTCTCCTTTGTGCAGACTCGTATGGCAGTCAAAGCCGGAATAAAGCAGGGACTACTTAAAGACGTGCAGCACAGTAGAATGTGTCATTAAAAATGTCGAATGCATGAACTATTAACATCTACGACTAATATTAGTCTAGGCCACACGGTATTGTCAAAGGAGACCAAATCTGCGTTGTCCAGAAAACGTCATCCGCATTACGGAAACTCGTCTATACACAGTAATTGCAAATTTTACCAACAAACGAAATTTTTCATATATTTTCTGGTTCTTTGGGATCATCGAGTTCATTTTAAATCATTTTCTGCGCCATTCAGTACTGGTCATGAACAGACTCAATAAACCCGAGTATGCTATTTTCGTTTATAATATACAGTATTCTTTGCTTCCGTGGGGTCTAGCTGTTCGGAACTTAATTGGGATGATTGATTCCATTGTGGAGTTTTGAAAATATCACAGACGAGGCCTAATTGCCCGACAATAGATAGTCTGGCCGAGAAAAAAAAAAACAAAAAAACTTGTACACTCCATATTTTTCAGTTCTACGGTGTACTGATAGCCGTTGTATGGTGAATGAACATAACGCAACAATTTTTGTAAATCTACGTTAAATACTCACTGTATTTTGTTTCCTGTTGTGCTGTTGTTTGTACTTCTCCACGGCCGGGGAGTCCTTAATGATAATGGGTTGAAGTAGGTAGTCCATGTTGATAACGGGGTTGTAGAAGATATTCCTCGTCGACAACGGGTTGTAGCAAATATACCATGTTGATAGCAGAGTTGATTTGCGCATGGAAGGATTAGGTCATTACAAAATAGTTCGTTTAACTACAATGAACACACCGTTACAAATTTGATACCATGATATTGACGGTATTCGACTGGAGACATTTCGTGGAGCACGACTGAGTTCCGCCCATGATGCGCAGTGGAAAATTGTGCTCCACGTTTTTGTACCAGTCAAATGTGATCCGTGCTTCCAGTTTGATGCCTAAAGCAAGAAAATGAAAAACTAATGTGACTGTTTTATATTTTAGCATTCTTGTATGTCCCTCGGTTGTACAGAAAGCAATGAACCTATACAGTGTTGACGGGGACGTTAAACCTCGAATGAAACAAACAAACAAACAGAAAACAAATTATCAAATATATTCGTATATATGCTCTATATTGTTTGAATTCAATGATACATATCGACGAATCTCGTGGCGCAGTGGATAAACTACTGGACTGTGTTCAAAAAGTTCAATTTTGCACCACAAGGGGGGCGTGAGTTCAAATCACAGCGGATGTTTATTTCTTTTTTTTTCTTTTCTTTAAACATATTTACTGCTATTATCACTTGCACGTTTGTAGATTTTTTGTCAAAAACTGAAAAAAAAAATGTGTTTTAAAATGATATTTAATTCATTCTGATTAGTTCGCCGTCCTTTTTGCTCTTTTTTGGGGGGCAACAACAGCAAACTTAAATTTTATTGTTTTGTGAA